>OY757913.1:9858717-10123717 GCA_963585895.1 Sepioteuthis lessoniana
ATATAAAATATATATATATTTTTATATCTATGTAATATATATTATATATATCTATTATTATATAAGTATATATATTTATATTTATATCTATGTATATATATATATATTTATATCTATGTATATATATATTATTATTTATATCTATGTATATATATATATATTTATATCTATGTATATATATATATATATTTATATATATATATATATATATATATTTATATCTATGTATATATATATATATTTATATATATATAATATATATATATATATATATTTATATCTATGTATATATATATATATTTATATATTATATATATATTATATTATATAAGTATATTTATAATATATATATATATTTATATCTATGTATATATATATATATTTATATCTATGTATATATATATATTTATATCTATGTATATATATATATATTTATATCTATGTATATAATATATATATTTATATCTATGTATATATTAGTATATATTATATCTATGTATATATATATATATTTATATCTATGTATATATTATATAATTTATATCTATGTATATATATATATATATCTATGTATATATATATATATATATTATATATCTAGTATATATATATATATCTATGTATGTATATATATATCTATGTATGTATATATATATATATATCTATGTATATATATATATATATATATATCTATGTATATATATATATATTTATATATATATATATATATATTTATATCTATGTATATATATTTATATATATATATATATATATATTTATATATATATATATATATATTTCTCTATGTATGTGTATATATATATATTTCTATATCTATGTGTATATATATATATATTTCTATATCTATGTATATATATATTTCTATATATATATATATATATATATATCTATATATTTCTATATCTATCTATATATATATATATATATATATATTTCTATATCTATCTGTATATATATATATTTCTATATCTATATGTATATATATATATTTCTATATCTATCTATATATTTCTATATCTATATGTATATATATATATTTCTATATCTATCAATATATATATATATATATATATGTATTTCTATATCTATCAATCTATATATATATATATATATATATATATATATATATTTCTCTATTTTTCAATCTATATATATATATATATATATATATATTTCTATCTATATATATCCAACTATATATCTCTGTATCTATCTATATATATGTATATCAGGGGTTAAACTTTTTTTTTTTAATAATCATAGTATAGACATAATTAAGGATTTTCAGAACCCAACAAATAATAACAACAACAACAATAGTAATTAAAATGAATATTATTGTAAAACTCGAAATTATTATCCTATGAATGGATTATGTAATTTGTATAATGTTGTATATCAAGGAATTATTTACCCCAAAGAGAATATAAATGATAGAAAATTTATCATGACCATCTGAAACATCAACCTGCTCTACCTAAGCATTTTTGGGTGTTTTAAATATAAAGGTTTAACCCCTGAGATTCCGTTATCCGTATTAAAAAGGATCAAATACACCAAAATGTTTTAATAGTAGATGTAATCTGTGTTTAGGAAGAAAGATGCACATTTTGCCTTATCCAGAGCCAGAAAAATTATTAAATAAAAGATATGAATTAATAGCAAGGTGTAGACATAGGGCTAAATTTAAACTATAGATAATTAACACAAATAATTTAAAAAAAAAACAACCTAAGATTAAATTAAGAATCAATGGGAATGGATAAAAATAAAATAAAATGTTTGATAGAAAATGTGAAAAACCCATATCATATATACATACTAATCATTAGAAGTGTAACTGATTAGTAGGAGGTTCTAAATGAATTTGATTTTTAAAAAAATTAAATTTAATTAAATCCTGAAATTAATTTAATATATTTTTTACTATATCGTTACGTAAAGTTATTGAATTAAGTTATTTTTCTAATTTAGTATTAAATCTGTAGTTTTAAGTTGAAAAATCATTAAAATTTAGAAAATTTTTTAAAAAATTAATTTACTATAATTTTATCCAACAATAAAATAAAACCAAATCGGCTAAATGAGGAGATGAATCCTCACCCCTCTTTTATCCCTTCCCACCTTCTTTCCTGTGTTTATTCTGATTTATCCATAAGATCTGACGAAGTCCTGTTAATTTAATGTCAGTTACATTGAGCTCTTTACCAGGATAATTTAAATGTTCTCTCTTGAATAGTTTTCTTGTCCTGATGGAATTACTCCAAACTCCAGTTTAACTGGACCAAATAATACTTTATATATATATATATATATATATATATATATATATATATATATATATATATATATATATATATATATATATATATATATACACACACTCACACATATGTATATATATATATATTTATAAAATATCCTAAACATTTCAATGGAAGTTCTTTTATTTCTGACTTTTGAAATCAATCTTTCTCATAGTGTTTAATTCACTAATATCATCAAAATCTAATTTCATTTCTAAACATTAATCGTCTACCCTTTAATCTTAACTGAAATTTATGTATTTCGATAAAATATCCGTAATGCCTTAATTTGGTGGGCGGGGGTGAATATTCAAAAGTCATTAATACTTTCCTTATTTTCCTGGTATTCATATTTAATTGGAATTTTTTTTTTTTTCAATTCTTTGTGTTCTTAATATTTTGATAAATATGTCCTTATGTGCTAATATTCTTCCAGAATAATTTTTGAATATGACAACAATGGTTATCTCACAAGTTTAACACAAAAGATATTACAAAAAACAATTTTAAAAAGAAATGGTCAGTTCATTTACATTATTGTTAATTCAAAGAATCATTGTTGATTAATAACCTGATTGAACCTGTATTGATCTAATTAACCAAACAGTTCAGTTAAAAGTGGCAGGCCTATTCACCTGTTTTATTGATTCATATTTAATCAAGAATAAATAAATCAGAAGCTAATTGTCCTTTCAATTTTTTTTTATTGATTTCTATTAAAAAGAATTGATATTCTCTTGGATTTTTCTTTCCCGTCCAAGAACAATGCAATAAAATGACCTTTCTTATCACTGTTCACTAATTTTTTTTTTTTCCTTTAACTCAATTATGCTTGGTGTAAAACAGAAAAAAAAGCAATAAGTTTCATTAATGTTTTTGTGTTTCAGTTTATAACAAAAAAAAAAAAAAAACCTTTATGTGGCATTCACTTAGTAAACGATTTTTATAACGACAACAAATAATAGTGGATAATAATCAAAATATTTCATTTTCAATATTTATTCTTGAGAAAGATAAATAGATATCTATTTACATGATTTCCTTATACTGATTTAATGTTACTGGTGAATAGGACTTCAGGTACACAACCGATTTTCCAACGTCCTTGAATCCATGAGGACAGCAGATTATCAATTTCACTTCTGAACCACTAACTATAGCTATCTTATTAAAGCATTTGAAATTTAAATTAAAATTTTTTATATGACAAATATTTGTTTGATAAGCCACATTTGATAAAATGTCCAAAAATGAAGTAAAATAAGAAAGTGTAATTCACAAATTTTGAAAAGGAATATCAAATCCAAGAGACAAATTTAGTCCATCATTTCATAGACTTCTTCCACCCCTCCCCTTTCACATATTCTAATTGACATTATCTAATTTAATTTTCCTATCCCCACCTCTTCATTTCACTAATTCATTTAAAAACCTATTTTAATAATATTTTTCTTGTTTTACTTACAGGTATTTACCAACCAAATGTTTGGCTGTAATCTGCAATTTCTTTGGTGCCAGTAATCTTATGGACTCTTTTGTAGGGAGGCAAAAAGAAGAATGATTCTTTTTTTGTTTTATTTGTTTTTCTTTTTTTTTTTTTTGTACCAAAAAGATAAAATTTCTTAATGTCCTTTTTACCGGTTGACATAAATCAAGCAAACATACACTACTTTGAATCAGTCTCATAATGATTTACATGAATAATCAATGGTTTGTTTTAAAACGAAAAAAAAATAAACAGATTTTTTTTTTATTGAAACAAGAACAATGACTAATTCTGGACTTATTAAAATCATGTTTTTAATGCATTATCAAGTAAAGTGTACTGTTTGCTCGTGTCCTTATGGCAGGATTTCTTTTAAAAAAATAAAATTTTTTTTTTTTTTATAATCATTAAAGATACATTTGATTGGAGAGGTGGGAAGAAAAATAAATGAATGAAAAGGTAGTATTTACTTTTTTGGAAAGGTAATTCCTACTTTAAGACTGAATATTATTTTTCAAGAGTCAGAAAGATAAATTTTCCCCTCATTGCAATTAAAAACCTAGGCAAATTCATCAGAAACGAAATTTAACCTTTTTCTGATGTTAGATTTTCTTTTTCCTTCAAGTTTTATAAATCATTGAGAAAGATTAACAAAACTATTCAAAACATCTTTGAATTTTATACAATTTGATAATCAATGATTTGAATTTGGGATTTAAATTTTAATTTAAGAAAGAAATTCTATTTATAGAAATGAAATTGGAACTGCACAAGCTTTATAGGTTATTCAATGACATTAGTGATACTATAGAACTCATAACTAGGGAAATAAGAATTTTTTACCTTTCCCCCAAGGGTATTAGTCCAAAAGTGAATGTATTATTGCTACACAAGTCCAAACTCGCTTGCTACAATATGCCCAATTTATTTAAAAGAACTCATTGGAAAATAAATATTAAGCATATATATTCCTTTTCAAAAAAAAGATTAAAAAAAATGCAAAGTTAAATTTCATTATATTTTATTGGAAAAAACTGGAAATTTTCTTGTGGACTCTTAATAAATTAATAAAACAGTCAAATGAGCTGTGTTCTCATACAAGCAATTACAACCCCCGACCACCATGTCCTAAAAAGTCTAAACCAAAAATACAAAGCACAGAATGTGTATATAATTATATATAATATATTTTTCTTCATTCATTGAAGCCTTGTAAAAAAAGAAAATATTTGAATCAGGGATGAGACAAGGGAAGAGGAACAAATGTTTAATGATTTTTTTTTTTGCTTGTTTAGTTCTTTAAAAAAATAAAATAAACAACACAATTAAATAATTTTTTTTTCATTCATAAATTTCAGAAAACTATGCTCTCTTAAAAAAGAAAAAAACTAATAAAAATAAGGACTTAAAAAATTAAAAGAAAACAGCATTTTTATAAATACCTATATTGAAAATTTTTTTTTTCCTCATTACAAAAAGGTACAAGAATGTATTAGACACTTCATTTCTGTTTAAATTTTCAAGTTAGTCTTTGTTTAAAACCTTTAAGTGAATTTTATTTCTTATATGGACTACCGGGCCATTGACCAAATGAGTAGAGTGTTTGCCAGTGGTCAGGGAGACCAAGGTTCCAAAGACTCAAAAAAATACTACTTGATGCCGCTTTGCTTAACCTCTCAGCATTATAAGGTGTGGAGCAATTCAGGGAATGGAGTAACCCCCTTCCCTACACCTTGGTGTAGTAGCTATTGAAAAGGAAGCCTTCAGGTCACCCATGACTAAGGTTGCCATCTTTAACTTTTAAAATATAAGAAATAGGTATAGTTAAAAGACATATCCCAAGAAATTTCCTAGAGAGCTTAATGACTTTTTCTTCTCTTCTCACCATATACAATGACTATTAATAACCTCTCAGAATGTATTTATATGTATGTATGTTATTGTATATATTAAGTTATTTTCTTTGAATATTTCTTGTTTAAATTAATATCTGGTCCCTCATCTATTGAAACTCATCTTTAGATATAATTTTAAAATGTTGAGCTTTAATTTTTTTTTATATTGACATTTCCAAATAAAACTCAGCATTTCTGAAAGAGCACAAACACACTTTTATAATATGAGTCAACATGATTTTGAAATGTTTGACATTAGGTATTTTAGATTCTAAATTTGAACATCAACTTTTATTAGTAGATAAACTAAAAATTATTTCAGTTTATTGATTGAAGTATTATACAGCTACCAACCTTGTCCCTCTCATTTGGAGATTGGGATAATTTAAAACTAAAATTAGTTAATATAACCATAAAAAAAAAATTAATGTATTGTTTGATATTTCATGTTTGTAAACCAATAGTCCTTCACAATTATAAACTCATATCTCATAAAAATAAAAAAAACACGAAATAAAACAATATTTTATTGTCTTAAATTGAAGATGAAAAAGGTGTACTACCAAGCTATTATTGATGGATGTTTTTCTTTCTTTCTGTTAAAATTATTCAGAAGACAATATCTTCAGGAACTTTATTAATTGAAAAGATTCCCCAGTGAATATGAAGATTATTTTCTTTATAAGTTTTTTCACTATCAAGATGATTAAAAGATTTTATAAGAAATGAAGGTTTTCAGTGTAAATAGGAAATAATAAATCCATTATAGATCCTTACAGCTTTCATTTAACTTTATTTTTATTCAGACTTAAGCCCCATACCATAGAATATATAAATCAATGCTTTATTTCACAAACTTGTCTAAAAATTTGACTCTTCAAGCAAAATATTTTAAAATCAATATGAAATATTACTCCTATCTAATCAAATATAAACTAGAACTTACACACATGAACTAAAAAACAAAATCTATATGTAAACAAAACAAATGTTATAAATAAGCATTAAAAATTCCTTCACTTAGCTAGTTTCCTCAGAGCTGTACAGTAGAATCTTGAGTTAGCGTATGAGTCAGCCAGGTTTCAATCCCAGCTTCTAGCCACACAGAAGAATTGTGATACAACAAAACTGTCTGTGGATGACACTAATATATATATATATATATATACACACACACACACACACACACTAAAGTAATTATTACTTTACTATCAGTTTCATGACAGATTTATAAAAAATACACAATCATCAGACAGGAATTTTTTGTTTTTTCAGAAGCAATAAAGTTATTTAAAAAAAAAAACTTCCCTCTGATAATTGTGCCGAGCTAAGAAGATTAGTTTTTATACTGCTCTGCTTGCAGGCAACTGAACTCTATTTTATCCAATGTTCATAAACAGTTATTATTTCTAGAACATTTTTTTCTCATTCATTATATATGTTTATAGAATGTCCAGAGTTGTTTCCATTACAAATCATAATGTTAAATTTGTCCAGTCTGGTTTAAGACTAAAGTCCTATACAAATCAATGAACCCTTATATTGGGAGATGTGTGTGTGTGTGTGTATATATATATATATATATATACACACACACACGTGTATTAGTATTATTCAGTCCAGTTAAACCAGAGTTGGGAGTAATTCCATCAGGACAAAAAAAACATTCAACAGTGAACATTTAAATTTTCCTGGTAAAGAGCTCAATGTAACTGACATTACAGAGCAATAATTTCTTTAAGAGAAAACAAAAACCAGTCACATTAGGATTATAAATTTATTTCCATCCTGTTATGGGTTTTGATATAAATCTAAAACAAAAAAAAAAGAACTAACAGGACTTCTTCAGATCTTATGGATAAAAAAAAAAAAAAAATCTGAAGAAATCCTGTTTTTTTTTGTGTTTTTGATTTACATCAAAACCCATAACAGGATGGAAATAAATTTATAATCCTCATGTGAGCAGTTCTTGTTTTTTCTTAAAGAGATTATGTATATGTGTGTGTGTGTCAAAACATTTACAAAACTCCCAATTAATATGGTTACTGCATCCTCAAGAAATTGATCAAACTATAAAGATCCATGGGAAGTAATGTAATTAATCCAGAACTTCAAATTAAAATGATTTTTAAAACCATTTTAATGCATGCAAACACAAAAAATGTTAGATGATTGAGTAGGAAGTTATTTGAAAAAAACAGTTCTCATTTTGATGAAATATTTCTAAAAAATTATAGACCCTGAATTATGCAGCAAAATGAATTATTTCATTATTAAACTAATCAGTTTTTTTTTAGACAAAAAATTTGATTCTAGGTATTGAAAAATTCTTAGCACTTTCATTGAAAATGTAAAACTCAAAAGAATTGCATGTGTGTAAACTATGGTTTGTGTTACAAAAGTAGGACACACCAAGCCTTTAATCACCATCTTTTTCATACTTGTTCTGGGCTATTGGCCTAATGAGCAGAGTGTTCGCCTATGGTCTGGGAGACTGGGGTTCAATCCCAGCTTGACTCATAACCAAAAACTCAAAAAATGATACTTGATGCCGCCTTTCTAAACAGTCAGCACTATAAAGTGAGGATCAAGGGTAAAGTGGAATAATCCAGGGAATGGAGTAGCACCCTCCCATACACCTTGGTGTAGTAGCTGATGAAAAGGGAGCCTTTAGTTCACCCTCGACTAAGGTCACCAACTTTACTTACTTATTACATAACAAAAATGAAATATACAGTTTTATTAAATCAGTCTTATATTAAAAAACAACTCCAGAATTTTAGAACAAAATTCTTTCACTTTTCTAGCACTATTAATCGCACACTGGACAAATTTTTTTCCCTTTCTTAGAGGCATTTTAATAAATAATCAATACCGCCTGTTGAAAATATTTCTTCCTATCAATAAACAACCCATTGTACCTAAGAAACCATTGAGTTTGATTTATGCTTCTATCTAAGTAGAAATTGGTAGAGTGTTCACCAATGGCCCAGGAGACCAATGTTCAGTGCCAGGTCACGTCATACCAAAGACTTAAAAAATGGTACTTGATCCCTCCTTGCTTAACACTCAGCATTATAACATATGTATCAAGGGTAAAGCGAGCAATCCAGGGTGCCTTCCCCTACACCTCAGTGTAGTAGCTATTGAAAAGGGAGCCTTTGGGTTACCCTCGACTACAGTCGCCAACTTACTTATTATAAAATATCAATACTACCTACTTATAAGCACTCAGAAACTTCTTTTTAGGCCACAAACAGTTGAATGGATTCCTAATAGCGAGCTAAAAGGTCATTGGCCAAGTGGGTAGAGTGTTCGCCAATGGTCTGGGAGACCTGGGTTCAATCCCAGGTCATGTCATACCAAAGACTCGAAAAATGGTACTTGATACCTCCTTGCTTAACACTCAGTAATATAAGGTATGTATCAAGGGTAAAGTGGAGCAATCCAGGGAAAGGAGTAGCACCCTCCCCTACCTCTCGGTGTAGTAGCTATTGAAAAGGGAGCCTTCTGGTTGCCCTCGACTAAAGGGAGACAACTTTACTTACTTTATCACAAGATAAATTGAACCTCATAAGGTTGGTTTTATCATGGGATTTCAAAAAAGTTTTTCAAAAGCCTGTAACAAATAGGAAAATGGAATTTTAATTAAACCATCTCTTACCCCCACCATAAACCTGATGATAGTGAGAACATCATTTGATAAACTATTCTATACAAAAGATAAAAAGATGTCTGCTTGGTAGGGTGAGTAGGTTATATATCTCTCCCTCAGTGCCAGAAATCAGTGTTTATGTCTGGGTAAGAAGTTAAAAAAATAAAAAAATTTTTAAAAAATGGATTTGGAATGTCAATTTTCAAAATCAAACAGGCTAGTTCATGCCACTTTCAAAATGGATATAATCTATTCTTTCTACCCATATTTAGCCTGGTTATATATATATATATATATATATATATATATATATACATCCACACAAAAATTGATAACAACAATCATTGGATCATTATCAATTTTTCTACATATTGTCTGATTACAATCCTTTATTTACTTTTCATATATATATAATTAAACTATGAAGATTCTGATAGTGTGAAATGGGGCAATTTGCAAATACAAACTGATATCTGAGGGAAAAAAAAAGACTAACAGCACCCATACTATTTTCTGCTAGTGTTTGGGGGGGGGGCTAAATTAAACGTAAAAAGTGCTCAATACACTAAGTAGAGAAAATTAAAAGTAATAAATCTTACAGAATCCAACCAATCTACCAAGGTTTCACCAACTGGATTATCAGAAAAAATCTGACTAAGGAAGGCTGGGTCAAACGACATTTATATATATAAAAAAAAAAAGGAAAATAAAGATTAGAAAAATCCTATTTCCATTGGTTAAATAGTTGAGTATTTCCCTACTAGTGCCATAATTCAGTATTCAAATCCTAATAAAAGGCAAAGATTTTCAGAGCAACCTCAAGCCATATAAAAATAACCAGATTAGATATAAACAGAATGGAAAAAAAGAGAATTGTTTCATTTGCTGACATTAGAATTTCAGGAGGTACAATTGATCAATTTATCAAATCCATATTGACAGTCATTTCACAATGCTTTTGTGATAGAAGATTGGAAGGAAAAAAACTGAATCTCTTTCTTCTATGACCTTTTGATTTAAATGTAACAAAGCAAATCAAGAATGATTAAATAGTTTGGGGTTTTTTTTTAAACTTTTCTACACACTTGGTTTTTATTATGATCACACTTTCCACATTTCCTAAAATACAATTTAATATCATCAGTACACTTAAAATATACACCTTTATCTCTGCCTGTTTTATCACAAAAAGCTTAAATACAAGCATTTAAAATAAATCCTTACACAAATACATTTCTGACTGAGAACTAAATGTATACACACATAATTTTAGTTAGTTTTGTCGATTTGTGAGAGCAAAATTATCATTTTTACATATTTTAACATACAGAGTTCAGCATAAACACACACTATTAATTTTCATATATATATGTTTTTTCTTTTCTTTTTTTTTTTTTTTGAGAAATTTGCTTTCTGAAAAATAAAACAACTGTTATTGATTTATTTTTGGCCTAACAATAAGTTTATTTCCTATTCACATTTCCCTGATGAGTTCAAATATTTTTTCAAACAAAAATGTCTGCACAGATTATAAAATTGATGGATCATTCTGACTTAAAGTCTAATAAATAGCAACAAAAACAGCCTCTTCCCACCAAAGACTACTGAAACAAAATGCAGATTTAGACAGCCATCTTGATCCAAAGTTTTTTCATTATACCAAATAAACTTTAAACTGATAACAATAATAAAGATCATGAAAAATTTACAATCATAAAAGCAGAATATATTGCGGTGATTTTAACTTTCATTCAATTTGTAAATGTTACAACTTCTTTTTGGAAACATGGGGGAAAGGGTTAAAACTCAAAGCTGAATATTAAAAATTTCACATGTAATTGTTAGACGTGTCATCACTAGTCTAACGGCTGCTTGTATTATTTGTCTGAAGAAGCCATTAAATAGATGGTTCAAAATGTTGAGGTAGCCAAAAAAATAAATAAATAAAAATTCAATAATCTGAACAATTCTTGTGAGGGTGAGGGAATACCTTTCTTAGAGGAAAAAAACTTAAAAGAAATTGGTTGAAATGTTGTAGTAGCAACAATAGCACCAAAAATAATGAGTCTCATTAGAAAACAATTTCTTACTAGAAAATAAATAAATCTACAAATAACATTACAATTTGGAAATTATGTAAAACACTACAACGAAAGACTTTATTTATCTTTACACTTCTGAGAGCTATCCCTCTTAAATGACTTGTTTCAATTTTTTTTTCAAACGATATTTTCTCAATATGAAGCATTGACTTTATGTATTTGTTAAGTAATGCTCTTATTTATTCCGTGATTACTTTGCAAATCAATATCATTTTTTTTTATTTTGTTTTTTTTTGGGGGGGAGGGCCAATCACCTTTAAAAATTGCACAAATTAACCCATTTTTTTTCATTTTTTTTTTCTCAAAATAAGTCAATTTTTTTTAAACTGGAGATGCATAATTTTTTTTCTATGTTTTAAGATATTGGTATATGTGACGCACAAGTGCTGTAGATATTGATGTGTTTTTATAGTTGCACACTCATTATTGCTGTCTTAATATGTGTATTAATATATGCATATGCAATATATATATATGGACACGCATATATAATTATTCATATATCTATACATACACACATACATTAATGAAGTTTCTCAATTTTTGCCAAGGTAACCTATCCCTCTTTATTAAAAAAAATTAAATTTAATAAATATATAATAAATAAATATGAAGTAAAAGGATAAATAAAATTAATCTGAATTTTTAAATATTGCTACTGGCTTATCAATTCTAGAACGGAAAATTGTATATTATATAATGATCAAGAATCTAAATTCAGAGACCGAAATAAAATTCTTACAACATTTACTGATGTTATTTAGAGACTTTCATCTTTGCTATCTTCAATTTTTTAATAAAATTTTTAAAGCACTATATTTCAGATATTCAGTGATGTTGTTAGATACAACAAAAAAAAAAAAAAAAAAAAAAAAAAAAAAAAAAAAAAAATTATTATCATATACATATATAAAGTTCTATCAACCATTCCTTTTACCTTCCTTTCTAATCCCAATTCACTCAGGTAGTCATTTATGTGATAGAAGAGATAATTTGTTGTATAGCAAACAACTGGAATGAGGAAGATGAAAAATAATGAGCATTTTTATTATTTTACATTTCAGTAGCTGGAAACTAATAAGTTATATCAGATTATACAATTTCTGTTCTTATAAATAAAAATAAAAAGTTTTTTTAAGCATTATGCACAAATTTAAAACACTAATCCTTTGCATGTAGATCACTAGGGATTATAAAACAAAACTTTTTAAAGCAGTTGAACTTCCAAAAGGGAAAAAAACAATTCTTTTTAAATCAAAGAATAAAAAGCTGTGTTTTATGCATGAAAATAAACTGATTTTAAGAGCAAAGAAAATGACTAAAACTTGTAAAAATTGGGGAAAAAAAAGATTTTGAAAGCATACATTTTATTTACTTTTCTAATTTGTAAAAATTATAAAAATGGGATTATAAAATTATGCTTCATTTTGTTTGACTCTTCATCACAAATTGAATAATATTTTGACCTTTGAATGATTTCCAAACTCAGTTAGGCGTCTAGATTCAATAAAATTCAGAAAAGTACAGAACCATAAGGAACTTAAGGAAATAAATCTTTCATAATATTTCTTTTTTTTTTTTTTTTTTTACAAACAACAACTATTAGATAGATATTATCTCTCTGGGAAACCAATTTTGACTGTTTTGAGTCCTGGAAAAAAAAAGATTGAATTCTAAAGAATAAGATGCAGATTTTGGAGACAATTTTGATTGAAAAAACTTGTCTTATACACATCGGATTATGGTAGTATATATTAGCTCCAAAACAAGACCATGAACAAGAAGTTGAGAAATACTGCTCTAAATTGCAAACATTACTTTTCAAAATTATACACCAAATAAAGTAATCATGGGCAAAAAAATGAGCTTGGGCTTGTCTCTAAATGATTTGTTTAGAAATATAAGGTTTAATATATGTAAAAGCAGAATTTAGAATTAAATAACCAACCAACAACCAAATAAAGTCCTGTATATAATATTTGAGACATTAATAGGATTTGATGATGGTTTTCTACAAGGGAGGATATTCAGTTACATCAATCCCCTCACCATAGTCTAGTATTAGTATATCCACTGATCCTCTCCTACTGAACAAATTAAAAACAAACACAAATAACTCAAAGTTACAGGACATTAATACAGATGCAAACATGCACTTTCTTCCAGAGAAAAAGGGGTACAAATAAAAAATAAAAAATAAAAATGGTGAAAAGTCATTCTTGAGCAGGTTTCATCTCAAAAGCAAGGCAAATAACAATACCCGTGACTAGGTGGTAAGACCAAATCTGTTCAATGAACAGAGATTGGAGAGGAAAAAAAAAAACTGTCTTGTCTGTTCTAAGAACAGAAAACAAAAGAAAAAGAGCTCTGAACTCTTCCATGACTAAAGACATGCCTACAATTCAAGGGAAGACAACTATTTATGGTCCCCTTACAATAACTAAAGAAATTATTAATAGATAAATATTCCAACTGATTTTTAAGTTATGGTAAGTTTATAGAAATTATTCGAAAACAGAATGGGAACACTCAAAATGTTCCTCAACATATAAACTGAATATATATATCTCTGCTCTCTTGTTACATATATTTCAAACAAGGATATATAATGCAAGAACAATAATCAATATTCTCCAGAATTCCAAGAGGAGTCATGGCAAGTCTTCCAAAAGTTGCTCAGACTAAACATCCCAAAATGTGACCATTATTTAAACCTTCACAAATATTTCAAACAAACATTAAAACTATTATCACCTCGGCACATTCCAAACATACTATCTTTAAACACATGTACACCAATTCAATGAACAAAATCACGATAAACAACATGAAGAAAAATGATGTACACTTCAGAATCAAAAATCTAGTTAGCTAAACTTAGTCTGGCACAAGGCTAAACTAGAAATAGGAAGAATGTGTTCCTGCTAATTTTCCTAGCAGAAGAAAAACCAGATTTGTACCTGGTTTCAATGCTAGTAGGGAGAAATAAGTTTAACTACCTCAACCACCAGTCCTTATCTATATTATAAACAAACAAATACTAAAGCTGAACACAAGACCAAATAATTGAATCAAGATCATGCTGTGTCAGGTTTCTAAGCAAGAAAAAACCTGCTTACCTTGAAAATCAGTTTATGTGGTCTCAAGTTCTTATACTTGTAGGTAAATAGGAAATTAACCTGGTTGAAATCCATATAAATATTCACTAAGCCCACTTGTCAACTAAAGCTGGATGAAGAGAAAATTGATATGAAAAGATTTTGTTGCACTAATTTTCCAAGTAGAACTCAGTCTACCTTTGAACAGCTTTCAATAACCTAGTTCAATAATGGCCATCTACTGGGTCCCAGAGAGAAATAAGCCATTCAACTCCCTTGCAAGTCACAAAAAATAAAATAGAATAAAATAAAAAAAGTCCACACACACACACACACACACAAATATAAAATGCATTACAGGCAATAAAGCTTCAATTCCACTTTTAAAAAAATTTCATTCTTGTTATTTTTGCATACATATAATTGCTATGGTTGTAACTTTACTTTTAATAAACCTCTATTGCATGCAACATAGTCAGAGTGTGTATGATATGCCATAAATGAATTTTAAAATTTAAAAAAATAACTAACAAAAAACAACTTCAGAAAACTGCCATCTACTACTATGACCTTATATGGTCATGCCATGAGACACATATGCCAAATATGGCACAGCCCATTGCTGTGGTTGTTATAATTTCTCTACTATTTTGTTGTAAAATTAATTTTAAAAAATTATTAAAAAAAAACTTTAAAAAAATGAAAATCAAAAAATCAAAGAATAAAAGGTTTCTAAGAATAAAAAAAAAGAATATAATAAACCAATAAATAAAGAGATATTTTTGTTTGTTTTTATTTTGATCAAAATGTTTCATGTTTTTATCAATCATAGAAATATAGTCACTGCACATGTATTTTTGTTTTTTGGACAGTAGTCCCCACCCATCAAGTGTTTTCTTTCTTTTTTTGTTAGGTTATGTTATGTCAAACATTTTTACTCTTTTTCCAAGCAGATGAATTTTTCTCCGAGTTGATTGTTGTCAAAGAGAATTCAAAAAAGAAAAAAAATTTAAATTCATCTAAAGTATTACATAATAAAATCAAGTATTTTCTTCACAAGTTCAAAAATCAAAAAGTTAAAAATGTATACAAGAAAGGGATTCTTTCAAATGCAAGCCGATAGAGTATGGACATGAGAGTGCTGTTTAATGTTCCACTACTGTAATTAGTCATAAATTTTGGCTTCAATATTCTGGGTGGAAAAATCTCTTGCGTATAATATGACTTTTTGGAGTTTGTAGCAGCTAAATTTATACTAGATTTAACATTTATTCAACTTTTTATCCAATTTGTATTGACTCAAAATAATTTATATATTTCAAAACAAGATTTACAATTACTTAGAGTAAAAGTAAAAACACATTTACACAAAAGTGTAACAAACATTTGGTGAAAATAAATTCACAATCGAAAAAAAAGTTATAAACACACGTTCCAGTTGCTATTTTTTTGTAGCGGTATAAAACAGAAGTGTTTGTCACACATAAGTTATTTCTATGATCCAAACTGACTAACTTTCAGTCATACCATCCTAAATATGGCAATACATAAGGCCAAAAATAATTTAATATTTAATTTGTATATATATAATACACAAACCTTGGTTTTAGGTTTTAAAATCTGGGAGAAAGTGTATACTAGACACAAAGAATTATGGTATTTCTCAACAAATGTCATCTTCACATGATACAGATTAAAAATATATTAAATGCCTGATAATCGGCCCTCAAACAGCACCCCCTCATCACACTAAAAGTAAGTAATATCTACATTACACAGGTTTCTTTTTGTCCAGTCAGCTGGGGCTGTAGAATACACTGACTGGACCTCTGCAGAGGGGTAAGACCCCACCCCAACAAGTGTCCTGGATATGACACTAAACAATCTGATAGTAAGGTTCAGGTAATACTGGAGTTTTGGGGTACCCCTTCATTACCATCACTCCCAGGTCCACTCTGGTCCGGAGCGCTAGCACCTGATAAAGGCCCTATCTATGCGTTAAATAGAACTAACTGCATACTTTTGCTAAACTGAATTGTTTGAATTAGAACTCTTTGACTAAACTGAATAGCTTGAAATAGAAATGTTTTTCACAATTAAACTGTACTTACATTTAATCTGTGTGCTTAGGCTATACTGAATTGTTTGAAATGGAACTGTTTTTGACATTGAAACTCTACTTACACGAAACTGATTTGTTTAATATAGAACTGTTTTGACATTTAACTGTGTGCAAACAAAACCTGTACTTATACTAAACTGAATTATTTAAATTAGAACTGTTTGATTAAAAAAAAAAAATGTGTACTTACATTTAAACTGCATGCCTATGCTAAACTGAATTATTTGAAATGGAACTGTTTTAGACATTGAAACTGTACTCATACTAAACTGAATTGTTTAATATAGAACTGTTTTGACATTTAACTGTGTGTAAAGAAAATCTGTACTTATACTAAACTGAATTAGCTGAATTAGAACTGCTTGACTAAACTGAATAGCTTGAAATAGAAATGTTTTTCACAATTAAACTGTACTTTCATTTAAACTGCGTACTTGTCTTAAACTGAATTGTTTGAAATAGAATTATTTTGATAAAAATGGATTTGGCATTAAATAACCTACAAAGGTTGATATGCCATAAAAACCCAACCAAACTGATTTCTTTAGTGAACCAGGCTAATTATGGATGATCTTGAACCCTGTGCTCTATTAAGTGAATATATAGATTTTTTCCTGCAACAAAAAAAATAAAAATATGTCACATTTTGCTTTCATTGTGTCTCAAATACTTCCATATAGGAACATGTGTACAGGAAAACTAAAGAACTGAATAAGAAAAATGACATTTAGGACCTTCTATACCTGAAATTTTATGTAGTAATTGACCAAGCTTCTGCGTCTGGCCTTATGCCAAACTTGGCTAAGACACCAAGTAAGATGCAAATGTAAATATATAGCTAGATAACATTACTCGATGCAAAAACTCTTGAAATTGATAACTAAAGGGTACTTCAGTTTCCACCAACCTATCTTTGTAAGACAAGTATTTTTTCTAGGGTCTAGATTGACTCAAAAGTCTAAATATTGAGATCTGTTTATTTTTCATCATGGGAATGTGGCAAAATGAAATAAAAAATATTCAATAGCAGCAGAGGATTAATGGATGTTATGTGTATCTAGAAAAGACTTTAGAATCTCTCAGCCAATTTGTACTGATGAAAATAACAATGATAATACTACACTCAATAATAATTATTTGATAGATATTTATTACCTGTTCTTCACAGTCAAACATCTGATCACCAAGCAATCTCAACTTTTTTTTTTTTTTTAGTCTATTCATTCTTTAGCTGTTTAAACATTAAAAAAAAATTTTTAAACATATACAAGACTTGAATTTTTATGAGCCAAGTCATTAGACCTTTCTGAAAACTATTTGAAGACAAAAATCCCATTTATAATTTGATGTCCTAGGTAGATCTGATAATGAGCCTCTACTTTGAGAAGCTGTAAGAATTTTTTTTTGGGGGGGGTGTTATTATGTCCACTCTAAACATTATTATCTTTTCGGATACCATCTATGGGTCAAATAAATATTTGATGGTTTAGTTTGGTTTGTTGGGTTTTATGGCATATCAACCTTTATAGGTTATTTAACACTAAATCCATTTTTATGTAAATAATCTGTTCTATTTAAAACAATTCACTTTAGCATAAGTACACAGTTTAATTATCAAAAACATTTCTATTTCAAACTATTCAAGCAGTTATATGTAACAATTCAGTTAAGTGTAAATACAGTTTTAATGTCGAAAAACAGTTCTATTTCAAATAATTCAGTTAAGCATAAGTACACAGTTTAAATGTAAGTACAGTTTAATTGTCAAAAACTTTGTTATTTCAAGCTATTCAGTTTACTCAAGCAATTCAGTTTAGCATAAGTATGCAGTTAGTTCTATTTAACCCATAGATAGGGCCTTATCAGGTGCTACCACTCCAGGCCAGAGTGGACCTGGGAGCGATGGCAATGAAGGAGTACTCCACATTCCCCAAAGCTCCAGC
This sequence comes from Sepioteuthis lessoniana, assembly GCA_963585895.1. Lineage (NCBI taxonomy): Eukaryota > Metazoa > Mollusca > Cephalopoda > Myopsida > Loliginidae > Sepioteuthis > Sepioteuthis lessoniana. The sequence goes on from OY757913.1 coordinate 9,877,346, forward strand.
ATTGCTGGATCCTCACCATCAGATTGTTTAGTGTCATATCCAGGACACTCATTGGGGGGGGTATTACCCCTCTGCAGAGAAGTAGTCAGTGTATTCTACAGCCCCAGCCGACTGGGCAATAAATATTGGAGATGTGAACCTTATACATTGGTTCTTAAGACATTGATATTTTAATTAAACATGGAATGTAACTATATCTTTGTATACAAGTTGTTAGAAGAAATAGTTACTTGACGCAATAAAAGTGACATAAGCATTAAATAACCCAATAACAATTGATATGCCATAAAACCAACCAATTCATAACTTGTTCCTAATAATTTCAGTTTAAATTAACCCCTGAAGAAAAAATTGGCTTGAAAAAATAAATAAATAAAAAAAATTAATAAAAATAAAAATGGAGATGAAATGATTCATCATAATTTGAGAAATATCATCTTAGAATATTCTCATCATCATCTTGTCATGCCATCAGCACAGATGTGAAGGGGTCCATAGGAATACATCACTTATGAGCTCGTCCCTACTTCTCTAGCAGTGGCCTGCATGTCTGGTTCGTCTAACTTAGATAGTATTAGAAAATTAAATGTTAATAAATAAACTTAAAACTATCACCGTTACCACCAACAACAAAAAGTATTAAAGATTCTTAGATGAAGCATTTTTTTCCTTGTATTTCTTTCACCTTAAGTTCAGTTGGTTTTTATCAGAATTAACAGTGTCATTCTTTGAGCATTTATAAGCATGACAGACTTAAATGAATGAATAAGTTCTGGTAAAACTCAACCTCTTTAACAACCTCTGTCTCTCCATGACAGTTGCCAAGTAATCAGCAGCAGTCATCCAAATCTCATCATACAGCAATATTTTCCAAACACAATTCTATCATTTTTTGTTTACAAGCACCATTTGGATGGGGCAGTATTTAGATTTCTTAGATTGCAAATTATTACAAACAAATATTCATAGAATGATGCCCTAAGAACTTTGAAAAAAAATCTAAGAGGAATATAATAGATTTAATAATGATAATTGACAATGTGTCACCTAAGAAATTTAGACAGTTATATCTAATTCTAGTCTTGTATGTAAACAAACACTTCAGTAAACGAAAAAGTGGGAAATAGAGCTATTTCAAAAGATTTGTATGACTCCTTACAGTCAGCTTTGTAGCATTATTGGTAGCGTGGCTGTCACAGAAACTAAATCTCTTAAAGATAAAGGATGCAAGTTCAAATCTCAAAGATTTTTATAAAATTTTAAATCCATACTGCTTACCATAGAATTACAAGCTGGATGTTTCAATTTTTTTTTTAAATGCATTTTAATCCCTGATGACTCCAGAATGAAACAATTTCAACATTTATTGTTGTATATAATTACAAGTTAAAATAATGGTTTGATTAGGTTTCAAGTATTCCTATCTAATATCAATAATTTATACACAATTATATGGCTTCAAGCAACAATTCTTATTCAGTAATCTGCCCTGTCAGCTGGTGCTGTAGAATATGCTAACTGCACCTCTGTAGAGTAGGTAACACCTCCCCTCCATACACACACACAAACAAGGCTACAAGTTGGCTGTGTGTAGTGACCCACAATGTTTCAGGATGGGATCCAGGTGGCTGAGCTATCTGATCGGGCAACTAAGTGATTAAGTGACTTGAAACATTCCACTGTGGCCCTTATTGGGCAGTGAGGCCTGATCTGATCAATCAGCTGGTCATCTCAAGCTGTAGCACTTAATATAACTGTCCTAACCGTATTCTTCAATTGCTCTTGTGGCAAAAGAAATACCCAACCCCATTTTATCTAACCAGAATATGGTGGGTGAGGGTATATTGCATTGAGACAGCAAAAAATGAAACCATTTAAACTGTGCACAAACAGATGATTAATATTAAATAGAATTATTTGTGTTTGATAGCAATACTTTAAACTGTGCCCTGGTTACAACAATAAACTGCATAAATGATTGGAATACTTAATAGATAGAATTATTATTGTTAAATAACAACCCTTGAAATCGTTTAACTGTGTGTAAAGAAATGATCAATTTAATAAAATTAAGAGTGTTGGATAACAGTTTTTGAAATCATTTAACTGTGTGTAAACAAATGAGCTCTGGCTCAAAATAATGTCAAATACCAACTATTTGCATACAAATCATTATATAACAGAAGTTAGCATTAAATAATACACCATATGATTTGCAATAAAACATAACCAAATCGATAAGACAAACAAGCAAAATCACTCATGAGAAAACTTGGATATGCCTTAAAAAAAAAAAAAAAAAAAAAAAAAAAAAAAAAAAAAAAAGGAAACTTTAAGAGAGAAACAATCTCCTGACAGTAGCACAAAACAATGCCATGAGGACTAACACTAAAAGCAAAAATAGACAAGACAACAAAATAGCAGATGTAGACAACACGGTGACAGAAATGATCACTCACATAAGTGAATGCAGTAAATTAGTGCCAAGAGAGTATAAGACCAGATACGACTGGGTGGGCAAGGTGATCCACAGGGAACTGTGCAAGAAGTTTAAATCTGACCATACAAACAAATGGTATATGCACAACCCAAAATCTGTCCTGGAAAATGAGACACAAAGTTCCCTGAGATTTTGAGATACAAACAGATCACCTAATCTTGGTCAGACAACCAGACCAAGCGATAGTCAACAAAAGACAGAACCTGACCACAGAGTAAAATAAAAAGAAAATGAAAAGACATAGATACATAGACCTTGCTAGAGAACAGGAAAAAACTGTGGAACATGAAAGTGACACCAATTGTAATGGGCACACTCGGGTCAGACACCAAAGGATTAGCACAGGGAGTAGAGGACTTGGCAATAAGAGGACGAGTAGACACCATCCAAACTACAGCATCGAGATAACCCAGACTACTAAGAAAAATCCTGGAGACTTGCTGTCACTTTGACTCCTGTGGAAAACCATCTGCTTATGCTGGTGTGAAAAACTCAAATAAGCAAAATAATAATCATTTGTTTCATACAGTTATACAATATCAAGTATTCCTATCAAATGCTAATAATTTGAATGCAGTTATAAAGTTTCAAGTATTCCTATCTCATAATGAATTTTAAACAGATATATTTGGCTCATACATGGGAACTTATTTGGTACGACCACTCCAGGTCAGAGTGGACCTGGTAGTAATGGCAATCAAGGGATAACTCCATACTTCCCATGGCTCTGGAACTGAAGCCTCACCACTGGATACTGTTTAATTTCATACCTAAGACACTTCTATCCTCAAAAAAAGAGACTAAGCCTTAGCCCTTCACAAAGGATGTGCAGTTAGAATATTCTTAGCGGTATATTTGTAATTAGAAATACATTCAAAATCAGGTGTGTGTGATTATATATATATATATATACACACACACATACACACATATGAAAAATAAATTTGTATTACGCTTGTCAGAGACACATTCTAAGGATATTTACCAGGTATGTAATACTGTTAGACTCTCTCTCTCTCTCTCTCTCCCCATCATCATCTCTCTTTATATTCCGTCACTGCTATGTCTTCTCTCATCATCCCCGATTGTTATTTTACATCCCAGCCAAAAACAAACACTTATTTTGTTTGCACACATAACTATTCCTTTACCAACCACATGTTGCCTGGGGCCAGAAATAGAAACTTAGACCACTACTCACTTGAGAGGTCTCTTGGCTGACTAAAATAATGTTATCTCTAAACTTCTGAGTATCATTCAGTGACATGAATTTCTCATCCAATAAAAGCCAAGCTCTTAGAAGAGCTCTGTGTCATTACCTGTCAGTTACACTTATTTGACCAAATGGTTTTCACAACCATTTTAAACTTATCAACACTACATGCCAATATAACTGTTACTGTGTTATTTAACTTTTCATTCTAAAAAATGTTAAAGAACTAAAAAAAAAAAAAAAAATCAACATCTTCCAAAAGTGTCAACAGATATCTTCAGCATCAAAACAATCAAGGGCTCCTTCCTTTCTTCAAGTAACAGGTAAAAGGGAAAGCAGGGATATGATGATATTTATGACCAAGGTATCAGTTCAATAAAGATAACATTGGTAGGGGAACCAAAAATATTCTCCAGATAACTATTGTTCCTTTCTTTCTTCTTTACAGACCCTCTAATTACCAGAACCACAAATTAATGGTTAGACAAGTGAAGAATTAAAATGCTTTTGATGATCCAATTGATGGCAGCATTACAATCCTAAAACTCAAGTTGAGAGTCATTGCACAAAGAATACCGACTATGATATGAGAAGGTATTTGGAGAAAACAAAGTTGGATAATTGTATCTAGTTATGAGGTTTCCAAAAATAAACAAAAATATCATGCAAATATCCCCTGCATAACCCAGAGCAGGCAGCAAAAGGGATTGGCCTCAACATTTACTCAAGTAAAACAGAGTTTTGAACACCATGGTGCAATCTCCTCATTGAATGGCAAGCCTCTAAAACTAGTAGACCAGTTCACATACCTTGATAGCAATATCTCATCTACTGAAAGCAATGTCAACATATGCATAGCTAAAGTATGGATGGCTATTGACAGGTTAACAACCACATGGCTGATATTTCTGAATTCAGTAAACCAGTTTATATGCCTTGGTAGTAATATCTCATCTAGTGAAAGTGATGGACATAAGCATAAGTAAAGCATGAATTGCTATGGACAGGTTAACAACTATATAAAAATCTGATCATTCTGATTGAATGAAACAGGAAATTTTCCCTGCTATAGCTATGTTAATACTATTGCACCTCTTGGACTTTAACAAAAAAGTCTGGAGAAAAAGCAAAATGGAAACTACACTAGGATACTGCATGCCATTTTAAACAAATCCTATAGAGCCACTTACTTGGATGGTCAGTGAGATGAGAAATAAGACATGCTGGACACTGCTGGAGAAGTAAGGATGGTCTCCTATGAATACTTACAGATGGATATACTAGTGTTAGCTAGCCAGAAAAAAATTTACATTCGTCAGCTCTATGCAGACATAAGATTCTCTCAGGATCAATGGATGAAAAGAATGGATGATAAGAGAGCCAGGCAAATCCATGCTGTCTCTATGTTTTAATTATGACGTATCTAAGATGAACTCTCCAATCCATCTCAACATATAAGGACCCAACAGTTCAGTTAAAGATCTGACCTATTGGACTACCAACAAACGTGATTTGTTTATAGAGGTGAAGGTTTGTGAAGAACCAGCCACATGTTTTGGATAAACTGATAAAAGAAAAATAGTATGACAATGTGACACAAATTATCCCAAACAACACTTTTCAGGTTTGGAATTCAGAGTTATTCCTTCTCTTAGACAGGTTGCCCAGCTACGAAGAGTGAGCCCAGTCTTTCCAGCTATTTTACCAACTGCTGGGGAGGGAAGAAGAGAGGGATTTCAGTAAATCTGAATTTTAATTGAGCCTAAAGCTAGAGCATCCACCATAATTCCTAGGTCCAACACTTGTCGGACAAAGGTCTCAAGTTTTCTTTTTTGTTAATAATTCAGTCTTTCTCAAGTAACCTGAGGGCTTAATTACAGAACTCAGCCATGCTGTCAAGCACCCAGAAATTGTTTCTGGGTTCCTTCTCAGCTGTATATTAGTGGATTTGTGATGAACTTTAGATTCTAGTTTGTTATTTTTTTTTTTTTTAACAGGTAACATTTCCACACTAAACGGTAGCTCTCTGAAACTAGTTGACAGGTTCACCTACCTAGAAAGCAGTGTCTCATAAACCAATACAGACATCGACATGCGACTAGCAAAGGCATGGACAGCTATCAATAGGCTATCAGTCATATGGAAGTCAGACCTAACTGATAAAATAAAACAGTTTTTTTTTCAAAGTCGTGTTGATACTACTATATGGATGCACTACATGGATGCTAACTAAACATATAGAGAAAAAGCTTGACAGCAATTACACAAGAATACTGCAAGCTGTATTGAACAAGTCCTGGAGGCAACACCCCGCAAAACAGCAGCTGTATGGCCACATATGACTGATAACCTTTTGATAGCTGTCCATACTTTTGCTAGTCATGTATTGATGTCATTCTTGGTTGGTGAGACTGCTTCTGTGGTAGGTGAACTTGTCCACTAGTTTCAGAGAACTACCAGTTAGTGTAGAGATGTCACCGAGCAGAGAATAATTTTGCTTTAAACTGTACTGATGAAAAGATATTAGTTATATAATTGATAAATCCTATCAGAAATCTCAATACACTTTCCAACCAGCCTCTTTACTAAGCTAAATTGTTAAAGTCATGTTTTTATTACACAGCACATTTGCAGACAGTTCCAGAAAATTACAAAATTCAAGGTTGATCAGAGTCATAATTAGAATTTTAGAATCATCAAGATTTCTCTTTATCATTATTTAGATATGGTAGGGTATTTTATTAATAGTATCCTCTATGAACCTAACTGTCAAAATATAAATAAGGTTGGTTGATTGGTTGGTCGGATTTTATGGCATATCAATCTTTGTAGGTTATTTAACGCCAAATCCATTTTTCATGCAAATAGCCAGTCCTATTTTAAACTATTCAGTTTAGCATGAATAAACAGTTTGTCAAAAACATTTCTATTTCAAGCTATTCAGTTGATTCAAACAGTTCTAATTCAGCTAATTCTGTTTAGTATAAGTTCAGATTTTGTTTACATACAGTTAAATGTCAAAACAGTTTTATATATAACAATTCAGTTAAGTGTAAATAGAGTTTCAATGTCAAAAACAGTTCCATTTCAAACAATTCTGTTTAGTATAAGCACGCAGTTTAAATATAAATACAGTTTCAATGTCAAAAACAGTTTAGCATAAATACAGTTTCAATGTCAAACAATTCAGTTTAGCATAAGTATACAGTTTAATTGTCAAAAACATTCCTATATCAAGCTATTCAGTTTAGTCAAACAGTTCTAATTCAAGCAATTCAGTTTAGCATAAGTATACAGTTAGTTATATTTAACCCATAGACAGGGCCCTATCAGGCCCTACCATTCCAGGCCAAAGTGGACCTGGGAGCAATGGCAATGAAGGGGTGCTCCTTATTCCCCAAAGCTCCAGCATCACTGGAACCTCACTATCAGATTGTTTAGTGTCATATCCAGGACACTCATTAGGAGGGGTCTTACCCCTCTGCAGAAGTGCAGTGTGTGTATTCTACAGCCCCAGCAAACTGAGCAAAAAATGAATAAATAAATAAATAAATAATTTTAAAATAAATCTCCAGTTTGTTCAGCCTAACTCTTAACAGTGCCATTAAGTATGTACAATTATTTTCCCAAGCAATTTAGACTTTAAAAATCAAAACTAGGATTACCAAAGATAAGACATGTCAAACCTAATCAGCGTTGAAATAGCCAACCTCGCAACGTCAATGTTGCACAGACATAAAAAAAAAAAAAGAAAGAAAGAAAAATAAAGAATACAGGGGTTATCTCCTCTTGCCCTCATTAAGCAGCTTCTGAAGGTTCTGTCAATAAAAACTAAAGGACTTAAAAGTAATCACATGATACACACAAGTAATCATGTGATATTCACATATAAAAAATGGCTGAGCACGAAATTTAATTCTTCTCATAGTGAAGCATTTCAAATAAGATTGGATGTTTCATCTAACAGAATAGATTTATGGAAGATATTTACTCAGTGGAGCTTAAGCAGATATCAGACCGTAATGTTGGGGCAATTTAATAATGAATAAATTCACTTGTTAGTAAGCAAGAAATTAATTTTCAACTCACCACTCTCTAGAATACACTTGATACAATGTATAAACATATTATTATATCTGTATTAATAGATGACAGTATTGTTTGTTTATTTGTGAACAAAAACAAAATGTTAAAAAACAACAAGGAGGACCCATTAGGACTCACCAGACATGCACTTAACAGATACACTGGATGAAATGGTCATTCAAAGTCCCCAAAGAAAGAAAACACACTCACACACACCATTTCAAGGGACAGGCAGCAAATATAAGGGACATTCAATAAAGATGAATTTTTTCAGTAATATAAAAGATTTTAATCACATAGAAATATTTGTTTTGAGGCTATTCAAAATGGTGTCAATCAATATGCTCCAGGCTTGAACAGATGACAGTCAAATTTTTTGCTGGACAAAACATGCAAACAATTTACAGAAGTTAAAAAATGTTTACTCATGGGCTAAATTGTTTAAAGAAGATTTCAAGATGAAGACAGACTAAACAGGACCAAAAAAGTGAGCCCACCAGAAATAGTGGATTCAGTTAATGTGCTCATTTTAGTTGACAGAAAAGTACCAATAAGGAACATGCCTGAAAAAATGGGAATTTCTATGGGTACAGCACACAAAATTGTGCATGGTGACCTTGCCTTTTCTAAGCTCAGTTGTCATTAAGTTCCCAAAATGTTGATGTCAGAGTACAAGGCTTCTGTCAGCCCAGTCAGCTAGGGCTGTAGAATAAACTGTCTGCATCTCTGCAGAGAGGTAAGACTCCTCCAACAAGCGTCCTGGATATGACATTAAACAATCTGATGGTAAGGTTCCAGTAATGCTGGAGCTTTGGGGAATGCAGAGTACCTCTTCATTGCCATTGCCCACAAGTTCCCTCTGGCTTAAAGTGGTGGCACCCTATAGTTTCCTATCAATGGATTAAATAGAACTAAACTATGTACTTACATTAAACTGAATTGTTTGAAATAGAACCTTTTACATTTAACTATGGGTAAACAAAGACCTACGTACTTATGCTGAACTGAATTGTTTGAAATAAAACTGTTTTTACATTTAACTACATATTTGTATTAGATATAAGTGAAACCATTTAACTGTGAAAAAAATGAGCTCAAACTCATTTAAAAACATTCATTGGCCTAATGAGTAGAGTGTTTACCAATGGTCCTGGAAACTGAGGTTCAATCCCAGATCAAGTCATACTAAAAACTAAAAAAAAAAAAAATGGTACTTGATTCCACCTTGCTTAACATTCAGCTTTATAAGGTAAGGGTAAAGTGGAGTAATCCAGGGAAAGAAGGAGCACCATCTCTTACACCTCAGTGTAGTAACTATTGAAAAGGGAGTCTTCGGGTCACCTTCGGCTATGGTTGCCAATTTTTTATTTTTATATATATATATATATATATATATATATATATATATATATATATATATATAGTGCAATTTGATGGAGACTCAAACTCGGTTAAGTCATCATTATAAATTTATTTCGGCGGAGAATATTACTATACTCTCTGTCTTGTCAGATGACTATTTACATGCTTTTCTCGAATTTGCAGAACAGCAAATGTAGAATTACAGTTCATATTCAGGAGATAAAATAAAAGGATAAAAATAAAAAGTAAAAAATAAAAAATCCTTTATATATATATATATATATAAAGAATTTGTCATTAGATAATGCACAATAGTTGATTTACCATAAAACCAAACCAAATTTAACTTTAGACTAAGAACATCCAGAAATAAACCATTTTTGTGTATAATACAAAACAGCTTTTTAGTATTTTTAGTAGCTAAATTTCACCTAAATTAAGCACTTGTTTAACTTTTTATCTGTTGGTACTCACTAAAAATAAGAATTTATATAGTTTACATTATGTCTTAAAACACAAAATTTACAGTAAACACATGGACATACTCACACAAAAATGTAACATGTTTTTGCCAAAAATAAACTTACATTAGGAGAAAGAAAATTATAAACAAACGCACATTCCAGTGGATATTTCTCAGTAACGGTATAAGACACATTAGTTTTGATTAGAAATATTACTTACTTTCAGTCATCCCATCTCAACTATGGTGAGCCAGGTGACCAGAAAAAAGTTAATTTTATAGTTCTCATGTATGATATGTACTCAGAGTTTTAGGCTGAAAAATCTGGGAAAATAGTGCATCCCATACACAATTGGTACACTGGTAGAGTTTCCTGGGACTCAAAAACACAAAAGCAGGTAGGAGGAAAAAAACAAGATGATGCAAGAAAAAAAAAAAAAGCATCACTGCTTAAAAGAAACTTGACAAACAATAATGAGCAGAAACTTAAGAAACCACAAAGAGAACTATTTGAAATAATGAAAAAAAAAAAAAAAAACATAACATACAATAACAAATAAATAAAACCAGAAATTCTGTAGAAGATAAATAATCACAATTAACTTTGTAAATAAAGTTAGTTAGTTGGTTGGTTGGGTTTTAAAGCAGAACAACCTTTGTAGGTTATTTAACGCCAAATCCATTTTTATGCAAATAGTCAGTTCTATTTCAGACAATTCAGTTTAGCATGAGTACACAGTTTAATTGTCAAAAACATTTCTATTTCAGACTAATCAGTTTATTCAAACAGTTCTAATTCAGCTTATTCAGTTTAGTATAAGTACAGATTTCTTTACACACAGTTAAATGTCAAAACAGTTCTATTTCAAACAATTCCCTTTAGTTTGAGTACAGTTTCAATGTCAAAAACAATTCCATTCCAAACAATTCAGTTTAGCATAAGTACACAGTTTAATTGTCAAAAACATTTCTATTTCAAGATATTCGGTTTAATCAAACAGTTCTAATTCAAACAATTCAGTTTAGCATAAGTATACAGTTAGTTCTATTTAACCCATAGATAGGGCCTATCAGGTGCTACCATTCCAGGTCAGAGTGGACCAGGGAGCAATGGCAATGAAGGGGTGCTTTGAATTCTCCAAAGCCCCAGCATTAATCGAACCTCACCATCAGATTGTTTAGTGTCATATCCAGTACACTCATTGGGGAGGGGGGGATCTTACCCCTTTGCAGAGGTGCAGTCAGTGTATTCTACAGCCCCAGCCAACTGGGCTATAAATGAAGTTAGTGGAAGGAATAAACACCTCAAAACCAAAACAAAAGCTGACAGCCAAAAAGACAGATATCAAAAATAGAAAGAACATTTCAAGAATCTGCTAGGAGACTCTCCCAAAATCACATATAAACCTACTGAAGAAACTATTGCTGGCCAACTTGACATCAAACTTGGATAGATTATGGTGGAAAATCTTGACAATTCTGAAAAAAAAGAAATCATAGATAAAAGCAGGAAAGTTGCAGGCCGCAAGGAAGTATCTCCTGAAGTACAAAGGAAATTTGATGACGTACTTCAATCATCTAATGCTGTGTATAAACGAAACATGGTAGAGACATGGATGAAAAGCTTGATCCTCTTCTTCCCAAAGAAAAGTAAACTCGGAATCACTAAAAAAGTAGAGAGGCATAACTCTTATTAATATAACTAACTTACTAAGATTTACCATGCCCAGCTTCTAAATCATATTCAACCTCAAGTTGAGAAAATCTTTAAAAAAACAAAAGATAATAGAAATGATTTTCAGATAAATCAATACACAGCCTCTCATATTCTGACTCTTTGTTGATTCATTGAAGGAGCACGTACAAAAAATCTTGAGGCAACACTATTGTTCATAGATTTCTCCAAGGCATTCTATTCTATGTACAGAGAAAAGATGAAGCAAATACTACTAGCATATAGTCTCCCCAAAGAAAATCTTTCCATAATAATAATGCCTTACAAAAACACAAAAGCATTGGTTCACTCATTTGATGGAAATACCCACACCATTTCTCTTTATCTGCTTGAATCACAATGAATATTAGTAGATCTTATAATAGAAAATGGTCTTATACTAAAAAAGGGAAGAAGTGGACAATATCCTACAGTAACTATCATGGATGCAGATTATGAAGATGATCGAGAGCTTCTTACAAATACACCAGCACAAGCCGAATGACTTCTGTATAGGCAGCAAAAGGCATAAATTAGATGGTGCCATCACCCATATTAAATGACAAGTCCCTTAAATTAATAGACCAGTTCACATACCTCAATAGCCGAATCTCATCTACTGAAAGTGAGGTCAACATATGCATTGGAAAGGCATGGATTGCTATCAACAGGTCAAGCACAAAAAAAAATCTAATCTCTCCAATAAAATCAAATTCTTCCAAGTAGTAGCCATGTTAGTACTATTGTACAGTAGCACCACCAAGACTTTAACAAAATATCTTGAGGAAAAGTTATATGGGAACTATAAAAGAATGCTGCATGCTATTTCAAACAAATCCTGGAAGTAACACCCCACAAAACAGCAGTTGTACAGCCACTTGCCTCCCATTTTTCAAGCCATCCAAGTGAGATGAACGAGACATGCTGGAGAAGCAAAAAGGAACACATGACATTCTCCTGTGGACTCTCACACATGGAAACAGAGTTGGCCAACCAGCAAAGATATATTCATTAGCTCTGTGCAAACATTGGATGCCGTCTATAGGACCTACCAAGAGTGATGAACAATGGAGATGGATGGCAAGACCTGATGAAACACAAATAATTACAGTATCTAGATATACACAAAAAAACTTAGATTTTTTTTTTCAAGTAACAAATAAAAATGTCATTAAGTCTTTTCTTTTTGCAATAAAGCATCAATCTCTAATTTCTGTCATGAAAAAAATAGCTTTGGTCAATTATAACATAGAAACTGACCAATTAACTGTCCAGTTTGTGGTTTGTTTGGGTTTTTTTTACATTAATTCAGCAATTCAATAGTTGACTGTTATAACTAACACTTTCAAATTACATTACTAAAAGAAAGTTATTTGAAATTAAATAAATTAAAAATATCTTACTCATCAAATAGAATGTATTTAAGCAGCAGTCTATCATTGATACATAAAAAAAAAAACACAACATTGTCTTTCATTTCATTAAGTATAACTTATCCATTTGGTAATTATGAAAAATTAAAACATCTTTTATGATATAAAACTAAGGATGGACTACCCAAAGCTTTTTTTTTTTTAATTTGTTTCCTCTGTTAATTTAGACTTCCATATTTCCATACACAATTCTTATCTGATTTCAGTACAAATTAGATCTTTCTGATTAATTTTACTCCAATAATTTCTGAGATCCCCTTGCAGCGAGAGAGTGATCCTGCAGATACCAATTTTATTTGCTTTCCTGACAAAATCTAACTCAAAAGTTAAAAGTAAAAGTTAAAAGTATTTAAGTCAAGATAGGTTTCATTTTTTTCTTTTGTTTTTAATGGCATATCACCCTTTGTAAGTTATTAAATGCCAATGCCATCCTTGTAGAAGAGCAGCAGTGATAGTATTTAACTAATAGGTGGATGTAGGTCAAGATAGTTCACATACCAAGTTTAATTCAGACTGGTCCATTAGCCTAAGAATAACAAGTCAGCAAATGATGCAAATTACATATTAGATATACTTACACATACATTTTGAATATGGCCAAATATTAAGAGATGCTTGGTTTGGCTAGGTGGTATATCAACATTTGTAGGTTACTTAATGGCAAATCTTATATTATACAAATAAACAGTTTTATTTCAAACAATTCAGTTTAGCATAAGTACACGGAACTGTTTTTGACATGTAATCTGTGTACTTATGCTAAACTGAATTCTTAGAAGTAGTTTAAATGTCAAAAACAGCTCTATGGTAAACAATTCGGTTTAGCATAAGTACAGTTTAAATGTCAAAGTTTTATTTGACCCATAAATAAGAACCTGGGAATAATGGCAATAAAGGGGTATTCTGGATTCCCCATAGCTCCAGCTTTACTGGCACCTCACCATCAGATTGTTTATTGTCATATCCAGGACACTCGTTAGGAGAGTCTTACCCCTCTGCAGAGATACAGTCGGTGTATTCTACAGTCCCTGCTGACTGGACCCGAGATGCTTGGATATTCATCAAGTTTACACACAGCCAAATGAGAAAGATAATTGCTAGTAAAAAGACTGTAAGGTATGCTCAAAGAGTATGAAAAAAAAAAATGAAACTATTTACCAAGACAGAAATGAACAAGGAATAAAACATTAATTTTTATTAAAATAGTCCCTGGGGGATTCAATACACTTTACCTCTGAAACATTTTTGATATATGAACTTATACAATCTTAATTCCGCAAATTATAAGCTTTAAATGATTTTTTACTTTAGGCAACAAAAAGTCACACACTGCCAGATTTGGGGTGCTGCATCTGCACAATCTTGAATTTTGAAAAAAAAAAAAAAAAAGAAATTGTTAAAAAATATCAACACTGACACATATTTTTCTAATCTTCATCTAGACAGCAATCCCGACATCATCACTTCATCATGTAAGTTTTTCAGTTTTGCATACATCTTCATTTAAATTTTAAAATTCAGTCTCAATACTTTTTTTATGACACTTTATATGTTGCAAAAATCTTCTAAGTTAAAACCCTGGCATTTTCCTGGATTCAAACACTGCTCATTGGAACTGGTAGGAAATATGCTACAATCTTATGACTATCAATACACTTTGTATCATTTTTTTTTGGGGGGGGGGGCTTACATCATACAAGATCCATTTACACAAACTATCACTAAATATATTCAATACATTTAAAAAGAGATTTTGATTTCTCCAAAACTCTTTTTCGCTAACAGATATTTGGAAACAAAATTCTCTTGAGACAAATTTTTCTTGTTTAGAAGACCAGAGGCAATTCTTAATTGCTGCCATTTTGAACAACATTATTTGTTTTGAGGTCACGTATGCGTCAATATTAAAGATAAGCAGTTTATTTTAGCATTTGACTTTGCCTCTTTTTATTATCAGAGCCATTTTGAAATATTTTTGGCAAATGTTTGTATCTATTTCAAATTTCACAGTTCACTCAAAATTCCATAACTTTTTTTCTAATTAAAATCTTTACAAGCTTTTTCTCTCACTCTTAAGTGGGAGTTTCAAAGGAACTTGATTATTGGAGTATCTGTCACATGGACTGTGTCTCCCTCTTTGTCCTTAAAAGGAGGGTGTCCAATCTCTGCAGTCAATACAGACAAGACTACTCTTGTTTTGTAAGTATTCAATTAAGAAAAATAATGTATTTTATTATATATGGATATCATATTTACCAACACCTCTGCTCGGGCAGGATATGACACAAGGTCAATTTTTAAGCAGAGTTTAACAGGTTTGAATTCAGAGTTTTCCTTCTCCTAGACTAGTTGCCTCACCAAAGCTGAAGAACTCAGTCTGCCCTACTATTTACCCATAGCTGGAGGGAGAATAATTGAATTCATACCTTTCCCAAGGGTATTAGGGCTATGTGAAATGCAATCAGCCTCGTCCAGGATTTGAACTAGTGTCGCCGTGTCCATTTCCTACGACAATAACCATTACACCACGGACACTTCCTTATATATGGATATAGATAAGAGAAATTTAATATAAACAAATTCAATGGACATTTTATGCAGTTCTGTATTCTTTATTTTGGTGTGAGGAGTGGGGGGGGGCGCTCCGGTTAGAAATAGGAACCATTAACTTAAGAAATGTCAAGAAAACAGTTTTTCTTCCATGAAAATTTCAAATTTCTCTCTTGATTAAGACAGTGTCGTTCAATTTTTAAAGAATCAACAAATTTGGAAGGAAGGAAGGGATGATTCCCTCAGTTGATAAATGCAGCCATAACATCAGGTCCTTTTACTTTTCAAAAACAATCTACATTGTGCTCCAAATGTATTATTTACAATATAGAGTAAGAACGTTTGCTGATTCTCCAAGAACCAAATGGGGTGTTGCATCATGGAACAGCAGTTAGCAAAATAATGTCAAAGACCATCACAAATACAGTAAGTCATGGCCTTGTGCTATAAAGTTAATTTTAGTAAATGACAGATTACCTTGGTATATGAGGGGGATGCTGAAAAGTTCATGGCCCAACCAAAAAAGAATTCTTTTCATTAATGAATTTTTAGGAAAGAATTCAAGAAACCTGAGAAATAATATGCTATGTTGAACAGTTGGGATGAATATGGTGAATAGAATACACTGACTGCACTTCTGCAGAGGGGGGGGAGGGAAAAAAAAAACCCAGCAATGAGTGTCCTGGATATGACACTAAATCTGATGGTGAGGTCCCAGTAATGCTGGGGCTTTGGGAAAGACAGAGCACCCTTTAACTGCCATTGCTCCCAGGTCCACTCTGGCCCTGCGTGGTGGCACCTGATAGGGCCCTATCTATGCGATAAAACTAATAGTATACTTATACTAAACTGAATTGTTTGACTAAACTGAATAGCTTGAAATAGAAATGTTTTTGACAATTAAACCATACTTACATTTAAACTGCATGCTTATGCTAAACTGAATTTTTTGAATTGAAGATGTACTTGCACTAAACTGAATTATTTAATATCGAACTGTTTTGACATTTAACTGCAAGTAAACAAAATCTGTACTTATACTAAACTGAATTAGCTGAATTAGAACTGTTTGATTAAACTGAATAGCTTGAAGTAGAAATGTTTTTCATAATTAAACTGTACTTGTGAAAGTTTAGGAATTTATTGAAAGAAGTTTTTGGTCTCAAAGAGAAATCTATGTACACATTTATTTAAAGGAATTGGAATTACAGGATAAACAAAAAACTTACAAAATAACCCAACCTTCATGAAACCGTTGAGTTCATTTTATATGATGGAATCTAGGTTTAACTAAATGTATTATTTACAAAGCAAAAAGAGGAACACTTTGTACACAGAATGTTGTGATTTGCAGCTCAAACCAACAAACCTGTGACCCAATGTTCAGGATTCCCTCTGTGCTCATTGAGATTAAAAAAGGGTCTTTCTATCTCAGTACACCTCACCAAATTTGTCACACAAGGTCTCTGGTCTCACTCAGCAATCAAAAGCTTAACTGTTCTCTCCATCTTGGTCTTTTTATAATCTCCATTCTCTCTAATATGCAAATTAATGCAACAGGAATAAATAAAAACTCTTGTTCCTCTTTTCTTATTATTCCTTTACCTGACGATTGAAACAGATGCGGTGCCACTTTGAGTAGTTTTATTCTATTTGCCTTTACATTCTAGATTACACTTTTCTTCCCTTTTCCTACCCGATCCCATTACCTGACAGGCCAAACAGACATGCGGTCATTTGTGTGAGTGATAATTTCTATTACACCCATTAAACCAGTTTAACTGCTACTATTCCTCCTTCTCCTTCAAATGCAAATACCATTTATCTACAAGGAAACAAAGTCTTCCAAATTCCTCCTCCTCCTTCAAATGCAAATACCATTTATCTACAAGAAAACCAAGTCTCCCAAATTCCTCCTCCTCCTTCAAATACAAATACCATTTATCTACGAGAAAACCAAGTCTTCCAAATTCCTCCTCCTCCTTCAAATACAAATACCATTTATCTACAAGGAAACCAAGTCTTCCAAATTCCTCCTCTTCCTCCTTCAAATACCATTTATCTACAAGGAAACCAAGTCTTTCAAATTCCTCCTCCTCCTTTAAATGCAAATACCATTTATCTACAAGAAAACCAAGTCTTCCAAATTCCTCCTCCTCCTCCTTCAAATACCATTTATCTACAAGGAAACCAAGTCTCCCAAATTCCTCCTCCTCCTTCAAATACAAATACCATTTATCTACATGAAAACCAAGTCTTCCAAATTCCTCCTCCTCCAAATACCATTTATCTACAAGGAAACCAAGTCTTCCAAATTCCTCCTCCTCCTTCAAATACAAATACCATTTATCTACAAGAAAACCAAGTCTCCCAAAAATGCAAATACCATTTATCTACAAGGAAACCAAGTCTTTCAAATTCCTCCTCTTCCTTCAAATGCAAATACCATTTATCTACAAGAAAACCAAGTCTACCATATTCCTCCTCCTTCAAATGTAAATACCATTTATCTACAAGAAAAACAAGTCTACCATATTCCTCCTCCTCCTCCTTCAAATACCATTTATCTACAAGGAAACCAAGTCTTCCAAATTCCTCCTCCTCTTTCGAATGCAAATACCATTTATCTACAAGAAAACCAAGTCTCCCAAATTCCTCCTCCTCCTTCAAATGCAAATACCATTTATCTACAAGGAAACCAAGTCTTCCAAATTCCTCCTCCTCCTTCAAATACCATTTATCTATAAGAAAACCAAGTCTCCCAAATTCCTCCACCTCCTTCAAATGTAAATACCATTTATCTACAAGAAAACCAAGACTACCATATTCCTCCTCCTTCAAATGTAAATACCATTTATCTACAAGAAAAACAAGTCTACCATATTCCTCCTCCTCCTCCTTCAAATACCATTTATCTACAAGGAAACCAAGTCTTCCAAATTCCTCCTCCTCTTTCGAATGCAAATACCATTTATCTACAAGAAAACCAAGTCTCCCAAATTCCTCCTCCTCCTTCAAATGCAAATACCATTTATCTACAAGGAAACCAAGTCTTCCAAATTCCTCCTCCTCCTTCAAATACCATTTATCTATAAGAAAACCAAGTCTCCCAAATTCCTCCACCTCCTTCAAATGTAAATACCATTTATCTACAAGAAAACCAAGTCTACCATATTCCTCCTCCTCCTCCTCCTTCAAATACCATTTATCTATAAGAAAACCAAGTCTCCCAAATTCCTCCTCTTCCTCCTTCAAATACCATTTATCTACAAGGAAACCAAGTCTTTCAAATTCCTCCTCCTCCTTCAAATGCAAATACCATTTATCTACAAGAAAACCAAGTCTACCATATTCCTCCTCCTCCTTCAAATGCAAATACCATTTATCTACAAGAAAACCAAGTCTTCCAAATTCCTCCTCCTCCTTCAAATACAAATACCATTTATCTACAAGAAAACCAAGTCTCCCAAAAATGCAAATACCATTTATCTACAAGGAAACCAAGTCTTTCAAATTCCTCCTCCTCCTTCAAATGCAAATACCATTTATCTACAAGAAAACCAAGTCTACCATATTCCTCCTCCTTCAAATGTAAATACCATTTATCTACAAGAAAAACAAGTCTACCATATTCCTCCTCCTTCAAATACCATTTATCTACAAGGAAACCAAGTTTTCCAAATTCCTCCTCCTCTTTCGAATGCAAATACCATTTATCTACAAGAAAACCAAGTCTCCCAAATTCCTCCTCCTCCTTCAAATGCAAATACCATTTATCTACAAGGAAACCAAGTCTTCCAAATTCCTCCTCCTCCTTCAAATACCATTTATCTATAAGAAAACCAAGTCTCCCAAATTCCTCCTCCTCCTTCAAATGTAAATACCATTTATCTACAAGAAAACCAAGTCTACCATATTCCTCCTCCTCCTACTTCAAATAACATTTATCTACAAGGAAACCAAGTCTTCCAAATTCCTCCTCCTCCAAATACCATTTATCTACAAGGAAACCACGTCTTCCAAATTCCACCCCCTCCTTCAAATACAATTTATGTACAAGGAAACCAAGTCTTCAAAATTCCTCCTCCTCCTCCTTCAAATACCATTTATCTACAAGGAAACCAAGTCTTCCAAATTCCTCCTCCTCCTTCAAATGTAAATACCATTTATCTACAAGAAAACCAAGTCTTCCAAATTCCTCCTCCTCCTCCTTCAAATACCATTTATCTACAAGGAAACCAAGTCTCCCAAATTCCTCCTCCTCCTTCAAATACAAATACCATTTATCTACATGAAAACCAAGTCTCCCAAATTCCTCCTCCTCCTTCAAATGCAAATACCATTTATCTACAAGGAAACCAAGTCTTCCAAATTCCTCCTCCTCCAAATACTATTTATCTACAAGGAAACCAAGTCTTCCAAATTCCTCCTCCTCCTTCAAATGCAAATACCATTTATCTACAAGAAAACCAAGTCTCCCAAATTCCTCCTCCTTCAAATATAGATACCATTTATCTACAAGAAAACCAAGTCTACCATATTCCTCCTCCTAAATGGTATTCACCTGATGTTGGTTAAGTCCGTTCCAGAAGTGTATTTAGGTATGAAGTCTCTTGGGGATTGGTGTCCATATGAGTTTTCTCTTAGACCAGTTGTCATACAAAAGACCTTTGTCAGCCCTACTATTTACCCATAGCTGGAGTCATGAATTTTTCAAGGACATAAGCACAAAAGGCAAACATGAACAGCCTAGTCCAGACATTTGAACTCCTGTCACCGTGTCCATTTCTTTCAACAAGAAACATTAATCCATATGCCTCGAGGCTACCATATTACAAACATTTAGCTCATGTAATCAACTCAAACTAAATATAAAAAATAAAAATTCAAAAACGATTTCTGAACCATTTAGCCAAAATCTGAAGATAGATTTTTTTTTTAAATAAATAAATCTATTCATATATCCACACATTTGGATATATAAGCAATGTCATACACTGGTGTTCATTTCACTCATACCATTACCGCTGATGAAACCATAGGTTTACTTTACCCCTGCCAGGCAAGCGGTTATTCGGTACCCCAATATAGATAAGTTTTTAAAATTCTTTTATATTTCTAACCTTCTTTCTTGACTAACATGTTTGTTCTATTGTATATATGTATATTAAATCAAATGTATTTTATTTGTTGCCAGTTAGTTTTGCCCAGTCAGTTGGGGCTGTAGAATACACTGACTGCACCTCTGCAGAGGGAGTAAGACCCCCCCCCAATTTAGCATCCTAGATATGACACTAAACAGTCTGATGGTGAGATCCAACTAATGCTGGGGCTTTGGGGAATACGGAGCACCCCTTCATTGCCATTGGTCCCAGGTCCACTCTGGACCGGCGTGGTAGCATCCGATAGTTCTATTTAAACCCACAGATAGGCCCTAACGGCATACTTATGCTAAATTGAATTGTTTGATTAAACTGAATAGCTTGAAATAGAGATGTTTTTGATAATTAAACTGTACTTACATTTAAACTGCGAGCTTATGCTATGAATTATTTCAAATAGAACTGTTTTTTGACATTGAAACTATATTTACACTAAACTGAATTGTTTGACATGTAACTGTGTGTAAACAAAATCTGTACTTATACTTAGCTGAATTAGAACTGAATAGATTGAAATAGAAATGTTTTTCACAATCAAACTGTACTCATTTATATTGTGTGCTTATGCTAAACTGAAATATTTGAAATAGAACTGTTTTTGTCATTGAAACTGCACTTTCACTAAACTGAATTGTTACATATAACAGCTTGAATAGTTTGAAACAGAAATGTTTTTGACAATTAAACTGTGTACTCATGCTAAACTGAATTGTATGAAATGGAACTGGTTATTCACATAAAAATGGATTTGGCATTAAATAACCTACAAAGGTTGATAGGCCATAAAACCAAACAAACAAGCCAGTTAGTTTATTCGTTTTTCATTCATTAAAAATATTATTGCTATGAATAGCCTAAACAAACAAATTGTTGCAGTGAGCAATTGGATTGTTTGAATGTCATATTTGAAGATAAGTGACATTTTTTCTGGAAAAGGAAGTCAATTTATAATTTTGCTATATGACAACACCCATCCTCATATTTCAAAGGCAAAAAACTATGAAGCTGGAATGGGACACTCTTAATCACACATGATTGATTTACTCAATAAGAAAAAATCCTTTTCTTATAAACAGTTCTAACAAAGCCAAAATATTGAAAAATTGTTTAAAAAAAAAAAAATCAAAACTAGAATCATTCTTTTAGGATGGAATAAGTAATTTAACAGAGGAGTTTATTTCATCATCAAAGGAATATTCTTTTTATGACATCATTCAGTTAAATTGTGTTTTCCTTGATAAAAGAATAAATATCCCCTGAAGAGAAGATCCCCCACCACTAACAAAAAAAAAAAAAAAAAAAAAAAGTGTCCTTGGTAAGACTCTAAACTGGATCTGATGGTGAGGCTGCAATTCTAGAGATCTGGGTAGTGTGCAGTACCTTTTCATTGCCATTACTCCTTGGTCCACTTTGACCCAGAGTAGTAAAACTTGTGAGGTTCCCATCTATTGGTCAAATAGATCTGTTAAAGAATTAATCCTATTCAATAAGACCAAGTCCAAAAAATCCTTTTAAAAAACAGCTACACAAAAAAATTTAAATATAAACTTTCATTGAACATAGTTCTCTAATGTCTAGAGTATAAAATAACCCTAAACATGTTGACATACCATTAAGATCAAATCATAAAAGAATAAATTTTATGACTTGACACTGTTCACTGATGTTGTATTTCAAATTTAGCTTAAAAAGATAAGATCGTAGAAAGTCAGGGGAAAAAAAAAATCAATGATTGAATAATGATATTAATTTATATGAATAATTCTTTTTTAAAAATGCAGAAAATCTTCTGTCTAAAAAGAAAAATTTATATTCAAAGTATCAAGGGGAAAAGTCTGTGGCTCAGCAAAATGATCTCAGACCATAAAGTCTCACTCAAGGCCTTAAATATAAAGGTAGCATTAAAAAACTGGATTCACTTTGGTAGTTACAGGTTATTATCATAACTTACTAAACTCCATGCCATCGTATAAAGACAATGAAGTAAATATCCATAGAATCATAATTAGTTTAGTCTGGCACAAGGTTACAAGTACAGATTAGTTTGGTTGTTTGGGTTTTATGGTATATCAGCCTTTGTAGGTCATTTAATGCCAAATCCATTTTTATACAAATAATCAGTTCTATTTCAAACAATTCAGTTTAGCATGAGTACACAGTTTAATTATCAAAATCATTTCTATTTCAAGCTATTCAGTTTAGTTAAACAGTTCTAATTCAAACAATTCAGTTTAGTATAAGCATAGATTTTGTTTACACACAGTTAAATGTCAAAACTGTTCTATTTCAAACAATTCACTTTTGTGTAATTACAGTTTCAATGTCAAAAACTGTTCCATTTCAAAAAATTCAGTCTTGCATAAGTACACAGTTTAAATATCAAAACAGTCCTATTTCAAGTAATTCCATTTAGCATAAGTATGCAGTTTAGTGGAACCTCACCATCAGACTGTTTTGTGTCATATCCAGGGCACTCATTGTGGTGGGGCAGGAGTCTTACCCCTCTGCAGAGATGCAGTTAGTGTATTCTACAGCCCCAGCCGACTGGGCCAACATACAGATTACTTTGTGGAAAAAAAATAGTATCACTCTCTGATGCCTGAAAACCTACCCACCAAAAAAATATACGGATGCCAAAGAAGCTGAGCTGTTTTTGGCACCATTAAACTATACTTCATGTAATTGTATAAAAACAATAACATAAATATCCATATAATCATAATGAATTTAATCTGGCAAAAAGCCACAAGTACAGATTACCTTGTCAAAAAAAGGAATAAAGTGTCAATCTCTGATGCCCCCTAGAAACAAAGAGAAAAAGGAGTGCTCATGAAACTGAGCAATTTTTGGCGCCACTACTCTTTACACAGCATTAAACTTGACCTTGTGTCAAATCTGTGTTTGCAAGGAAACCAGGCAAATAAATCTAGTAATCGTCTTTCAGAAAAAGAGTGGAAGAATGAAAAAAAGAGAGAAATTTCAATATCATTTACTAAATTCTTTTAAGATCAGATTTACACAGAGTCAACAGATTTAGTCAGGTTTCAACTTGCAGAATGCTGATAGGTCGAAGGAAGTGTAAAATTTCTCATTTGGGAGCCATGAAAGAAGTGTTTGGAGTAAGTTATTTAAAATATTTAGAACAAGAGAAGTCACAATTGAAGTAAATAGAAGTGTTTTGAGGGGTTTTTTTTGTAATGAGATAAGTGTTACATATTTGTATTCACTTTACCATCGCAATATCTTAAATACCTTCAAGGAAAAAATAAAAATTTTAATAGAATAAGATATGCAGCAAAGTTTTAAAGCTAAGAAATTGTATCCTTTTGGTTGTAACAATTGTATTCAAAGTCATTTGATAAAATATAAGTCAACAAAATCTGATGATATTGTGCAAAAGACTGAAGTGCTTTTGTTTAATGAGGATGATGTTTCAGCCCTGAAACCAAACCACAGAATCATAAAAAAAAAGACTGATGATTGTTTCAACTGAAACATTTTGATATATATCTCATACATACATACATACATACTCACTCACACACACACACACACACGTAATAAATGACTTTCAGACCAATTTTTTGCCTCAGAAAGAATACTGAAGAAATATTTTTCTAAGCTAGCATAACCAAAAGTTAGAGACTATTCATTATATGTAACATAGGATACAACACTTGTGGCTAAAAATTAGGGATCGTTCATTATATGCAATATATGATGAAACACTTGTGGCTAAAAATTAGGGATCATTCATTATTTGTCCATTTTGTACCCCTTCTACTTACTGCTTGTTCACAGAAGTGTGGGTTTTTCCTTGTAACGCTACTGGTATGTATGTTATGTATGTAAAAGGTTAATTGCTTTTACGTGTAATTGAATTTATTTTGTCTTTCCTTTCGTTGTGTCAGTATATCACAGATAGAGAAGTGCTAATAATGGTCACTGGTTAATGGGGATTAGTCAAAATACCTTCACAACCACCAAGTATTTCAATAAACTGAATTTAAAGAAAAGACAGCACACTCGTGTTAAATGTTTATTTTCTTAATAGAACTTGTATCTTGATAGATAGAAGGACTGGCACTATTATATAGAAAACATACAAACGTGAATGAATGTACACATATGCATATATTTCAACTCTAAAATAGGACTGGCACTATTATATACAAAACATACATACTTGAATGAATGTACACATATGCATATATTTCAACTGTAAAATAGAATAAAACTAAAATTTCATGGCCAAGTTTCCTCAGGTGAACCAATATTGACACATCTAGAGTCTTAAATTCAGCAGAAAACATATCTGTATTCAGGGTAAGCTTTCAGACTAGTCGGCTAAAGCAGTAGAATATACCGACTGCATCTTTGCTGAGGGGTAAGACCCTACCACCCAACAAGTGTCTCGGATATGCAACCATCTGATGGTGAGGATCCTGTACTGGAACTTTGGAGAATGTGGAGTACCCCTTCCTTACTATTACTCCCAGGTCCACTCTGACCCAGAGCAGTTGTACCTGTTTGAATTTGAGTATTTTTATTTTCTTTTTAGTTTTGTCGAAATGTTTCAGTTTTCATTTAATTTCGTGTCTTCTGTTAAGTTCTTTTCAGCAGAATTCTCGGTTGAATTTTCTTTCAGTAGTTTAACTTGGAAGAATTTCAGTTGTCGACTTTCGTTTAATTTTACATTTATTTCTTGGGAAGCTTCTTGCCCGTTTAAAATACTTATCAGTCGTTCAAGAAGCGAGTGACGAAACTCTTTTGATGGCTATTTTTTTCATACCTTTACAGTTTGGTCCCCGAATTCGCACTGAGGGTTCCAATAGTAGTTCTTGACAAATAGTGGAAGGTAGCTTTTTGGTGCCGTATTGTCAGAGATTATTTCTTTTTCCACTATGGCCAAATCAAGTGCCGCACGTGGTCGCTTTGATTTTTTTCTTAGAAATGAATTTTTATAGTCTCACTGACAAACAAACAGATCTTTTACACACACAAAATATTGCAACTAGATTTAGACTTCACAAACAATCGGAATTGTTTTTTCTGTGATATAAATTTTGAAAAATTTTACGCTCTGATTAATATCGTTTCTTACAAGAAAAGACCATGTAACTTCGATTTTTTTTTTTCAAACATATTTTTCACTCAATTTGAAGAAATAAAATTTCATCAAATTTTTAGATTGGTGTTTAATTCAATCATTTACACACTTATCCGCTACATATACTTTATATATGTCTCAAAGGCGAACATTGACTTGTGAACCAGAGCATGCAGTCTATTATATAGGCTGATCACCAAGGCACAGAGGGAAAAAAGAGCCTTTTCGCCTCCGGAAAATTTGTGAATGTGATGCGAGAAAATACGCTTTTGCCAACTGGCCAGGTTTCAGATTTGATACCCCTTTAGTAAGGAAGAGTGTTAAGTTACCTCCTCGCTATATTGGAAGGAAAATAAAGGAGAAGAACGAGGGTGCCGTTAAGTTTTTAATTAGGAGTTTAATGAAGCTTGAGTTGAGAGCTAGCCTTTGTGCTGGTCACCGTAGTGAGGGGGAAAACAGGTATAAAAGGGTCGAACAGGCATTTGGGCGAGTTGCCAGTAGTTTGAAGTCCTATAGCAGTGGAAGATATATTCAGCATAAATGCGTTGTCCATGGTGTAGACATTTGGTGTGTTGCCAGAAGTTTGAATTTGTCGAGGGCGTAATACTTTCGTCTAATTCATGTTCAACTGGGAACCTTTGGTCTAGCAGAGTAGACTCGAAGGTCCATGAATTAGACAGCTCTCCTCATAGTGTAATAAAACTGCTGCTATTGAAGAAAGACGTCCGTCCTGCTCGAAGGTTGCTGAGGAAGAAATAGATTGGCGCTCTTCCACAGTCTTTGAATTGCCCGGGGAAGGTCCGGGCAGAATGGGATAAGTCATCCTCATTGGGTGAAAATATCAGACGAGACCAACGGTCAAGTTAATTTACGCGCCAAACAGAAATTCGAAGTTCTTTCTGCTACACCCCTGTTGAAGTTTCTCCACTACCGCCATTAGTAATATGTTGGCGACCATAGTGACCGCTCTTGGATATGAGAAAAAATAGTAAAATCTACCAATAATGAGTCATCAAAATTTATTTACCTATAATGAGTCATCAAAATTTATTAGTAAATCAATTCAATTGTTAGTTTCTTTTTGGCAAATTTGTAGCAGAAGGAATTTTCGCATTTTGGTTTGGCGCGTAATTTAATTCGACGCATAATTTCACCCAATCAGGATGATTTATCCTATTCAGTAAGGACCACCTTCCGGGCAGCACAAACTGGGGGAAAACCGTCAAACACCCTTTTTGGCAGAACAACTCCGTGCTGTACAGACGTCTACTGTCTGTTCTCCAATAGCAGCAGCAGCATGGACACAGTGAGGGAACCTATCTAATTTATGGATCCCTTGCGTCTATTTCTCTTAGACCAAGGGATCCCATTTGAATATGAATTAGATAAATTCAATACGCCACACACAGGAACAACTTTATTTCACACCCAAAATTGGCTATGTCGATTGCGATGTATAATTCCGCTCCGGCACCTAGCGACAACTTCACCTCTGGGCAACATTTTCTGGAGACATTCCGCTTCTCCCCGAAACAACCAGAAACACAAACTCACGGTGACTCCAAAGTTTATTTCCTCCAACGGCAAACATTACTTTCGCTACATACTGCGAACATACCTCCCTCGCACGTCCAACTACACACGCTGCTATCTCAACTCTCTCATAATTCCATTTCGTCTTTCTACTTCTTTCCTTTCCCACGAGGCTTGCAGCACAAACGCAAACTATATTCCATGCTGCCATTAAAATCTTCATCTAAAAACTAACGGCATCTTCGTCTTCTTCATCCTCCTTTTATTTCTCACGACCTAGCGAGGAAACACGTAACTAAAACCCTCGCTAATAACAAAGATTTCACATTCGCTAAAAAAAATTAAACATTTCATCCCGCTAAAAATTCATCAACTACTTTTTTGTAAAAAAAAAAAAAAAAAAAAAAAAAAAAAAAAAGTCAGCGTCACGTTCTAACTTCATCTTTAAAAGATCTTTATTCATGGAAATGAAAACCAAATTATCTAATCGCTCTTTACTTTGGGAATACAGTTATTTACACGCTTTAGTGAAGAAGACGATCTTTCACGGGAAGCAGATGTGGCAGGTATGGTCAGGATCAAACGTAATAATTTAGTTACTTCTGCTAGAATTTGGTTTACATCAAGTTCCCGATTTATCGCTTCGACTTCTTGGATGCTTGATACTTGCTTTTCTAAATCTGCAGCATCTGTAGCGGGAATCAGATTTATTCCCCACTGGCGGACGAATTTCCGCACAGAAGTAAATTGGTTGAACTGAACCAATCAAATCAGCCGGCGGAAGAATACCAAAAGCCGGACCTTCTGTGAGTGAGAGAAATAAAAGCGAATTCGGTTCTTTTACCAGGAACCACCGGGGAGTTAACACGACAAAAACTGTCACTCGCCTAACGATTCAATAAACACGCACACACACACACATATATATATATATATATATATATATATATATATATATACATACACACACACACACTTTCTTTACCAACGAGGTAGCACGAACTTTTGTACTCACTAATGGGACACCTCACGGAATACCAACAGAGGTTAGCAGAAACTCGTCCTAATATAACTACGTTGTGTAAAAGGATTAAGTTGTCGTTATCAACTTTCAAACGAGAATTGAGAACACGCTCAATGACGTTAATCCCTCTTTATACATCAACCGATTTCCACGATGTTTTTATATCCATCCAAAATTGAAATTGCTTCCATCGGAAAAGTTTTTTGTAAACAAGAAAAGTTTCGGATTTAACAAGTCAACAAATCTGAACTCTTCCATTCAACGTGAATAATAATTTCATCCAAAATTTTGTTCAGAACCAAATTCAGAATTTTCTTCTAAATCTGTTTGACTACGAGTACTTTGAGTTGGCAAGTTTTTTTTATTTCAGCGACACGAGGCAATAAAACATCACTTCAGTAGAAAGTGTTACCCACTTAATACAGCCGGAAAGCAAGCAAAAGAATCTCTGCTTTTCGGTGGCTTTTTCTCAGTGACCCTCACTTTATTATATAGAGGTCATGATGGAATTGTTGATTATTTGTTTAATTTGGGTTTAGATATCTGATTCCGTTTGTAGCAAAAAGAACTTCGTATTTTTGTTTGGCGCGTTAATTAATTTAACCGTTAGGGTCGACACATTTTCACCCAATCAGGATGACCTATCCTATTCAACCCGGACCATTTTTCTGGGCAGCACCAAATCGGGGAAATGCCGCCAAACACTTTCTCTCAGAAGCTTTCGAACTGGACAGACGTACTTACTGTCTGCTCTCTTCATCAGCAGCAGCATCACGAAACCATGAGGAAAGCCATCTAATTTATGGACTTCTTGAGTCTATTCTCATAGACCAAGGGTCCCCAGTTGAATATGAATTAGATGAATTCAATACGCCACACACAGGAACCACATTAAGTCGCCTCTAACTTTAAGCGGATTTTGCGTCGCAGTCGACAAAGCCAGACATTCAGCTACTTCATTCACGCTTCTCTCCCGAAACAACCAGGACCACACATCCATAGGCAACTACATCATTCCTGTCCTTAACCAGCAAACACGACCTTTGCTACACCTATGGCGACCATATCTCCCTCAACCATTCAACAATGCCTTAACCGTAACGACGCACATTTTACTCAGGCAAATAGCTGCAAAAATTCCTTCTCAACTCCATAAATATTTCCTTCCTTCCTTCCTTCCTTCCTTCCTACGAGACTTGCAGCATAAACGTAAACCCTTTATTCCCCGCTGCCATTAAAACCTTCATATAAAAACCTTACGGAATCTTCGTTCTCTCTCCTTTATTTTCCAACAACATTTAGCGAGGAAATAACGTAACACCACACGTAACAAAATCCTCGCTAAACGTTGGTTTTCTCCTTTCCCCCATCTTAATTCGTCGGCGTCTTGTTTGTGAAGGCTGGAAAGGAAGTAGACGAAGACAGGAGATGCCTTTTGAATTTCAATTTTATTTTTGGGCTTTCACACGGCTACTCTGTTGCGAGGAATGTCTTCCTGGACTATTTGAGTACAGTCGTTTCTCCCAAATAAGGCGTTGAAATGCACTTGTCGTTTTCGGTGGTTGATATATCTAAAGCTGATGTTTTTATATTGTTGGTTTTGGCGGTATCAGCTCGCTAGCAGCAGACATGGTGTCAGGCTTTTAAAGCTAATCAGCCATGTGTTCGCTGCTAGCGGCCGCGTGAAAGTCCGTCCGTTCTCTGCTCCGGTGGAGGCTAAAATGAGGTCGAATTTCTCCTTTTCACAAGGATGGTTTCTTTTTT
This sequence comes from Sepioteuthis lessoniana, assembly GCA_963585895.1. NCBI lineage: Eukaryota > Metazoa > Mollusca > Cephalopoda > Myopsida > Loliginidae > Sepioteuthis > Sepioteuthis lessoniana. The sequence continues at coordinate 9,907,260 of OY757913.1, forward strand.
TCATATTTCTTATCACTACATTTATTCTGTCTCTTTCATGATCCAGCTTGAAGGGAATTATAAAATAAGGAAGACTAAATCTACCGCCTTTTCTAATCATGATTACAACACAAGCAAAATATTTTCTGCTTTTCTATGACTGGCTTTCTTTCACCCACTCACTATTATGTCCCGCCTTTCCTTTTCATGCACCTAGCTTAAAGAGAATAATGAAACGGTGAAGACTAAAGCCACGGCCTTTTTTTGACATGACAAGAAGAACGCAAGCGAAAATATTTTTCTGCATTTCTTGCTAAACCAATAGACGTTTTCTCTACTTGCACACCCTAAATAATGAAGAAATGGGAAATACAAAAAATACAATTACAAACCGAATAGCGAAAATTATAAATTGTTGATTTTATATTACACAAAATTATTTATCCTGAAAAATATCCGAGACATGCGTTCCATACATGGACCCTTCGCTCCTGAGTATATACGTGAGTAGAGTGTTCGCCAATAGTCCGGGAGACCGGGGTTCAATCCCAGATCGAGTCATACCAAAGACTGAATAAATGGTATTTGATGCTTCCTTAACACTCAGCCCTATAAGTTGAAGATCAAGGGTAAAGTGGGGCAATCCAGGGAATGGAGTAAAGCCCTCCCCAACACCTCGGTGTAGTAGCTATTGAAAAGGGAGCCTTCGCCCCCCCCCTCGACTAAAGTCGCCAACTTTACTTACTATGGGTAAGTACAAAGAGAGTTCGCCAATGGCCCGGAAGACTTGGGTTCAATCCCAGGTCGAGTCACACCAAAGACTCAAAAAAAGAAAAAATATGGTACTTGACGCCTCCTTGCTTAACACTCAGCATTATAAGGTACGGATCAAGGGTAAAGTGAGGCAATCCAGGGAAAGGAGTAGTACCCTCTCTTACACCTTGGTGTAGTAGCAATCGAAAAGGGAGCCTTCGAGTCACCCTCGACAAAAGTCGCCAACTTTACTACAAATTTTCATGATTGTAAAAAGATTTATATCAGTTTTGACAACTCAAGTTGTCTCCCTTGTACATCTGTTTTCTTAAGTTAATTTCTCCTTTCCACCGTAAAAGACGTGTTATTTTCCCTTCGTATATTTGAACTTCATTTTATCCTTATTTCACGGTATGGCAAACTCAACAATGATGCTATGAATCAAGAAATCTGGTAGATCTCTTAAGTACTGCTGCTACTACCATTACAGAAACAGTAGCAAATAATTCATCTCAACGAAAATAAGGACAATTATGGATGATATAAGAGATAAAAATAAGTGTCTAACAGTGTTGATTTTATAGTCTCGTCATCATAAGTCTTTCCTACATGAAATACGAAGTTCCAGTGGAAAGAAAATAAAAGCTGGCGTGGAAAGAAAACTAATTCCCTGTTTCAAATTTCTATAATTTGCGTGTATAAAAGATAAATGAAGGAAATATATTTACCACATTATGTATCCTGGGTCTTTGTAAGTGGTAGAGTGGTTCAGAAAGAGATAAGGAGAAACAAATTTAGACTTAGAGATAATCAAATGTTCAAATGTTTTGATTAATGATGGATAGATTTTAACGGCATGTCAATCCATCGAGGGTTATTTTATGCCTAGAGGTTAAGAAATTGCGTACATTGCATGTTTATATTTACATTTTTTGTGTAGTTTCTCAAGTTGTTTTTTTTCCATACGATAATATCAAGTATTCCTATCTAATACAAATAATTTGCAAATAGATCTATTTCACAGATACATGGGACCCTAACTCTTGGTTGGAGAGAACCCGAGAACAAGAGTAATGAAAAGGTACCCCACACTGTAAATCTTCAGAACTGGAGCCTCACCACCAGATGTACGTTAGTGTTATGCCCAAGACATCCCTTTTGGGGGTATTCGAAGACCTGCTGACAACTAGAAGAGATGCTCCTTGTACTAGGTAAGACATTATATTGCATCTTATGATGAAACCCCTGGGTTGGAGTTTGGAGAATGTGGAATTCTGTAGTGGGTGCATGTAGCGAGTGAGAGTGAGTTCTCGTCCGTATTTTACGGGTATTACTTCACGCTTAGTTCCACCACAAATACAACAAATTTTTACATGCACGTAAAACAAATGGAATATGACAAGAATGAACATTAAGAAACAGACAATTTAATGTTCATAACAAGACAGGAATGAAAATAAATGAGAAACATAATGTGCAAGTGGCCTTTCGTAGAAATATAGTTATGGCCAGTTAAATGAAAATAAGATTGTTCACACGTGTGTGTGTGTGTGTGTGTGTTTAAATGTTAATAAAGTCTATCAAATAAATGGTTCCATGGTTGGCCGAAGTAAGTTGGTTAAAAATAATTGTCTTTACTTACATATGTGGGTATGTGTGTATGTATATGAATGACGGACCATACGTATGGGTCTTGGCTTTCATTAAGTCCGCACGTGTGCTTTTTTTAAGATTTTGGCGACAACTTGTCGCATTGATAAAAGAAAGTCGCATGTCTTTTCCTTTGAGTCTTTTTGGTAGGAAGAAATGAACTTTTGACCGTGGAAGGAATGAATTGAATGACTGACTTGATTGATTGATTGATTAAATTCTTCGTTATTTATACTTTAGTAGTGGATCAAAAAATAGTTTTATTGCAGGTCCTAAAATTTAAGCGCATAGACATTTCTTGACCAATCAGATTCGTATTTTTACTTATTTTAGAGCCTAAATATTTTCTGTTAATTAGTTTCTAATCCGGATTTTCTAGAATGTTCTTATTCTATGTTTTTAGCTGATTGGTTGAAAAGAATAAAAATGTAACTTCAATGCTAATGCGGTTTTGATCCAAAATTTCTAGAATGTTCTAATGTATGTTTTTGAGGTTGATTATTTTAAGGCTAAAAAAAAATGTGTATTCTATAATTCCCTTCATTACCATTATTCTTTGGTCCACTCTGACTCAGTGGTAGAATCTATAAGGGTCCCATCTGGAGGTCAAATAGAATTGTTCGATCTTTTGCTAGAAGTTATTTTCATAAGTTATTTGAAACTATATACTGTTGTCTACGAGTTACTTGTATTAAATAAGAATACTTGATAAATAGAATTATTAATGTTGAATAGCAATGCATAAAACCATTCAACTATGTGCAAACAAATAAGTAATATTAAATAGAATTGTTAGTGTTAGAGAGCAATATTTTAATCCATTTTGTTGTATTTTGACCTTCGACCCGGCCCAAAACGCTATTCAAGGTGATGCGCCGGAAGGAAGTGACACATTCCAATGGCAGTTAGGAGAGGAAATCACGTGGGCGGAAATTGGCTAACAAAATGGGACAAGCCAAAAAAATCCCATGATACTCTTATAGACTGACGCACCAGAAGAGAGTGACCTGTGAACTGCATGACAGTTATTTCCACTTGACAACGATCCAACATTCAATTCCAGAGATCGAGTGGGCGATCGAGTGGGCATTGAACTATTATATAACTCAGAAGTCAAGCCAGTCCCAGTAGCAGTTGAGTTCGAGTTCCAGTTAGAGCTGGAGACAGCGTTATAGATGAGATGTGGTAAGGAAAGCCACACCCGGCCAAAGGGGCCCTCGGGAAGCCCTGATGAGTTGGGGTCCAGAGAAGATGCTGATAAGAACCAGTAAAGAAAGCCAGCACCCAGCAGAGTGGACCCCAGGGCCTCTAGTTGAGCATCAGGAGAACAAGAAAGACACAACATTGCTGGTCATAAGTTTGGGGTCAAAATATTGCAGTTTCTGTTCGGTCTCCAGCTCCCTCTCACACACAAACCTTGAATAACCTTTTCAAACCCTTACAATAAAGTGAGAGGTACATATTTTTCTAAAGAAGTCTTCCTGTGTCTGTTTAATTATTGTGTCATTATGATACGGCAAATGAGAATATAACAATTTAACTGTGTGCAAACAAGTAAATTGTGGCTCATTCAAAAATAACATTTTTTACAAATTATATATATATATATATATATATAAAATGTATAAACAGTTTGGCATTAAGTAACCGACAAGGGTTGATATACCATAAAACAAAATAAAACCAAAACTTAGCCACAGTTGCCCAAGTGAAAGGAATAACATGACATAATCTTACTTTATATATATATATGAGATATTATTCAATACAGTAAATCCGGAGTCGAGAATAATTCCAATCAGGACCAATAAAATATTCAAAAATAGAATATTAAATTTAAAAAACCCTGGTAAAGAGTTCAATGTAAATAAAATCCTAAGAAAGTCTTGTTAAATTTTTTAGAATATTTATTTATATCAATGCTTTTAACAGGATGGAAATAAATTTATTATCTTAATGTAATCAATTGTCGGTTATATACATATGTGCTTGAAAATTTTCCTACAATAAAAAGGTAAAGCTCTCCATAATTGGAAAATATGTTAATTCTAATGCATTTTTCAAATATGGACATATTTTCTCCAAGAAGAATAGTCACTTTGCCAAATCTCTTTAATGATATAAAATCTTTAAGGACTTATAAAAGAAAAATATTTATTTTTCTGAAGATATTTCTATAAAGTTTTTCGAAAATGTTTCACAAATATTTTGAAAGCCTGAAAGACATGAGTGATAATTGGTAGGTGTAAGATCTGAAAATTTTACAAGTGAAGATACCCAAAAAGTACCCATAACACAACCTAATTGAAGCGAAATCAATTTCACTTTCATTGCCAAGCAAATATAGGGGCACCTTTATCAATGAAGTCTATACTAAAGTTTCTCATTTTCCCAATAACTGAGTTTATAGCAATGGGGATATTATTATTATTATTTTGGGGTTTTTAGGTTTTTGTTTTAGTGTTGGTTATGTTGGTATTTCGTTGGTAAAAAAATAAAATTATGGCTTATTTTTTCCCACATTAGTTTTTCCCTATTATCAGGAAATCAAAGTTTTAAAAAGTCATATTGTGTTTATATTTGTAGTAAAAATAATGGCAACTGGAGGGCCATAAATATTAACCTCTTGACAATATTTACAAACTTTTAAGTCTTCCTAAAATTAAAATTTCTTGCTCTGCCTGCATTCATTGTTTGGATAAAGAGTGGATGAATAAATTTATGATCAGTTAACATAACTTAAAATCCTGCCCACAGGGTAGATTTTCAGCTTTGTTGTTTTTTGTTTTGTTTTTTTGAATTAAACAAACCAATTTTGGTATCTGGCAGGAAAGTTTCAAATTGCACAGCAAAAATTACTGGTTTTTATACATTTTTATTTGGTACCAAACAGACATTTTAAATTTCTTTTTAGTTCAATTTTGTTTTCTTTTCTCGATTGCTGGCATAGCAAAAGTCTATACTTTGTGAGGTCTTTGAACAGATCCACTGCAGTTGTTGGCAAATGTCGACAACTTGAACAGGAAACTTTGCGAGATAACAAAGAATTTGTTTACACTTGGCCTGAACACATAAATCTTCTGGCAAAAAGCAGGAAGTTGTAAGAATTTTTTATCTTTGTTCAACTCCCAAATGCATGCACATATATATATATATATATATATATATATATATATATATATATATATATATATGCGTGCGTATGTGTGTGAAATCCTGCTCTGTTTTGACACCAAGTCATTCTTTCAGACACGTCACACCAAATTTGAACTTTTTAAAATAGCATGAACTTTCTTGAAAGCATCACATTGTTGGTTAAGTATTATTTCAAAACTGAAGACTCTTGACAGGTTTTTCTTTTTTCTTCTTTTAGAATAATTAAAAGATAAGTAATTGATATTTTACTTAGCTCAGCTTATTACAACATACTGTCAGCAGGGCTTAGAATATGCTGAGAGCATCCCCTTCAGAGGGGTAAGATCCCCACAACAAAGGGGTGTCCTTGGTATAGCACTAAAGTGCATTCGATCATGAGGATCCAGTTCTGGAGACCTGGGCAGTATAGAGTTCCCCTTCATTGCCATTACTCTCTGGTCCACTCTGACCTGGAATACTATTAGGATCCCATCTATGAATCACAATACCATATAACTTAGATAGGAGTGGATAGGAATATTGGATATCAATGTTGAATACAGAGAAAAACAACATTGTACAATCTACTTTGTACACATCTATATAGTTTCAAGTATTCCTATTGCATACTAATAATTTAAACACAATTATATGGTTTCAAGTAGTTATTTCCATTTAATAATGGTCATTTGTTTGCGCACTGTTATATGGTTTCAAGTAAGTCATAATCCTGAGTAAACAATTATAGCTTCAAATTACTATTCTTAATATAAGTAATTTTTAGTTTTATGGTATCAAGTATTCCTAATATAATTTGCACACAGTTGTATAGTTTGTATTTTTGTACATCAATGTTTTTCTCTGTATTCAACATTGATATCAAATATTCCTAAAATATAATCTACTTTTCTTTTCATTTTATTACTCTAAAAATACGTATGGGTAGAGTGAGAGGGTCAGAGATAGCTGAGCTGTATACACAGGGCAAAATACAATTCTGTTTCCTTTTCATTTTGCTTTCACAAGACTGGTACAGGGCAACCTTAAGGCATTGAATTATCTTAGTTTCACCTCCCTTCTCTATTTTCACGAGTCTGGCATTATCTCGGGCTTCTCTCTACCTCCCAACCCTGTGCAGTCTGGCAAAAGACCAGAGCCCAGAGTGACATGATGCCTAGTAGCTGTCTTGTTGGTCTCCTTCCCTCTCTAGTCAAAATCTGTGGTTATATGATATTCTGCACACCATCGAAAATTTTTGTCGTCACCCCTCCAGACTGCAACCTATGCATTGCATGTGGACATGCCTCCTTCTAGCCTGCCTTACTTTAAGAAACATGTCTATTCCTGTTATGCCACCTACGCAATTTATGCGGCCTCTTAAAAGCAGAGGATCTTCAAGATACTATCCAACAATAACTGTATAGCAAAAAACTTGAACAACACAAAAAAAATGTACAATGAATGTGATTCCCTAACCTCTTGGCATAAAATAACTCCAGGTGTATTGACATGCCATTAAAATCAATCAGTTTAGTACAACCTTTGTAGGTTATTCAAGAGCAAATCCTCTTTTTTTTCCTCTCTCTCTCTCTATATATATATATATATATATATATATATATATATATATATATATATAGAAAGAGAGAGAGAGAGACGTATAATGTAACTGGAAGAAAACTCAACCATGGCTAAAGCGTCATTGTAAATTCATTTCAGTGAAGAATATAATCTTTGTCTCTTCAGATGACATACATGCTTAATTTGATTACCTCTGTATTCAAGTTTTCATATATAAACCTGAAAAGGAATATATAACAATAGTCATACATCGAGCACTCCCATAGATTTATATGAAATACCTCATATTCTATACATGAATGATCCATACCCATTATCTTCAGACGCCAACAGGATATTACTTCATATATTTTATTACACACATATATGTGATTTGTAAACCAATAGTTTATTGGTAATATTTTTAATTGAGCCAGTGATCATTTGTTTGCAAATAGTTAAATAGTTTCAAGTATTGCTATTTATTGTTTGCAAATAGTTAAATGGTTTCAAGTATTGCTATTCATTGTTTGCACATAGCAATACTTGAAACCATTTTAACTATGTGCAAACAATAAATAACAATACTTGAAACCATTTAACTATGTGCAAACAATAAATAGCAATACTTGAAACCATTTAACTATTTATTGTTTGCACATAGTTAAATGGTTTCAAGTATTGCTATTTATTGTTTGCACTTAGTTAAATGGTTTCAAGTATTGCTATTTAGTTCTAATAATTCTATTTAACATTATTTGTTCACATGCATTTAAATAGGTTCAAATATTGCTATCCAAAACTAATAGTTCTATTTGAACACAGCTATTTAGTTTCAAGTATTATTATCTAACACTAATAATTCTATTCAGCATTATTCATTCAATTAATACACAAGTAAATGACCTCACTTATTGCTAGGTAATGCTAATAATTCAATTTAACAGTCATTCATTAGCACACAATCAAATGGTTTTGAGAAAAGAAAATGATTAGATATTTCTATTTGACTCATAGATGGGACCCAGTCAGGTACAACCTCTCTGGATCAGAGTGGACCTAGGAATAATGGCAATGAAGGGTTACTCCACATTCCGCAAAGCTATAGGACTGGATCCACACCATCATAGTGTTTTATCCAGGACACTCGTTGTGGGGGAGGAAAGTCTTACCCCTCTGCAAAGATGCAGTTTGTGTATTCTACAGCACCAGTCAACTGGGCTTTGAGTACAACACACAGCTGTGAGAACCGAATTCAGAATGGTAGTAAAGATTGAAAGACTAAAGAATAGCTTACTAACCACCACCCAGGGAAAAATGCTTTGTTTAATATGGCACATCAGCATTGCTGTGGGCACCAGTGAAAACAGAATACATCACACAATAATAATGGTCTGTTAGACAAGATTGCTATCTATACCCCCATGTTGAAGCCCACTTAGGAGGTAAGTACCATATTTGATTGTATATAACACCTGCTGTTTAAAAAAAAAAAAAAAGACAAAAACAAAACTCTGGTCTGCAAAGTTAAGGCATCTGATAGACTAATGTTTACTCAGACAGCCTAAACCACCAGTACTTTTATCGAGCTAAACTTTTCGATACTATAATCATTACAATAGAAAATAAACAGTCCATCACAAGAAACAGAAAGCAAAGGGCATAGTCATATACACATTCTTCTAAAACTTGCAGGGAACTGTTCCAAAACACGGTAATAAATAATATATCATTTCTAAAAACAGTGAAGTTATACACAAAAATCTAAAGAAATTTACAGTAAGACCAAATTACTTCTATAAACCCTTTCTCTACTAGATATATTCTGATCCCTTCCCCAACCTGTTTCATAGGGGTTTTTTTTATGAATATGATTCCCTACACATAAACTCCTAATAAAAAAAAAACAAAAACAAATAACCAACAAATTATCTAAAGTTTATCATTAATTCCTAAGACCTCTCCTTTGAATTTCTTTTCAGACTTATTTTCTGTAACTTGATTCGGCATTAAATAACCGATGCTTATTGTCAGCAAGGTAATTTTTCTAGAGAGTTGGAGGTAGACTCAAAAACAGAAGGAAATAAAAAGACTAAGAGAAGAGGAAATAGGTTAAGATATAGAAAGAGTAAGACTAACAGAGAGAGGAAGCAGAAAGAAAATAACATGCATCATATCTAAAACTTTGAATAATTTTTAAAAACTTTTAATGGTTTTATATTCAAGTCAATAAAATGATGTTGCTGAATACGTTTAAAACAGATTGAGTTATTTTAACAGTATATCAACTCATCATTTTTGTGGAGGTGCCTGTGGTGTAATGGTTATCGTTGTAGGAAATGGACACAGCAACAAGAGTTCAAATCCTGGACAAGACTGATTGCATTTCACATAGCACTAATACCCTTGGGAAAGGTATGAATCCAATTATTCTCCCTTCAACTATGGGTAAATAGTAGGGCAGACTGAGTTCTTCAGCCTTGGTGAGGCAACTAGTCTAGGAGAAGGAAAACTCTGAATTCAAACCTGTTAAACTCCACTTAAAAATTGACCTTGTGTCATATCCTGCCTGAGCGGAGGGGTGGATAAATATATATATCCTAAAAAAATCTCTTAAGAAACAACTACACAAAAGTGTAAAGTTGAATGTGCAATCAAAGCAATTTCCTAATTTCTAGGCATAAAATAACCCTAGATGATTTGACATGTCATTAAAATCAATCACATTAATTTTATGTTTATATTTACATTTCTTATGAAGTTGTTGCTTAAGGTTTTTTGCACACAGCCCTATCAACTATGAATATTTTATTTATCTAACCGATACAAAAGGGTGCTACCACTTGGAGTCAAAGTGGACCTGGTAGTAATGGCAATGAAAGGATACTCCAAACTCCCCAGAGCTTGAACCTCACCATCAAATGCTGTTTAGGGTCATTTCAGGACACTCCTTTTTTTGGGGGGTGGGGAGAGAAGAGGTCTTACCTCTCTTCAGATGATACAGTGTATTCTAAGCCTCAGTAACATTTACCGCTTGAGCCCCAAGCTTCTGAGCCTAAATTTACTTTTTTCAAGTAGATGAATTATATTATGAATTGAATTACCATGAGCAGAAAATCTGGCAAACACTTACGCACGACATACAAAAACACTAGACAGCTGTTTCGACCTTATTAGGTCTCATCAGCAGCATATACTGTGATCTCCACCAATGGAGATCAAAACAGTGACCACAGATTGCATAGCCGAAACTCTACAACTGAGCCATCAGCCCATATTACACTCAAGTGATGTGTCCTCTGTAAAGAGTACAGATGTAACTTACAAGACCCATTCAGGTTAATTGGCCGCACAATTACCATGACTAATAAATTTGATGTCACTCGTGTGCAATATGGACTGATGGCTCAGTCGTAGAGTTTCAGCTCTACAATCTGTGGTCACTGATTTGATCTTCAGTGGAGGAGATCATGGTATACACTGCTGATGAGACCTGATAAGGTCAAAAGAGCTGTCCAGTGTGTTATATATTGACCCTCGACCAAGCTGTCAATCAAGAGATGCATCTGTGTAAATAAGCAGAGGAACAGCGGAAGCAAGTGGGCATGAGACAATTATATAACCAGGTGCCACAGATGGCTTGGGTCAGTTCCAGTTGGAGTTGGAGCCAGTTGGAGACAAGATGCCAAATTGAGAGCCAGCGGCAGACAGAGGGCTTTGGGCCCTCAGTGACCTATGGTTGAGCAACCCTAGCCAAGATGAGAAAGAGTGCTGCTATGGTCAGAAGAACTTGGGTCAATATGTAGCAGTCTGTCCCTGTCTCCAACTCACCTCTCACACATAACCAACATCAACCCTTTCGAGAATAACGTGTGAGAGATATTTTTATAAAGAAGTGTGTTCGTTCGTTCATTGAAGTTCATCATTGTTTGATTATGTTCAGCATTTATTAGTATACGCATAGTATACAATATAATAAGTGTTTCCGTATGTCATGCATATGCATTTGCTGGATTTTCTGGTAATGGTAATTCAATTCCTAAATTTACCCTCTGCGATTGGAGCAAGATCTTGGCACTGATGAACTGGTGCTACTGTGTGGGGAAAAAATGAAAGTACCACCGGTTTTAAAACTGTCATGACAGATTTTGTAATTTTACAGTTCTATGAATAAAGGGTTTTACAAGTATTTAATATAAATGAGAAATTTGTATACAATCAAAGAAGGGGAAAATATAGTAGAAAATAAGGCAATGCAGTACAGTGTCTCATTACCTGAATCATACTGTTCATATTCCCCCATCCAAATGATATTTATTAGATTATATCACTTTTTACCCAAGATTATCTTCATGAAGAACAAGTTAATGGTTCACCAGAGAAGTACACTAACATTTTCTTTGAATTTTTACTCGAAAAAGAGCAGACCCGATTGATAGAAAGGTTTATTCATTGTACCTTAATGTTTAACCTTCCCATATTTCAAACCTTTGAATTCGACTTCAATACTCACTAATTGCTCAAAAAAATTCAACCTTTTTTCAAATCAACAATGTCTAGTAAAACATTAAAGTTAATTAGTTTTGTTTGTTTGGGTTTTATGGCATATCAACCTTAGTAGGTTATTTAATGCCAAATCCATATTTATACAAATAAACAGTTCTATTTCAAACAATTCAGTTTAGCATACAAAAATACTTCCATTTCAAGCAATTCAGTTTAGCATAAGTATGCAATTTCAATGGCAAAAACAATTCTATTTCAAACAATTCAGTTTAGCATACAAAAACAGTTCCATTTCAAGCAATTCAGTTTAGCATATGTATGCAATTTCAGTGTCAAAACAGCTCTATTTCAAGCAAATCAATTAAGCATAAGTATGCAGTTTAGTTCTATTTAACCAATAGATAGGACCCTATTAGGTGCTATCACTCCAGGCCAGAGTGGACCTGAGAGCAATGGCAATGAAGGGGTACTCCACATTCCCCCAAAGCTCCAATATTACTGGAACCTCACCATCAAATTGTTTATTTCATATCCAGGACAGTCGTTGCAGAGATGCAGTCGGTGTATTCTACAGCCCCAGCCGACTGGGCAAGGTTAGTTTTGTGGCTGGCATAGTTGTGTATTTCTCACAGGTCATAGAAGTTGATTTTCAAGTGCAGATAATAAAACTTCAAATACTGATTTTTCAAGACCAGCCAACATTTCTGAAAGATTAAATGTAATATAAGGAGTTTCAAAAAATTTGCTATCATTTTAGATACTCAGAGTATTTAAGAAGAATTGATATCATTTTGTAATCTAATAAGTTGACCGTTTCTCATTCAAATGATCTCAAATTTTAACATCATGTGTAGTAATTTCCTAAGCTTTTGTTAAGATGTAATACAAGGCTATATGAATGGAGCACCCAGTGGGAATCGAATTCCTTCGTGAAAGTTTGCTAGTCTAGCTTGCTAACCATTACATCTCCTGAGGTGTCCTGTTTTTAACAGCATGTTTGAAAAACTCAAAATTAAGTGTTTTAACTCATTTTCTTTCCCCATGAATGTCGTTTCGATACCTGAAAATAAGAAAAAATGTTAAACACTGAACCTCAAGTTGTTTCTAAGCATGCAGCTAAAATTTGAGATCATTCAAATAAGAATATATTTGAGTACTAAACAAGCATTTGCTATGATCAAAAGAAGAAACAGTGTGATAGGAGATTGAAGATTTTATGGCTCTATTTATTGAGACTAGATAAATATATTTTAAATTTCTATTAGTCAGAACAAGCATAGATCATACACTTTTATAACTAACAGCTATGAAATGATAACAAGACAGATACCAAAATAACACTTTATAGACACAGATTTTTGATTACATGCTTAATGTTACATCAGATATTCAAACGGAAACAATTAAAAAACAAAAATGAAATGGTTGAATGCTACCTCGGGGTTGGCTTTGATGATACATTTCAAATTATCATGTTTTGTCTATCATATGAAGAGCAAACAGAACAATAGGCTGGATGGTTAGAAATTTTATTTCAAGGGACACAAATGTTGTTTTGAAGATATATAAAACCTTAATTAGACCTTATATAGAATATTTTGGAGGTTCCCGTGGTATAATGGTTATTGTCATAGGAAATGGACACGGCGACACGAGTTCAAATCCTGGACGAGACTCATTGCATTTCACATAGCACTAATACCCTCGGGAAAGGTATGAATCCAATTATTCTCCCTCCAGCTATTAGTAAATAGTAGGGCAGACTGGGTTCTTCAGGTTGGTGAGGCAACTAGTCTAGGAGAAGGAAAACTCTGAATTCAAACCTGTTAAACTCTGCTTAAAAATTGACCTTGTGTCATATCCTGCCCAAGTGGAGGGGTTGGTAAATATGAATATGTATATAGAATATTGTACTCATTAGAGTATAATATCGAGATTAGAAGGCGTACAAAGAGTGACAAAACTAATAAAAAAGTAAAAGATTACAGGTGAGATTAGAAAGATTAAGATTAACTACTTTACTCAAAAGAAGAATGAGAGGTCATCGAATTGAAACTTTCAAAATTATGAAATTTCTAATTATGGTAGACATTTGATATTTCTCCTCAAACTGGAAATTTATGGTCAAGATAGATTTCCATAACTAAGTCTTTGAACCAATTGGATTTTCTTGCTAATTGAGAAATATATAATTGGAAAAAACTGCCAAATGAGATCAAACACAGCAATAGTGTAAAAAATTTCTAAAATTAAATTGGAGTTTCTGAAAAAACAAATAATGTTAAGAAAAAGAATTTAAGAAGGCATTCTTAGCAACTATTGAATGAATTAACAAAATTTGATTTGCATATAGATATTGTATTAATAGTGTATTGTATACCCATAATACAAATACAAGTGGAAACATAATCAAATATAATGATGAACAAAACAAACTTGTTTATAAAAATATATCTCTCGTTTTATTCTCAAAAAGGGCCCACAGTTTGATGTTAGTTGAGAGATAGATGGAGAGACATATACTCAGAGAGAGGACTTCTTCCCATATCTTCTTCTGGGAGCCAGGGGGTGCCAACACTTGTAAGGTTATCAGAGACGACCTGATTGGCTGCATGTCCCACGCTCAACTCCAATTCTCTGCACTCTGTCTGAATCTGATCGTATGGTTCTCATCACGTGGTCTCCTTCCGGTTACACACCCGTTATAGCCAAGTGCCCTGATGTGCTGTCATATCCCTATTTACTCATCACAGCCTGACAGCTTGTCAAAGCACATGGGGTCACGAGGAATGAACCAAAAATCCATGTTATATGTTATATAACAAGTGTATATGTTTTGTGCAAAGATTTTTTCAAGATTGATGTGAGAAGATAGTAAAAAAGAGAGATGCCTAAAGAGGCATAATGGACAATAATAATCATTCACACTTTTGGTTTATTTGAAACAGAAACCAAAACAAAAAGTACAAATAATTACTGATTCTTCCTAATAGATTCTCTTCAGTAGACAGGAAACATTTACAAGCATTTTTCTTTTTTTAATTTTAACTTGTTCTATAAACATTTTTTCTTTAAATTTTCTTCTTTCAAGCATTGAATTAGATTTGCTATCTTCTCTTCTGAGATAACCAATCAAGTTATATTAAAAAAGCTCAACACAAAAATGTCCTCCCCACCCTTATTCCAGTATATCTTAGCGATAAGATGACAAATGGAAATGAGTACAGGGAAAATTAGATTTATGCCTTTCCCAAGGGAATTTACATAAAAGAGATAAGAGCAGCTGTAAGTAGGATTTGAACTTTCTCTCTGAATTCTGGTTTTTCAACTGATCCCCAACTGTGACAGTCTGGGCCTCCCACTTAGCTAAATCAAATACCATTCATTTTTATGACTTTCCTCCATGATGGAGATGGCTGTATTATCATCTTTAAAGAGATAGGCATATTTTTGACACCAAGCAGCTTTCCCTTGTGTCAAACATGATATGAAAGGCCAAATGTTCTTTTTATCGTGACATCAACCCATCCATCGTAATTCAAGACAAAGGGGATTTACTAAGAATCATCTCTTGGCAAAAGGTGAAACCCTTGAATTTTCAAGGAAAAAGAAGAAAAAAATGCAAGCAAGATACTTCTTCATTTTAGCCTCGACTTAAAACAGTTTGAGGTAGAGATTTATTCACCTTTCCATAGAGATAAACATGACGTAAGGCCTTCAAGTTTAACAGCACAAAAATTGCCTAGTTCCATCAGCACCCTGAAATAGGCTTCAGAGACTAAGCCTGACCTTTTATTGCAGTGGGGAGGTGCTGACTGAGAAGAATCACCAGGAACAAAGCTCGTACTTTATTTAGGATTTCTATTCATGAATGATAAGATCTGGAAAAAGTATGAGTGTAGTATATTTAATAAGAAACAGAAGACACACTTAGTGCAGTGATTATTGTCATTGGAAATGGAATCAGTTCCAATCTTGGATAAGGCTATGTGCATTTTCCTTTGGGCAAATACCCTTAGGAAGAAGCAAGGACTCTCTCCTTCAACATGCCATCACTGGTGAGATTGGATGTAGTAAGACTGTGGTGGCAAATTTCTTAAAAGACCCTGAGTGATACCAAACAAGAATTTCAAGTGGTCAACTCAAGCAGGAGGATTTGACAGATTGTCCCATAAGGCACCAGCTGATCATCAAACCAGATTAAGGTTCTTATGGACACAGAATACAACTCAAAAAAAAATAAGACTGCATCTCTGAGAGAAAGGCTTTAAAAACAAACATCTTTAAAGTCCAAAACACAAAACAACTCTTAAATTTTTTTAAAAAGCAGCAAAGATGAGATACAGAAAAGTGGAAGAAGGTTTTGTCCTCTGATGAGAAAATATTTAACCTGAATGGTCCAGATAGCTTCCAACTTCACTGGCATAAGAATATCCAAATAGAAACATTTTCTACACTACACTGAAGGAAGTTCCATATGGGTGCTTTCTCTTTCCACAGAACAACTAAGAATCAAATTATACAGGGGCATCAAACCACAGCTGATTACATTGTTATGTTGGAGAGAGAGCATCCTTATTAATGAAAGGCCCTTGAGAGGCAATAACCGGATCTTTCAGCAAGACAATGCTACAATCCATAACACCAGCAAGACAAAGGACCTTTTCATGGAGAATAAGATTCTTTTGGACCAGCCAGCATGTTCATCTGACCGAGACCCCATTGAAAATATTGAGGTGGAGGGAATGACAAGGGAAATTCCAAACAATGCATGATCTTCATGAAAGTATTTTCACTTGGAATAACATTCCAGCCAGCCTTCTGCAGACGCATCTATCATACCGAAAGCAAATTTTTTTTTTGGCCAATGAAGGCCATGTAACTCGCTGAGACTTTCCCATTCTCTATAGGTTTGGTTTCTTTGTTTAATGGCATATAAACCATCAAGGTTTATTTAAAGCTAAAGCCAGCATTAGTACTATTTAAGCCATAGCTGGGCAGGTAAGGGAATTCTATACCTTTCCCAAATGTATTTGTTTGAAAGTGAATAAAATACTGTGACTTGAGTTTGAACTCACTTCCTGAATTGTCACAGAGCAGCAAGTCAGCCACTACACCAAGGGGACTGCTCTGATCTATTTAAGAATTCTTTTCAGAGTCTTTTAACCAGTTAGTATTTAACCTAATTTCCTCAGTATTAAAATTTAATCAAATGTTAAAAAGGTTTTAATTCTTTTAATTTCATTTTGTTTTTACTTATTTTCATTTTTCAAAGCTCTTCACAATTAAATGGAGAAGTGTAAGAAGTGTATTTTTATTGGCCTTAAGATTTTGGCCAGCAGTGTATATATATATATATATATATATATATATATATATATATATATATATCTCACCAAGTTGTCCTGACAGCCTGGAGTTCCTCCATCCATCCCAATCATCCATTGCTCCAGGCATATTTTCTAGGTTGCATCAAGTGTCCACACAGAGCAGATGTATGTAAGTCAGCCTTTAAATATTAATAGTTCAATTCAAAAGAAGTAAAAAAAATTTTTTTTTTTAAATTCTTCTCTCCCCCACCAGGTCATATTGTAAGAACATTTGGAAATGCAAATAGTCCCTAGCCCCCAAAATATAAATAAAAAACATAGAACTATAAAATAGCTGTTAATCTTTTAGCTGAGGGGATGAATAAATTCATTCTAATGGTAAGTCTTTCTTTTTTTTTTGTTTAATATAATTAGTATTCTCATTTGTATAAAAAGCTAACACTACCGAAGGATTAACTGTAAAATTATAACAATTTAGTTAAATTTTAGATTTTGGAGTCATATTAATAGTTAAAATTTA
Source organism: Sepioteuthis lessoniana (assembly GCA_963585895.1). Classification (NCBI taxonomy): domain Eukaryota; kingdom Metazoa; phylum Mollusca; class Cephalopoda; order Myopsida; family Loliginidae; genus Sepioteuthis; species Sepioteuthis lessoniana. The sequence continues at coordinate 9,924,693 of OY757913.1, forward strand.
AATGAAGTAATAATTTTTTTTTCAAGTCCTTTTTTAAAATTTCCCCGACACCAATTTCTGGTGTAGAAACATTTGAAGGGTGTGTGTGTGTGTAGTGTGTGTGTGTGTGTGTATTTCTACATGAATGGCTTTGAAAATGGCTTCCTTGAAAAATGATATTTTCAAAGGGTTTTAAGATAATTCACATTGAGTATATAATATTTGATAATATTTCAAAATAAAAAGGCTTATAGAGCATGCAAAAGAAAAAAAAATTAATTAGAAATGTTTCCTGATAAACACAAAAAAAATTTACACACATACATACATACATACATACATATATATATATATATATATATATATATATATATATATATACCCAAAAACATAAATAGAAGTATGTGTGTGTATATTTATATATGTTGAAATGATAGATTGTACGTAGTAAATCTGACAGTAAGTGAGTTTTATTATATAAACCTGGAAGGAAAAAATATGTAACAATAGCCATACATCGAGCACTCACGTAGATTTATATGATATTCCTCATATATTCTATACCCGAATAATCCATACCCACTGCCTTCGAATGCTGCGTGCATGCACACACACTATATGATAAAAATATAACGGAAAGTGGATGAACGAAAACTTATTACAAATATATGTATAGTCATCCACAGACAGATCCGTTTCATTCTATCAGAACTCATCAGTGTGGCTAGACGGGCTAGATTCCCAAAGCTGGGATCGAAACCCAGCAGACTCAAACGCCAATCCAAGATTCTACCACTCAGCCACAAGGAAGCCAGTGCCAGCGAAGTAAATTTAAACGTTTATGAATCACAATTGTTATTGTTTACATATTTCCGCTTAACAGCTACCGAGAGCTCGATTCATACAAAGAGCCTTGCATATACGCTAATGGCAACACAGTTACTTCATTCACTAGAGAGCTCAACTCTACAGGGGTAGGGGAGCATATTTTATATATATATATATATATATATATATATATATATATATATATATATATATATATATATATATATATATATATGTATATATATACACACACACACACACACATGTGTGTGTATAAGTGAAGTGAAAAATAAACTCGTGACATTGCACTATATATAAAGAACAATGTTACTTTTGTTTTTTCTTTTTTCATTTCTCTAACTTCTCGGATCAAAGTCTCCCTTCTTGTTTAAGATCAGTGTAAAATCTTTATGCATCAAAATAAAGTTTAATATATTATAAAAATAGGATTAAAATAATCATCTATACATTGTCTTTTTAGAAAATGAAGGCTTAGATTTTACCCTCTTTAAAATAACTGATTTTATCTGTGTATTTTATTGCACATAATTTTGTTTTAAATTTTAAAAAAGGGAATTTTCACTGATTCTCGAGGGAATTGCAGATTCGTATCTACATAATCTCATCATTTTTATGGGTATTATGCACATATGCGATAAATGACAAGGGGGGGGAGTATGTATAAATATATATATTTTTTTTGTATAGAATATGTTTTACAACTCCCCCACTGACAACAAAGTATTTCAGAATCTGTTTTCTTTTACTCCTTGCTTGTCAGAGGGTGGCTGTCTGGCTAAAAACCCAAAAGTAAAAATCCAAAGTGTTCAACTCCTCAGGGCATTTAACATAACCACATACTCAGCATCTCTATACATGACCGAAGAAGAAAAAAAAATACAAAGCAAAACACTCAAATATTTCAATTCCAGATGACTTTGAGTAACCTAGGATTTCACATGAAGCATATCCATCCCAACCACCACCTCCATACACACACACGCACACATCATGTGTGTGTATATATATATATATATATATATATATATATATACACACACACACACACACGATATAAAATGTGTATTTAGGCAACCAATTCTCTTATTGGCATATTTTATTGAAAATGTCTGACAAGGATTTACTGTTTAGCTTTTTGTTCAGGGTTTCATATTGGTTAACAAGATGTTTCAACTATGGTTTGAAAAACTGTCCAAAGTCTGTTCGTATACAGTTACTTTTGACCATCTTCAGTCATTGTCAGGGATAAAGCTACTCCTATCACTTAAAGTAGATTTTTTTCCCCCCCAATTCTCAATGACTGATTTTTCTTGTTTTTAGTTGAAGTGCAATTGGTTGCTATAAAATAGGCTTGGTTTGGTTTTATGACATATCAACCCTTATAGGTTATTTAATGCCAACTCCTCTTTATACATACATATTGAATATATATATATGATTTAGTTTGTTTGGTTAGGGTTGGGTTTTATGGCATATCAACTCTTATAGGTTATTTAATGTTAAGTCTTTTTCCGACATATATATTAAATATATGATTAGTAAACACAATTTGTAAATGACATTTTTAAACAAGTTTGAGCTCATTTTTTTTTTTTGTACACAGATAAATGATTTCAAGTATTGCCATGTAATAGTGACAATTTAAGCTAAAATTAGTCATTTTTTTTTTGCACACATTTAAATATGATTTTAAAGTAATTTTATTTTTAAAGGAGTTAAAACCAATTCTCTTGCTCACAAATATTGCTATTCTTTCTACACAGTTACAATTAATACTACCTAACACTAATCCTTCCATCTGATATTAATCCTTTGTTTACACACAGTAAAGTGGTTACAAGTATTATCATTCAATACTAGTTATTCTATTGAATACTATCCATACATTTTTCACACAGTTAAATGGTTCCAAGTATTGCTATGCATCACTAACAATTCAATCAAATATCAGTCATTTGTTTACACTGTTAAATGATCAAATAGTTCTATTTCTAACAATTCAGTTTAACATGGGCATTTATTTGCACACAGTTTAAATGGTCAAACCATTCTATTTGACCCATAGATAGAATCCTATCAGGTGCAACCACACCAAATCAGAGTGGACCTGGGAGTAATGGAAATAAATGGGTACTCCACATTCCCCAAGCTTCAGGACCGGAGCTTCACCATCACATTGTTTAGAGTCATAACAGGACACTCATGGGGGGGGGGTTCTTGCAGAGATGCAGTCAGTGTATTCTACAGATCCTGCCAACTGGACTAAGGTTGGTTGGGTTTTATGGCATATCAACCTTTGAAGTTTATTTAATTCCAAATCCATTTTTATGCAAATAGTCAGTTCTATTTCAAACAATTCAATTTAGCATAAGTACACAGTTTAATTATCAAAAACATTTCTATTTCAAGCTATTCAGTTTAGTCAAACAGTTCTAATTCAAACAATTTAGTTTTGCATAAGTATGCACAATTCAATTTAGCATAAATATGCAGTTTAAATGCAAAAAACAGTAACCTCAAACCATGGTTTAGTTCTATTTAACCCATAGATAGGACCCTTATCATGAGCTACCACTCCAGGCTAGAGTGGATCTGGGAGCAATGGTAATAAAGGGGTACTCTGCATTTCCCATAGTTCCAGCATCACTGTAACCTCACCATCAGATTGTTTAGTGTCATATCCAGGACACTCGTTTGGTGGAGGGGGGATCTTACCCCTCTGCAAAGAAGCAGTCAGTGTATTCTACAGCCCAAGCCAACTGGGCAACAACCGGGCTCAGTAAAATAGATTAAAGGTATTTTACTTTTGTTGGAATTATTGTTTAAGTTACCATTCATAGAACTCTGTAAAATTATTTTGATTTATTCATCTATGAGATGGTTGAGCAAACAATTATTAATTAAGGTTTGTTTAATACTGCTTAGGTTCTTTGTTGACTAGTGTATGTGAGTGGGAGATAAGTTTGGCTCAATTAATCAACTTTTTTTTTTTTAACAGCTATCTTGTATTGCTTTAAGCATTCACTGTTGTTGAGAAAATGACTTCAAGTATTAGAAGTGATATTTATAAAGAATAAACATCTTACACAAAATGAAATTGCTTTTAGTTTTATAACAGGAGTTTTAAAATGCTTCATCTTATGCAGGTGCATAGTTTTACAGCCTCAGTGGATTCACAATCACATAATCCATAGCTGCTATCTCTACACTTTCAAACAATCTACACATCCACACATGATGAACATGTCCACTTTAAAAAACAAAAAAAGAAAAAAAATATTCCTGAAACACAGAATCAGTCCCACACTTCACAACATTTGAGGACCCTCAGTCTTAAAAATGACCAAAGGTGATTGAAAGTATCAGTAATAAGACTACACTAACATTTTTTGGACAGTTTTTAAACTGTCTACAATCACAATTGGGACATATTGTTCACCGACAAAAAAAGCTAAATAAAAAGCTAAACACTAAATCCCTGTCATTTTCATATAGTGGTTGCCACTCGCGAAAGGCAAAGCTCTTCGAATGAATTGAGCTCTCTCAGTAGCCGTTAAGCAAACAAAACAAATGTGATACATAAGCGTTTAAAATTCCTTCACTTAAACTGATTTCCTCATGGCTGTGTGGTAGAATCTTGGATTGGCACTTGAGTCAGCCAGGTTTTGATCCCAACTTCAGGAAACTAGGGTGTCTGGCCACACTGAAGAGTTGCGACAAAACAGTCCATGAATGAATATATATATATATATATATATATATATATATATATATATATACAGAGATAGATCTATCTGATGGCTATCACGACAATGATGATACCAAGGAAGTGAGTTTTTTTCTTTTTGTAGAGAGAGATATAGATATATATGTGTGTGTGTGTGTACACACACACACACACACACACTTGCCCAGTCAGGTGAGGGCTATAGAATTCACCAACCGCATCTCTACAGAGAAATCAGATTTCCTCACCCCACAACAAGTGTCCTGGATATGACACCAAACCAACTGATGGTGAGGCTCCTGTTCTGGAGTTTGGGGGAATGTTGATTACCCCTTCATTGCCAGTACTTTCAGGTCCACTCTGACCTGGAGTGGTAGGACCTGTTAGGGTCCCAACTATTGGCTAAATAGAACAGTTTAATCATTTACTCTATTTGAAGTCATTTAACCGTGTGCAAACAAATCATAATTAAATTGAACTATTAATATTTGATAGAAAAACTAGAAACCATTACCAGTATGTAAATGTATCTATTAGTGTTACATAGCAATACTTATAACCATTTAACTATGTGCAAACAATTGAGAACTGTCATTTAAAAAATATCACCTACAAACACTTAAAAATCACATGTATGAACAGTATTTGGCATTAAATAACCTACAAAAGGTTGATACGCCATTAAACCAAATAACCTAACAAAATATTTCTAGATTTTTATCTAAATTTCAAGCTTTTTCATGCAATAATGGTATAAATTTTGAATTGAACAATTTTGTATGAATAGGAGACTCGTGTTTATTTACATCTGCATCAGCACTTTTGACTGCCAATAGGTTTTAAGTTGTTGGTATCAGTTCTGTTAGTAAGTTGACAATTCAGGAAAATCAGTCAACTGAAATCTTTTCAAATTATTCAAGTGAACAGGAAAAAAAAAGAGAAAATAAGCTAGAATGAAAAATAATTAAAAAAGATAATCTTATAGTGAGACAAGAAAAAAAGAAAAGGTAAAAAAGCAAACTTGGAAAAAAAAAAAAAGTGTAGTCTATTTAAAGATTACTTGTATAAAAAGATTTTTAAAATTATTCTTTAAAAAAATTTAAAAGAAAAACGATATACATTTTCTTAATGTAAAATTTATCACTGTTATGCAGTAATACTACGTTATCAATAAATATGACTTCAGATATGTTTGAATGTATTCAAAGATTGATAGATATTGAGTCTCAAAATGAAAAAATAAAATATGTAGAGTATGTTATATAATCATAGAAGGAAAATCAGACCTTCAAAAATCATTCATAATAAATAGAAATTTAAGCTACAATTAAAAAACGTAGTCTATATAATCAAATGTCCCAACTGCAGGGAGATATGCATTGGTTGTACTCAAGCATTGAAAAATATAATCCTTTCATAAAATTAACATTAAATTACCAGAAAATTGAACACTATGCATCAAAAATCTTTATAAATGCAGCAAAGGAGACTTTAAAATAACGCCCATATACCAGAGAGATTACAACTCATTACTCTCAATGAAAGGAAAAACTTCATTGATAGATTTAGACCAACATTAAACAGAGCCTAGCTTTACACACACAAGCTTAGAATATAACTTAACCCATGCCATGGAAAAAAATACACACGCATGTATACATTCATGTAAATGTGTGTGAAGAGAATTGAAAAAAAATTTTGTGTTTGTGTATATACATATACGCAATGGTTAGAGTATTTGCCAATAGCCTGGGAGACCGGGGTTCAATCCCAGGTCAAGTCATACAAAAAAAAACAAAAAACAACACTCCATGCCTCCTTGCTTAACATTCAGCATTATAAAGGTAAGGATCAAGGGTAAGTGGAGCAATCTAAGGAAAAGAGTAGCACCTTCTCCTACGCCTTTGTGTTGTCACAATTGAAATTGGAGCCTTTAGGGTGGGTCGCCCTAACATCTGCCGAGACCATAAGTCTTCATGGACAATTAATTCTAATAGAACATTCACAGATATAAATCCTGGAATTAAAAAGAATCACCTTCCTATCAAAAGAATTTTCATTTTAAAAACAGCCACCAAAAACTGCCTAAATTATCAGAATCATTTGCGGACCAATTCATTTTAAAATACATAGAATATTTTCGGAGGGTTAGAAAAAAGAAAAAGAAAATGAATAAATGAACTAAAAAAAACATAGTAGTTCCTGGAAGCTTCGAACAGGAAGCAAGAATGGCACATGCCTAGCAAAAGTGCTTTCCAGGCGCTGAAGGGAAAATCTACCTCTTCAGCTGTGTCACTGATACTGAACGGACTTCCTCCTCTTAGCTGCTGGAAGGTATCACATGTTCACACAAAACTTGGATTTGACAGAAGATTGCATCTCCTGTTAGTAGCTGCCTCTTTTGAAAACACCTACTGGACATACCATAAACCTCAACTTCATAAACCCACTGAAAATGATTTGTTTTAACACCTTGTCTGGGAGACGTGACTATATTTACTGGTTTCAGGAAGAATTTCCATACCACAGAAGTCATTAAACCTGAAATAAAGTTTTAAGTTGAAAAAAAAAAAAAAAAAAAAAAAAAAAAAAAAGTATCTTAGTCTCTTTCCCTCCTTCCATAATTCTCTTGCAGCCTTCCACAGACAAAGAAAACCACAATGAGTTGATGGGGTAAGAAGAACAAAGGAGTCAAATACTTAAACCCAAAACCAACAACCATAGGACAATGATGACGACAATTACCAATGAACCAAACAGAACAAAAAAAAATAACCAACAAAACTTTATTCCCCACAACTTTATGATTTGAAAATTGCAATATTTGCTCTATGTTTTCAGGTATAAAGCTTCATAATAATTTTGTGACCATTTTTGCTTTTATCAAGCAGAGAATTTACCAATTTTAATTGTAATTAGATTTTAATAAATTTTAGTTTTTGGGGGGTGGTTGTTATTTTTTTATTGCAGAGAGCTAGTCAGTTTGTTAATTTCCTAAATTTATTTACAAAAGATAGTTACCGTAGAGTCTAGTTTGCTACCCAACTTTTTAATCATGTGAGATTGATTCTCACTGGGTGATCTGTTATGGTAACTGTTAAGTCCTCTCACTATTACTCTAGTAACACTCACATCAACATTCTTTGAGATCCCTATTCTGAAAACAAAGATTGAAGCTTTTGTAAACATTAAAGATGATTCATGGAAAGGAATGGACCGTAAAATGGTGCAGCAGTTCAAGTAACCGAAAGTTATTTGCCAATTGTTGCCAGAAAATGATATATACAACAGTCGGCTAAGATCATGTCAATATATAATAAACAAAAAAAAAAACAGAAGATATGACCATGACTGTCAAACTAAACTATGCTTAAATAATCATAAAGCTACACCCTCTGTTGACAGGGTTTAGAATATACCAACCTCATCTTGTGGGGTAAAGCAAACCACCCCACTCTCATATCCCCTGGATATGAAACTAACTTGTGTCCAATGGTCAGTTCTGTGGAGTATGCAGTTACCACTTTGAGTCAGTGAACTGAGGAGAAATGCCAGAGTGGTAGTAGTAGTAATTTACTAAGCTTTTTCCTTAGATTTGGCTGTATGAATAGGGCACCCAATGAGACTCAAACTCACTTATGATGGTTTGCTAGTCTTGCTTGTTAACTATAACTCCACCCAACGAAGGGCACCTCTGGTGGTGTAACGGTTAGCAAGTTAGACTAGCAAACCTACACAAGTGAGTTCGAGTCTCATTGGGCGCCACTTTCATTCGGCCTTGTGCCACATTGAAGCAAAGAGCTTTGTAAATTACTATAACACCACCCAAGGCATCCACCCAGAGTAGAAATCTCCATTAGAGGCCTATCTGTGGATCAAAAATTTTATATTTGAATCCTATTCTACATTTGTACGAGTGTTCTTAAATATGTATTAATTTGATTTCTAGTCACTGCTTTTCGCTTGAAAGAAGTAAAAAAAAAATTTACAAACTGATAAAGTTTCGGTGGGGGACTCAGTTCAAGCTCCCCTCCTGACTTATACCCTTAAGGTGACATGATAGCAGAATTATCTAATGTGGTATTATTAAATGAATATTTTTCAGTGACTTTTTTCGATAAGTTGGTTGGTTTTACAGGATGTCAACCCTTGTTGAGTTATTCAGTACCAGAAAGAGTCTTGTTCTTTTTTAAAAATCACTAATGATTACAATTTGTTTATGACAATCATTTGTAAACCATTACAGCTTCAATTAACTATTTTAAAACTAATAATTTGTATAAAATCTAATGGCTAATTATATATATATATATATATATATAAAAAAAAAAAAAAAAATATATATATATATATATATATATATATATATATATATATATATATATATATATTTTTTTTTTTTTTTTTCTGTCATATGTAAGGCTCGAAGCGAAACACACTTAGCTGTATTAGAGGCCTGGGCAATTATAAAATATTGCCCTAGCTTGTGTAAAAGTAAAAGTTAGCAACCGTAATCGAATGTGACCCGAAGGCTCACTTTTCATTAGCTACTACACTGAGGTTTAGCAAAGGGCTCTACTCCTTCCCTGGATTGCTCCACTTTACCCTTGATCCTTACCTTATACTGCTGAGTGTTAAGCAGGGCGTCTTCGAGTACTATTTTTGAGTCTTTGGTATGACTCGACCTGGGATTGAACCCCAGTCTTCTGGACCATCAGCGAACACTCTACTCATTAGACCAATGGTCCAGTTATATATATATATATATATAGATATATATCTGTTGACCTCAGCCGAGGGTGACCCAAAGGCTCTCTTTTCAATAGCTACTACACCGAGGTGTAGGGCAAGGTGCGACTCTATTCCCTGGATTGCTTCACTTTATCCTTGATCCAAACGTTATAATGCAGAGTATTAAGCAAGGTGGCATCAAGTACCATTTTTTGAGTCTTTGGTATGATTGACCTAGGATTGAACCCCATTCTCCCAGACAATTGGCGAACACTCTACTCAGCCCAGTATATAATAAAGAGTATTTGGCATTAAATAACCTACAAGGGTTGATATGTTATAAACCACAATCAACAATTTAAAAAAAAATGATACTGTTTGAAGTAATAATTCCTATATAATAATTTTGATTTATTTTCACACAGTTATATGGTTTTAAGTATTCCTACCTCATACAAATAATCTGCACATTTTTATTACATGACTACAAGTATTACTATCTAATAAAAATTTGCACACAATTATATGGTTTTAAGTATTTCAAGCAATTGTGTAGTTTCAAGTGACAAATAATAATCCTTACAAAAGAATTATAGTTTCAAGTAACTATTCTTTATACAAATAACCTGCACAATCCAGGGAAAGGAGTAGCGCCCTCCCCTACACCTTGGTGTAGTAAGCTATCGAAAAGGGAGCCTTCGGGTCACCCTCGACTATGGTCACCAACTTTACTTACTTTATATATATATATATATATATATATATATATATATATATATATATATATATATATATATATATATATATATATATATATCACACACACCAATCTAATACTCATAATTTTCAAACAGGGAGAGAGGAAAAGAGAGAAAGATAGGGAGAAGAGAAGAAATGTTGATAAGAGAAAAGGTAAAAGAAGAGAAGGCAAGACAAAAAGAGAGATAGGTTTATTTTCTTTGTTTTATGGTAAATCAACCTTGATCAGTTATTTAATGCCAAAGCCATCCTTGTAGGACAGCAGGGATACTATTTATCCCATAGCTGGGGGCAGGGATAAAGGGGTTCACACTTTTCACAAGCATGACTGGAATTCAAACTCACTCACATAGAGGCAGCAGTCTAGTATGTTAACCATTATGCCACAAGGACTACCCCTACCTCTACCACAACAAATGAAAAACAGAAAGAGAGAGAGAGAGAGAGAGAGAGATAAAAGGAAGAGCAAGACAGTGATGGAATTGGAGATGGAGAAAAAAAAGAGAGAGGGAGAGAGAGAAGTAAAAGGATCTTAGAGAAATGAGGAAGAAGGGGTAAGGAGTTAGACAGATATAGAAAGAGTGATTACTAAGAGGGGAGGGGAAGATAGAAATATAGAAAGAATGATTAATAAAAGAGGAGAGGAAGATAGAAATATAGAAAGAGGGATTACTAAGAGGGGAGGGGAAGATAGAAATATAGAAAGAGGGATTAATAAAAGAGGAGAGGAAGATAGAAATATAGAGAGAGGGATTACTAAGAGGGGAGGGGAAGATAGAAATATAGAAAGAGGGATTACTAAGAGGGGAGGGGATAATAGAAATATAGAAAGAGGGATTACTAAGAGGGGAGAGGAAGATAGAAATATAGAAAGATGGATTAATAAAAGAGGAGGGTAAGATAGAAATATAGAAAGAGGGATTACTAAGAGGGGAGGGGACGATAGAAATATGGAAAGAGGGATTACTAAGAGGAGAGGGGAAGATAGAAATATAGAAAGAGGGATTAATAAAAGAGGAGAGAAAGATAGAAATATAGAAAGAGGTATTACTAAGAGGGGAGGGGAAGATAGAAATATAGAAAGAGTGATTACTAAGAGGGGAGGGGAAGATAGAAATATAGAAAGAGGGATTACTAAGAGGAGAGGGGAAGATAGAAATATAGAAAGAGTGATAACTAAGAGAGGAGGGGAAGATAGAAATATAGAAAGAGGGATTAATAAAAGAGGGAAGGGGAAGATAGAAATATAGAAAGAGGGATTAGTAAGAGGGGAGGGGAAGATAGAAATATAGAAAGAGTGATTACTAAGAGGGGAGGGGAAGATAGAAATATAGACAGAGGGATTAATAAAAGAGGAGAGGAAGATAGAAATATAGAAAGAGTGATAACTAAGAGGGGAGGGGAAGATAGAAATATAGAAAGAGTGATTACTAAGAGGGGAGGGGAAGATAGAAATATAGAAAGAGGGATTAATAAAAGAGGAGAGGAAGATAGAAATATAGAAAGCGTGATAACTAAGAGGGGAGGGGAAGATAGAAATATAGAAAGAGGGATTACTAAGAGGGGAGGGGAAGATAGAAATATAGAAAGAGTGATTACTAAGAGGGGAGGGGAAGATAGAAATATAGAAAGAGTGATTACTAAGAGGGGAGGGGAAGATAGAAATATAGAAAGAGGGATTACTAAGAGGGGAGGGGAAGATAGAAATATAGAAAGAGGGATTACTAAGAGGGGAGGGGAAGATAGAAATATAGAAAGAGGGATTACTAAGAGAGAAGGGGAAGATAGAAATATAGAAAGAGTGATTACTAAGAGGAGAGGGGAAGATAGAAATATAGAAAGAGTGATTACTAAGAGGGGAGGGGAAGATAAAAATATAGAAAGAGGGATTACTAAGAGGGGAGGGGAAGATAGAAATATAGAAAGAGTGATTACTAAGAGGGGAGGGGAAGATAAAAATATAGAAAGAGGGATTACTAAGAGGGGAGGGGAAGATAGAAATATAGAAAGAGTGATTACTAAGAGGGGAGGGGAAGATAAAAATATAGAAAGAGGGATTACTAAGAGGGGAGGGGAAGATAGAAATATAGAAAGAGGGATTACTAAGAGAGGAGGGGAAGATAGAAATATAGAAAGAGTGATTACTAAGAGGAGAGGGGAAGATAGAAATATAGAAAGAGTGATTACTAAGAGGGGAGGGGAAGATAGAAATATAGAAAGAGTGATTATTAAGAGGGGAGGGGAAGATAAAAATATAGAAAGAGGGATTACTAAGAGGGGAGGGGAAGATAGAAATATAGAAAGAGGGATTACTAAGAGGGGAAGGGAAGATAGAAATATAGAAAGAGTGATAACTAAGAGGGGAAGGGAAGATAGAAATATAGAAAGAGTGATTACTAAGAGGGGAGGGGAAGATAGAAATATAGAAAGAGTGATTACTAAGAGGGGAGGGGAAGATAGAAATATAGAAAGAGGGATTAGTAAGAGGGGAGGGGAAGATAGAAATATAGAAAGAGTGATTACTAAGAGGGGAGGGGAAGATAGAAATATAGAAAGAGTGATTACTAAGAGGGGAGGGGAAGATAGAAATATAGAAAGAGGGATTAGTAAGAGGGGAGGGGAAGATAGAAATATAGAAAGAGTGATTACTAAGAGGGGAGGGGAAGATAGAAATATAGAAAGAGTGATTACTAAGAGGGGAGGGGAAGATAGAAATATAGAAAGAGGGATTAGTAAGAGGGGAGGGGAAGATAGAAATATAGAAAGAGTGATTACTAAGAGGGGAGGGGAAGATAAAAATATAGAAAGAGGGATTACTAAGAGGGGAGGGGAAGATAGAAATAAAGAAAGAGGGATTACTAAGAGGGGAGGGGAAGATAGAAATATAGAATGAATGATTAATAAAAGAGGAGAGGAAGATAGAAATATAGAAAGAGTGATTACTAAGAGGGGAGGGGAAGATAGAAATATAGAAAGAGTGATTACTAAGAGGGGAGGGGAAGATAAAAATATAGAAAGAGTGATTACAAAGAGGGGAGGGGAAGATAGAAATATAGAAAGAGGGATTAGTAAGAGGGGAGGGGAAGATAGAAATATAGAAAGAGTGATTACTAAGAGGGGAGGGGAAGATAGAGATATAGAAAGAGTGATTACTAAGAGGGGAGGGGAAGATAGAAATATAGAAAGAGGGATTAGTAAGAGGGGAGGGGACGATAGAAATATAGAAAGAGTGATTACTAAGAGGGGAGGGGAAGATAAAAATATAGAAAGAGGGATTACTAAGAGGGGAGGGGAAGATAGAAATAAAGAAAGAGGGATTACTAAGAGGGGAGGGGAAGATAGAAATATAGAATGAATGATTAATAAAAGAGGAGAGGAAGATAGAAATATAGAAAGAGTGATTACTAAGAGGGGAGGGGAAGATAGAAATATAGAAAGAGTGATTACTAAGAGGGGAGGGGAAGATAAAAATATAGAAAGAGGGATTACTAAGAGGGGAGGGGAAGATAGAAATATAGAAAGAGTGATTACTAAGAGGGGAGGGGAAGATAAAAATAGAGAAAGAGGGATTACTAAGAGGGGAGGGGAAGATAGAAATATAGAAAGAGTGATTACTAAGAGGGGAGGGGAAGATAAAAATATAGAAAGAGTGATTACTAAGAGGGGAGGGGAAGATAGAAATATAGAAAGAGGGATTAGTAAGAGGGGAGGGGAAGATAGAAATATAGAAAGAGTGATTACTAAGAGGGGAGGGGAAGATAAAAATATAGAAAGAGGGATTACTAAGAGGGGAGGGGAAGATAGAAATATAGAAAGAGGGATTACTAAGAGGGGAAGGGAAGATAGAAATATAGAAAGAGGGATACTAAGAGGAGAGGGGAAGATAGAAATATAGAAAGAGTGATTACTAAGAGGGGAGGGGAAGATAGAAATATAGAAAGAGTGATTACTAAGAGGGGAGGGGAAGATAGAAATATAGAAAGAGTGATTACTAAGAGGGGAGGGGAAGATAGAAATATAGAAAGAGTGATTACTAAGAGGGGAGGGGAAGATAGAAATATAGAAAGAGGGATTAGTAAGAGGGGAGGGGAAGATAGAAATATAGAAAGAGTGATTACTAAGAGGGGATGGGAAGATAGAAATATAGAAAGAGGGATTAGTAAGAGGGGAGGGGAAGATAGAAATATAGAAAGAGGGATTAGTAAGAGGGGAGGGGAAGATAGAAATATAGAAAGAGTGATTACTAAGAGGGGAGGGGAAGATAGAAATATAGAAAGAGTGATTACTAAGAGGGGAGGGAAGATAGAAATATAGAAAGAGGTATTAGTAAGAGGGGAGGGGAAGATAGAAATATAGAAAGAGTGATTACTAAGAGGGGAGGGGAAGATAGAAATATAGAAAGAGGGATTACTAAGAGGGGAGGGGAAGATAGAAATATAGAAAGAGGGATTACTAAGAGGGGAGGGGAAGATAGAAATATAGAAAGAGGGATTACTAAGAGAGGAGGGGAAGATAGAAATATAGAAAGAATGATTACTAAGAGGAGAGGGGAAGATAGAAATATAGAAAGAGGGATTACTAAGAGGGGAGGGGAAGATAGAAATATAGAAAGAGGGATTACTAAGAGGGGAGGGGAAGATAGAAATATAGAAAGAGGGATTACTAAGAGGGGAGGGGAAGATAGAAATATAGAAAGAGGGATTACTAAGAGGGGAGGGGTAGATAGAAATATAAAAAGAGTGATAACTAAGAGGGGAGGGGAAGATACAAATATGGAAAGAGGGATTACAAAGAGGAGAGGGGAAGATAGAAATATAGAAAGAGTGATTACTAAGAGGGGAGAGGACGATAGAAATATGGAAAGAGTGATAACTAAGAGAGGAGGGGATGATAGAAATATAGAAAGAGTGATAACTAAGAGGGGAGGGGATGATAGAAATATAGAAAGAGTGATTACAAAGAGGGGAGGGGAAGATAGAAATATAGAAAGAGTGATAACTAAGAGAGGAGGGGATGATAGAAATATAGAAAGAGTGATAACTAAGAGGGGAGGGGATGATAGAAATATAGAAAGAGTGATTACTAAGAGGGGAGGGGAAGATAGAAATATAGAAAGAGTGATTACTAAGAGGGGAGGGGAAGATAGAAATATAGAAAGAGTGATTAATAAAAGAGGGGGGAAGATAGAAATATAGAAAGAGTGATTACTAAGAGGGGAGGGGAAGATAAAAATATAGAAAGAGTGATTACTAAGAGGGGAGGGGAAGATCGAAATATAGAAAGAGTGATTACTAAGAGGGGAGGGGAAGATAGAAATATAGAAAGAGGGATTAGTAAGAGGGGAGGGGAAGATAGAAATATAGAAAGAGTGATTACTAAGAGGGGAGGGGAAGATAAAAATATAGAAAGAGGGATTAGTAAGAGGGGAGGGGAAGATAGAAATATAGAAAGAGGGATTACTAAGAGGGGAGGGAAGATAGATATATAGAAAGAGGGATTAGTAAAAAGGGGAGAGGAAGATAGAAATATAGAAAGAGGGATTACTAAGAGGGGAGGGGAAGATAGAAATATAGAAAGAGTGATTACTAAGAGGGGAGGGGAAGATAGAAATATAGAAAGAGAGATTAGTAAGAGGGGAGGGGAAGATAGAAATATAGAAAGAGTGATTACTAAGAGGGGAGGGGAAGATAGAAATATAGAAAGAGTGATTACTAAGAGGGGAGGGGAAGATAGAAATATAGAAAGAGGGATTACTAAGAGGGGAGAGGACGATAGAAATATAGAAAGAGGGATTACTAAGAGGGGAGGGGAAGATAGAAATATAGAAAGAGGGATTACTAAGAGGGGAGGGGAAGATAGAAATATAGAAAGAGGGATTACTAAGAGGGGAGGGGAAGATAGAAATATAGAGAGAGGGATTACTAAGAGGGGAAGGGAAGATAGAAATATAAAAAGAGTGATAATTAAGAGGGGAGGGGAAGATAGAAATATGGAAAGAGGGATTACTAAGAGGAGAGGGGAAGATAGAAATATAGAAAGAGTGATTACTAAGAGGGGAGGGGAAGATAAAAATATAGAAAGAGGGATTAGTAAGAGGGGAGGGGAATATAGAAATATAGAAAGAGGGATTACTAAGAGGGGAGGGAAGATAGAAATATAGAAAGAGGGATTAGTTAGAGGGGAGGGGAAGATAGAAATATAGAAAGAGGGATTAGTAAGAGGGGAGAGGAAGATAGAAATATAGAAAGAGTGATTACTAAGAGGGGAGGGGAAGATAGAAATATAGAAAGAGTGATTACTAAGAGGGGAGGGGAAGATAGAAATATAGAAAGAGGGATTACTAAGAGGGGAGAGGACGATAGAAATATAAAAAAAGGGATTACTAAGAGGGGAGGGGAAGATAGAAATATAGAAAGAGGGATTACTAAGAGGGGAGGGGAAGATAGAAATATAGAAAGAGGGATTACTAAGAGGGGAGGGGTAGATAGAAATATAAAAAGAGTGATTACTAAGAGGGGAGAGGACGATAGAAATATGGAAAGAGGGATTACTAAGAGGAGAGGGGAAGATAGAAATATAGAAAGAGTGATTACTAAGAGGGGAGAGGACGACAGAAATATGGAAAGAGGGATTACTAAGAGGGGAGGGGAAGATTGAAATATGGAAAGAGTGATAACTAAGAGGGGAGGGGAAGATAGAAATATAGAAAGAGGGATTACTAAGAGGGGAGAGGACGATAGAAATATGGAAAGAGGGATTACTAAGAGGAGAGGGGAAGATAGAAATATAGAAAGAGTGATAACTAAGAGAGGAGGGGATGATAGAAATATGGAAAGAGTGATAACTAAGAGGGGAGGGGAAGATAGAAATATAGAAAGAGTGATTACTAAGAGGGGAGGGGAAGATAGAAATATGGAAAGAGGGATTACTAAGAGGAGAGGGGAAGATAGAAATATAGAAAGAGTGATAACTAAGAGAGGAGGGGATGATAGAAATATAGAAAGAGTGATAACTAAGAGAGGAGGGGATGATAGAAATATAGAAAGAGTGATAACTAAGAGGGGAGGGGAAGATAGAAATATAGAAAGAGGGATTACTAAGAGGGGAGGGGAAGATAGAAATATAGAAAGAGAGATTAGTAAGAGGGGAGGGGAAGATAGAAATATAGAAAGAGTGATTACTAAGAGGGGAGGGGAAGATAGAAATATAGAAAGAATGATTACTAAGAGGGGAGGGGAAGATAGAAATATAGAAAGAGGGATTACTAAGAGGGGAGAGGATGATAGAAATATAGAAAGAGGGATTACTAAGAGGGGAGGGGAAGATAGAAATATAGAAAGAGGGATTACTAAGAGGGGAGGGGAAGATAGAAATATAGAAAGAGGGATTACTAAGAGGGGAGGGGAAGATAGAAATATAGAGAGAGGGATTACTAAGAGGGGAAGGGAAGATAGAAATATAAAAAGAGTGATAATTAAGAGGGGAGGGGAAGATAGAAATATGGAAAGAGGGATTACTAAGAGGAGAGGGGAAGATAGAAATATAGAAAGAGTGATTACTAAGAGGGGAGGGGAAGATAAAAATATAGAAAGAGGGATTAGTAAGAGGGGAGGGGAATATAGAAATATAGAAAGAGGGATTACTAAGAGGGGAGGGAAGATAGAAATATAGAAAGAGGGATTAGTTAGAGGGGAGGGGAAGATAGAAATATAGAAAGAGGGATTAGTAAGAGGGGAGAGGAAGATAGAAATATAGAAAGAGTGATTACTAAGAGGGGAGGGGAAGATAGAAATATAGAAAGAGTGATTACTAAGAGGGGAGGGGAAGATAGAAATATAGAAAGAGAGATTAGTAAGAGGGGAGGGGAAGATAGAAATATAGAAAGAGTGATTACTAAGAGGGGAGGGGAAGATAGAAATATAGAAAGAGTGATTACTAAGAGGGGAGGGGAAGATAGAAATATAGAAAGAGGGATTACTAAGAGGGGAGAGGACGATAGAAATATAGAAAGAGGGATTACTAAGAGGGGAGGGGAAGATAGAAATATAGAAAGAGGGATTACTAAGAGGGGAGGGGAAGATAGAAATATAGAAAGAGGGATTACTAAGAGGGGAGGGGTAGATAGAAATATAAAAAGAGTGATTACTAAGAGGGGAGAGGACGATAGAAATATGGAAAGAGGGATTACTAAGAGGAGAGGGGAAGATAGAAATATAGAAAGAGTGATTACTAAGAGGGGAGAGGACGACAGAAATATGGAAAGAGGGATTACTAAGAGGGGAGGGGAAGATAGAAATATGGAAAGAGTGATAACTAAGAGGGGAGGGGAAGATAGAAATATAGAAAGAGGGATTACTAAGAGGGGAGAGGACGATAGAAATATGGAAAGAGGGATTACTAAGAGGAGAGGGGAAGATAGAAATATAGAAAGAGTGATAACTAAGAGAGGAGGGGATGATAGAAATATGGAAAGAGTGATAACTAAGAGGGGAGGGGAAGATAGAAATATAGAAAGAGTGATTACTAAGAGGGGAGGGGAAGATAGAAATATGGAAAGAGGGATTACTAAGAGGAGAGGGGAAGATAGAAATATAGAAAGAGTGATAACTAAGAGAGGAGGGGATGATAGAAATATAGAAAGAGTGATAACTAAGAGAGGAGGGGATGATAGAAATATAGAAAGAGTGATAACTAAGAGGGGAGGGGAAGATAGAAATATAGAAAGAGGGATTACTAAGAGAGGAGGGGAAGATAGAAATACAGAAAGAGGGATTAATAAAACAGGAGGGGAAGATAGAAATATAGAAAGAGGGATTACTAAGAGGGGAGGGGAAGATAGAAATATAGAAAGAGTGATAGCTAAGAGGGGAGGGGAAGATAGAAATATAGAAAGAGGGATTACTAAGAGGGGAAGGGAAGATAGAAATATAGAAAGAGGGATTACTTAGAGGGGAGGGGAAGATAGAAATATAGAAAGAGGGATTACTAAGAGGGGAGGGGAAGATAGAAATATAGAAAGAGGGATTACTAAGAGGAGAGGGGAAGATAGAAATATAGAAAGAGGGATAACTAAGAGGGGAGGGGAAGATAGAAATATAGAAAGAGTGATTACTAAGAGGGGAGGGGAAGATAGAAATATAGAAAGAATGATTAATAAAAGGGGAGAGGAAGATAGAAATATAGAAAGAATGATTAATAAAAGAGGAGAGGAAGATAGAAATATAGAAAGAGGGATTACTAAGAGGGGAGGGGAAGATAGAAATATAGAAAGAGTGATTACTAAGAGGGGAGGGGAAGATAGAAATATAGAAAGAGGGATAACTAAGAGGGGAGGGGAAGATAGAAATATAGAAAGAGGGATAACTAAGAGAGGAGGGGAAGATAGAAATATAGAAAGAGTGATTACTAAGAGGGGAGGGGAAGATAGAAATATAGAAAGAGTGATTACTAAGAGGGGAGGGGAAGATAGAAATATAGAAGGAGTGATTACTAAGAGGGGAGGGGAAGATAGAAATATAGAAGGAGTGATTACTAAGAGGGGAGGGGAAGATAGAAATATAGAAAGAGTGATTACTAAGAGGGGAGGGGAAGATAGAAATATAGAAAGAGGGATAACTAAGAGGGGAGGGGAAGATAGAAATATAGAATGAATGATTAATAAAAGAGGAGAGGAAGATAGAAATATAGAAAGAGGGATTACTAAGAGGGGAGGGGAAGATAGAAATATAGAAAGAGTGATTATTAAGAGGGGAGGGGAAGATAAAAATATAGAAAGAGGGATTAGTAAGAGGGGAGGGGAAGATAGAAATATAGAAAGAGGGATTACTAAGAGGGGAGGGAAGATAGATATATAGAAAGAGGGATTAGTAAAAAGGGGAGAGGAAGATAGAAATATAGAAAGAGGGATTACTAAGAGGGGAGGGGAAGATAGAAATATAGAAAGAGTGATTACTAAGAGGGGAGGGGAAGATAGAAATATAGAAAGAGAGATTAGTAAGAGGGGAGGGGAAGATAGAAATATAGAAAGAGTGATTACTAAGAGGGGAGGGGAAGATAGAAATATAGAAAGAGTGATTACTAAGAGGGGAGGGGAAGATAGAAATATAGAAAGAGGGATTACTAAGAGGGGAGAGGACGATAGAAATATAGAAAGAGGGATTACTAAGAGGGGAGGGGAAGATAGAAATATAGAAAGAGGGATTACTAAGAGGGGAGGGGAAGATAGAAATATAGAAAGAGGGATTACTAAGAGGGGAGGGGAAGATAGAAATATAGAGAGAGGGATTACTAAGAGGGGAAGGGAAGATAGAAATATAAAAAGAGTGATAATTAAGAGGGGAGGGGAAGATAGAAATATGGAAAGAGGGATTACTAAGAGGAGAGGGGAAGATAGAAATATAGAAAGAGTGATTACTAAGAGGGGAGGGGAAGATAAAAATATAGAAAGAGGGATTAGTAAGAGGGGAGGGGAATATAGAAATATAGAAAGAGGGATTACTAAGAGGGGAGGGAAGATAGAAATATAGAAAGAGGGATTAGTTAGAGGGGAGGGGAAGATAGAAATATAGAAAGAGGGATTAGTAAGAGGGGAGAGGAAGATAGAAATATAGAAAGAGTGATTACTAAGAGGGGAGGGGAAGATAGAAATATAGAAAGAGTGATTACTAAGAGGGGAGGGGAAGATAGAAATATAGAAAGAGGGATTACTAAGAGGGGAGAGGACGATAGAAATATAAAAAAAGGGATTACTAAGAGGGGAGGGGAAGATAGAAATATAGAAAGAGGGATTACTAAGAGGGGAGGGGAAGATAGAAATATAGAAAGAGGGATTACTAAGAGGGGAGGGGTAGATAGAAATATAAAAAGAGTGATTACTAAGAGGGGAGAGGACGATAGAAATATGGAAAGAGGGATTACTAAGAGGAGAGGGGAAGATAGAAATATAGAAAGAGTGATTACTAAGAGGGGAGAGGACGACAGAAATATGGAAAGAGGGATTACTAAGAGGGGAGGGGAAGATTGAAATATGGAAAGAGTGATAACTAAGAGGGGAGGGGAAGATAGAAATATAGAAAGAGGGATTACTAAGAGGGGAGAGGACGATAGAAATATGGAAAGAGGGATTACTAAGAGGAGAGGGGAAGATAGAAATATAGAAAGAGTGATAACTAAGAGAGGAGGGGATGATAGAAATATGGAAAGAGTGATAACTAAGAGGGGAGGGGAAGATAGAAATATAGAAAGAGTGATTACTAAGAGGGGAGGGGAAGATAGAAATATGGAAAGAGGGATTACTAAGAGGAGAGGGGAAGATAGAAATATAGAAAGAGTGATAACTAAGAGAGGAGGGGATGATAGAAATATAGAAAGAGTGATAACTAAGAGAGGAGGGGATGATAGAAATATAGAAAGAGTGATAACTAAGAGGGGAGGGGAAGATAGAAATATAGAAAGAGGGATTACTAAGAGGGGAGGGGAAGATAGAAATATAGAAAGAGAGATTAGTAAGAGGGGAGGGGAAGATAGAAATATAGAAAGAGTGATTACTAAGAGGGGAGGGGAAGATAGAAATATAGAAAGAATGATTACTAAGAGGGGAGGGGAAGATAGAAATATAGAAAGAGGGATTACTAAGAGGGGAGAGGATGATAGAAATATAGAAAGAGGGATTACTAAGAGGGGAGGGGAAGATAGAAATATAGAAAGAGGGATTACTAAGAGGGGAGGGGAAGATAGAAATATAGAAAGAGGGATTACTAAGAGGGGAGGGGAAGATAGAAATATAGAGAGAGGGATTACTAAGAGGGGAAGGGAAGATAGAAATATAAAAAGAGTGATAATTAAGAGGGGAGGGGAAGATAGAAATATGGAAAGAGGGATTACTAAGAGGAGAGGGGAAGATAGAAATATAGAAAGAGTGATTACTAAGAGGGGAGGGGAAGATAAAAATATAGAAAGAGGGATTAGTAAGAGGGGAGGGGAATATAGAAATATAGAAAGAGGGATTACTAAGAGGGGAGGGAAGATAGAAATATAGAAAGAGGGATTAGTTAGAGGGGAGGGGAAGATAGAAATATAGAAAGAGGGATTAGTAAGAGGGGAGAGGAAGATAGAAATATAGAAAGAGTGATTACTAAGAGGGGAGGGGAAGATAGAAATATAGAAAGAGTGATTACTAAGAGGGGAGGGGAAGATAGAAATATAGAAAGAGAGATTAGTAAGAGGGGAGGGGAAGATAGAAATATAGAAAGAGTGATTACTAAGAGGGGAGGGGAAGATAGAAATATAGAAAGAGTGATTACTAAGAGGGGAGGGGAAGATAGAAATATAGAAAGAGGGATTACTAAGAGGGGAGAGGACGATAGAAATATAGAAAGAGGGATTACTAAGAGGGGAGGGGAAGATAGAAATATAGAAAGAGGGATTACTAAGAGGGGAGGGGAAGATAGAAATATAGAAAGAGGGATTACTAAGAGGGGAGGGGTAGATAGAAATATAAAAAGAGTGATTACTAAGAGGGGAGAGGACGATAGAAATATGGAAAGAGGGATTACTAAGAGGAGAGGGGAAGATAGAAATATAGAAAGAGTGATTACTAAGAGGGGAGAGGACGACAGAAATATGGAAAGAGGGATTACTAAGAGGGGAGGGGAAGATAGAAATATGGAAAGAGTGATAACTAAGAGGGGAGGGGAAGATAGAAATATAGAAAGAGGGATTACTAAGAGGGGAGAGGACGATAGAAATATGGAAAGAGGGATTACTAAGAGGAGAGGGGAAGATAGAAATATAGAAAGAGTGATAACTAAGAGAGGAGGGGATGATAGAAATATGGAAAGAGTGATAACTAAGAGGGGAGGGGAAGATAGAAATATAGAAAGAGTGATTACTAAGAGGGGAGGGGAAGATAGAAATATGGAAAGAGGGATTACTAAGAGGAGAGGGGAAGATAGAAATATAGAAAGAGTGATAACTAAGAGAGGAGGGGATGATAGAAATATAGAAAGAGTGATAACTAAGAGAGGAGGGGATGATAGAAATATAGAAAGAGTGATAACTAAGAGGGGAGGGGAAGATAGAAATATAGAAAGAGGGATTACTAAGAGAGGAGGGGAAGATAGAAATACAGAAAGAGGGATTAATAAAACAGGAGGGGAAGATAGAAATATAGAAAGAGGGATTACTAAGAGGGGAGGGGAAGATAGAAATATAGAAAGAGTGATAGCTAAGAGGGGAGGGGAAGATAGAAATATAGAAAGAGGGATTACTAAGAGGGGAAGGGAAGATAGAAATATAGAAAGAGGGATTACTTAGAGGGGAGGGGAAGATAGAAATATAGAAAGAGGGATTACTAAGAGGGGAGGGGAAGATAGAAATATAGAAAGAGGGATTACTAAGAGGAGAGGGGAAGATAGAAATATAGAAAGAGGGATAACTAAGAGGGGAGGGGAAGATAGAAATATAGAAAGAGTGATTACTAAGAGGGGAGGGGAAGATAGAAATATAGAAAGAATGATTAATAAAAGGGGAGAGGAAGATAGAAATATAGAAAGAATGATTAATAAAAGAGGAGAGGAAGATAGAAATATAGAAAGAGGGATTACTAAGAGGGGAGGGGAAGATAGAAATATAGAAAGAGTGATTACTAAGAGGGGAGGGGAAGATAGAAATATAGAAAGAGGGATAACTAAGAGGGGAGGGGAAGATAGAAATATAGAAAGAGGGATAACTAAGAGAGGAGGGGAAGATAGAAATATAGAAAGAGTGATTACTAAGAGGGGAGGGGAAGATAGAAATATAGAAAGAGTGATTACTAAGAGGGGAGGGGAAGATAGAAATATAGAAGGAGTGATTACTAAGAGGGGAGGGGAAGATAGAAATATAGAAGGAGTGATTACTAAGAGGGGAGGGGAAGATAGAAATATAGAAAGAGTGATTACTAAGAGGGGAGGGGAAGATAGAAATATAGAAAGAGGGATAACTAAGAGGGGAGGGGAAGATAGAAATATAGAATGAATGATTAATAAAAGAGGAGAGGAAGATAGAAATATAGAAAGAGGGATTACTAAGAGGGGAGGGGAAGATAGAAATATAGAAAGAGTGATTACTAAGAGGAGAGGGGAAGATAGAAATATGGAAAGAGGGATTACTAAGAGGGGAGGGGAAGATAGAAATATGGAAAGAGGGATTACTAAGAGGGGAGGGGAAGATAGAAATATGGAAAGAGGGATTACTAAGAGGGGAGGGGAAGATAGAAATATTGAATGAATGATTAATAAAAGAGGAGAGGAAGATAGAAATATAGAAAGAGGGATTACTAAGAGGGGAGAGGACGATAGAAATATAGAAAGAGGGATTACTAAGAGGGGAGGGGTAGATAGAAATATAAAAAGAGTGATAACTAAGAGGGGAGGGGAAGATAGAAATATGGAAAGAGGGATTACTAAGAGGAGAGGGGAAGATAGAAATATAGAAAGAGTGATAACTAAGAGAGGAGGGGATGATAGAAATATAGAAAGAGTGATAACTAAGAGGGGAGGGGAAGATAGAAATATAGAAAGAGTGAAAACTAAGAGGGGAGAGGACGATAGAAATATGGAAAGAGGGATTACTAAGAGGGGAGGGGAAGATAGAAATATAGAAAGAGTGATAACTAAGAGAGGAGGGGATGATAGAATTATAGAAAGAGTGATAACTAAGAGGGGAGGGGAAGATAGAAATATAGAAAGAGTGATTACTAAGAGAGGAGGGGAAGATAGAAATACAGAAAGAGGGATTAATAAAACAGGAGGGGAAGATAGAAATATAGAAAGAGTGATTACTAAGAGGGGAGGGGAAGATAGAAATATAGAAAGAGTGATAGCTAAGAGGGGAGGGGAAGATAGAAATATAGAAAGAGGGATTACTAAGAGGGGAGGGGAAGATAGAAATATAGAAAGAGGGATTACTAAGAGGGGAGTGGAAGATAGAAATATAGAAAGAGGGATTACTAAGAGGGGAGGGGAAGATAGAAATATAGAAAGAGTGATTACTAAGAGGAGAGGGGAAGATAGAAATATAGAAAGAGTGATTACTAAGAGGGGAGAGGACGATAGAAATATGGAAAGAGGGATTATTAAGAGGAGAGGGGAAGATAGAAATATAGAAAGAGTGATAACTAAGAGAGGAGGGGATGATAGAAATATGGAAAGAGTGATAACTAAGAGGGGAGGGGAAGATAGAAATATAGAAAGAGTGATTACTAAGAGGGGAGAGGACGATAGAAATATGGAAAGAGGGATTACTAAGAGGAGAGGGGAAGATAGAAATATAGAAAGAGTGATAACTAAGAGAGGAGGGGATGATAGAAATATAGAAAGAGTGATAACTAAGAGGGGAGGGGAAGATAGAAATATAGAAAGAGTGATTACTAAGAGAGGAGGGGAAGATAGAAATACAGAAAGAGGGATTAATAAAACAGGAGGGGAAGATAGAAATATAGAAAGAGGGATTACTAAGAGAGGAGGGGAAGATAGAAATATAGAAAGAGTGATAGCTAAGAGGGGAGGGGAAGATAGAAATATAGAAAGAGGGATTACTAAGAGGGGAGGGGAAGATAGAAATATAGAAAAGGGGATTACTAAGAGGGGAGGGGAAGATAGAAATATAGAAAAAGGGATTAATAAAAGTGGAGGGGAAGATAGAAATATAGAAAGAGTGATAACTAAGAGGGGAGGGGACGATAGAAATATAGAAAGAGTGATAACTAAGATGGGAGGGGAAGATAAAAATACAGAAAGCGGGATTAATAAAACAGGAGGGGAAGATAGAAATATAGAAAGAGTGATTACTAAGAGGGGAGGGGAAGATAGAGATATAGAAAGAGTGATAACTAAGAGGGGAGGGGAAGATAGAAATATAGAAAGAGGGATTACTAAGAGAGGAGGGGAAGATAGAAATACAGAAAGAGGGATTAATAAAACAGGAGGGGAAGATAGAAATATAGAAAGAGTGATTACTAAGAGGGGAGGGGAAGATAGAGATATAGAAAGAGTGATAACTAAGAGGGGAGGGGAAGATAGAAATATAGAAAGAGTGATTACTAAGAGGGGAGGGGAAGATAGAAATATAGAAAGAGTGATTACTAAGAGGAGAGGGGAAGATAGAAATATAGAAAGAGGGATAACTAAGAGGGGAGGGGAAGATAGAAATATAGAAAGAGTGATAACTAAGTGGGGAGGGGAAGATAGAAATATAGAAAGAGTGATTACTAAGAGGGGAGGGGAAGATAGAAATATAGAAAGAATGATTAATAAAAGAGGAGAGGAAGATAGAAATATAGAAAGAGGGATTACTAAGAGGGGAGGGGAAGATAGAAATATAGAAAGAGTGATTACTAAGAGGGGAGGGGAAGATAGAAATATAGAAAGAGGGATAACTAAGAGGGGAGGGGAAGATAGAAATATAGAAAGAGGGATAACTAAGAGAGGAGGGGAAGATAGAAATATAGAAAGAGTGATTACTAAGAGGGGAGGGGAAGATAGAAATATAGAATGAGTGATTACTAAGAGGGGAGGGGAAGATAGAAATATAGAAGGAGTGATTACTAAGAGGGGAGGGGAAGATAGAAATATAGAAGGAGTGATTACTAAGAGGGGAGGGGAAGATAGAAATATAGAAAGAGTG
Source organism: Sepioteuthis lessoniana (assembly GCA_963585895.1). Classification (NCBI taxonomy): domain Eukaryota; kingdom Metazoa; phylum Mollusca; class Cephalopoda; order Myopsida; family Loliginidae; genus Sepioteuthis; species Sepioteuthis lessoniana. The sequence goes on from OY757913.1 coordinate 9,951,403, forward strand.
ATTACTAAGAGGGGAGGGGAAGATAGAAATATAGAAAGAGGGATAACTAAGAGGGGAGGGGAAGATAGAAATATAGAATGAATGATTAATAAAAGAGGAGAGGAAGATAGAAATATAGAAAGAGGGATTACTAAGAGGGGAGAGGACGATAGAAATATAGAAAGAGGGATTACTAAGAGGGGAGGGGTAGATAGAAATATAAAAAGAGTGATAACTAAGAGGGGAGGGGAAGATAGAAATATGGAAAGAGGGATTACTAAGAGGAGAGGGGAAGATAGAAATATAGAAAGAGTGATTACTAAGAGGGGAGGGGAAGATAGAAATATAGAAAGAGTGATTACTAAGAGGGGAGAGGACGATAGAAATATAGAAAGAGTGATTACTAAGAGGAGAGGGGAAGATAGAAATATAGAAAGAGGGATTACTAAGAGGGGAGGGGAAGATAGAAATATGGAAAGAGGGATTACTAAGAGGAGAGGGGAAGATAGAAATATAGAAAGAGTGATTACTAAGAGGGGAGGGGAAGATAGAAATATAGAAAGAGGGATTAATAAAAGAGGAGGGGAAGATAGAAATAAAGAAAGAGGGATTAATAAAACATGAGGGGAAGATAGAAATATAGAAAGTGTGATTACTAAGAGGAGAGGGGAAGATAGAAATATAGAAAGAGGGATTACTAAGAGGGGAGAGGAAGATAGAAATATAGAAAGAGGGATTACTAAGAGGGGAGAGGAAGATAGAAATATAGAAAGAGTGATTACTAAGAGGGGAGGGGAAGATAGAAATATAGAAAGAGGGATTACTAAGAGGGGAGAGGAAGATAGAAATATAGAAAGAGGGATTACTAAGAGGAGAGGGGAAGATAGAAATATAGAAAGAGGGATTACTAAGAGGGGAGAGGAAGATAGAAATATAGAAAGAGGGATTACTAAGAGGGGAGGGGAAGATAGAAATATAGAAAGAGGGATTACTAAGAGGGGAGAGGAAGATAGAAATATAGAAAGATGGATTAATAAAAGAGGAGGGGAAGATAGAAATATAGAAAGAGGGATTAATAAAACAGGAGGGGAAGATAGAAATATAGAAAGAGTGATTAATAAAAGAGGAGGGGAAGATAGAAATATAGAAAGAGGGATTAATAAAAGAGGAGGGGAAGATAGAGATAGATATAAAAATGAGAAAAAACAGTTCCCATCATAAATAATGGCTTTATTTACATATAGCTCAGCCTCTCTGTTTGTCTTTGGGTTCAAGATGGCAGCATCAGTCACGCTAGAAACTTAAATGAGTCATGTACAGATAATGCTCTAATACAAGAGTTAAATTAATTCAAGAATCTTGCAGTGGAGCTAATGCATGCGAACTTATTCTGGTTCGGGGTGCTGCTGGTAGTGGTGGTGCTGATATATGCATGGCTCCAGAATTATGTGTTTATCTGTTTTGTGTAACTTATCAAGGGGTTAGAAAAACACAGTTATACAACATTATGGATATTTTATTTATATTTATCTTTTCCTCATGTATATCATCACCCAATATTGACTATATTTTCTATGCCGCCTCTCTAAATAATCTATTTGTTTATATATATATATATATATATAAGACACTTTATATGTTCATCTGTCAGTTTGTTTTACAGGTTTGGTTTGGTTTGGTTTCTTTGTTTAATAGCATATCAACCTTTGTAGGTTATTTAATGCCAAAGCCATTCTCCTAGAAGAACAGTAGTGGTACTATTTAACCCATAGCTGGTAGGATAAGGGGGTTCATACCTTTCCCAAGAGTATTTGCCAGAAAGTGAACGTAATAGCGCGACTGGAGTACGAACTCGCGTACTACGATTCCGCAGTCCATCGCTTTAACCATTACACCATGAGGACACCCCCATTTGTTTTACAGTATGTCAACCCTTGTGGGGTTATTTAATGCCAAAGTCTTTTTTTTTGCAGTAATACAGTTTTAAGTAATTAATGACATCAATTATTCGTAAAAAATTATAAATTCATGTAAAAAGTGAAGTTGGCGACTTCAGTCGAGGGTGATCCGAAGGTTTCCTTTTCAATAGCTACTACACCGTGGTGTAGGGGAGGGCATTACTTCATTCCCAGGATTGCTCCACTTTACCCTTTATCCTCACCTTCTAATGGTGAGTGCTAAGCAAGGCGGCATCAAGTACCATTTTTTGAGTCTTTGGTATGACTCGACCTGGGATTAAAACCCAGTCTCCCAGACCATTGGCAAACACTACTAATTAGGCCAATGGCCCGGTACAATTATTCTTAATACAAATAATTTGCATGGCTATATGGTCTCAAATATTCCCATCTCAATTTTAAAATTTAACCAATAATACATTTGTAGATTAACATTTTTTTATATATATTCTGTACTTAAAAAAAAAATGCTATTCTCCCTCCAGCTATGGGTAAAATAGTCGGGCAGACAAGCTTCTTCAGCCTTGGTGAGACAACTAGTCTAGGAGAAGGAAAACTCTGAATTCAAACCTGTTAAACTCCACTTAAAAAACTGACCTTGTGTCATATCCTGCCCGAGCAGAGGGGTTGGTAAATGTGTATAAAAAATGTTATTGCTAATTAGCAAATATTTTTAGAATCTATTTTTAAATATCTTTCTCCCATAAAAAATTGATTATCTTTAATGGCAAATCAACTTGTCAAGGGTTATTTTATAAAAGTTATGAAAGAGGTTAGGAAATTGCATCTATTCACATTCGTTTAGTTGTTTTGGGAAGTTTTTAAATATGAGTAATTTTTAAACAGATTTATTTGACTCATACATAAGATCCTAAAAGATACTAACACTCTAGGTCAGAGTGGACCAGGGAGTAATGGCAATGAAGAGGTACTCCACATTCCCCAAAGATCCAGATGCAGTTTAGTGTCATACACAAGATACCCCTTTCAGTAAGAGGAGCTTTTACTCCTTTGCAGGAGGATACAGTCAACATTTTCTTACCTCTGCTGATGGGACATTCTTATAGTAGAGTATTACTGTTACATTTGTCCTTTTTGCAGAAATTTGAATATTGTTTCTTATCTTTAAATAAATTACAAATGAGCTTAATTTAAAACTTGAAACATTTAGTATATAAGAACTAAAAAAGTCGAATTCGACAAAAATCTGAAAAAACTCAAAAGAAAGAATATCTGACTTAAAAGGATAAAATGATAAAATCTTAATTTACCCTAGTTTACTTACATACATTTCTTTCTGTAAGATAAACAAACTAGGATTTTCTTTGACAAACTTATTGGGGGGGGTAAAATTTGGGTATTTGTAATTTCATTGAAAGAATTTTCAAGAACCATTTGATATGATTTGTCTAAGACTAGTGGGTTGGGTTTTATAGTATCTTGTTGGTTATTTAATATGAAACTGTTTATACATATATTAAATAAATGAATAGTTTGTAGATAACGTTTTTATTCAAGCCAGAGTTCATTTCTTTACACACAGTTAAATAGTTGTACAAATATGATTTGTAAGTGAATAGTTTGTACGTAATCTTATTTGTAAATGAGTTAGAGCTAGTTTGTTTGTACCCCAGTATTGCTATTGTTTGCCTACAGTTAAATGGTTTCAATTATTGCTATATAACACTAATAATTCTATTCAACACTATTCATTCATTAGCACACAGGTTTGGTTTATTTTTTTTTTAGTTTAATGGCATATCAACCTTTGTAGGTTATTTAATGCCAAAGCCATTCTCCTAGAAGAACAGTAGCGGTACTATTTAACCCATAGCTCGGAGGATAAGGAGGTTCATTCCTTTCCCAAGGGTATTTGCCAGCACAACTTGAGTATGAACTCACGTACTACGATTCCACAGTCCATCACTTTAACCATTACACCACGAGGACACCCCCTTGCACACAGGTAAATGGTTTCAAGTATTGTTATGTATCACTAACAATTCAATTTAGAATCCATCATTTTTTTGTACACAGTTGATTGATTAAACAGTTCTATTTGACCCCTAATAGGACCCCAGCAGTTACTATAACTCTGAGTGGTTCTGAAAGAAAGTATACTCCACATTCCCCAAAGATCCAGGACTAGATGCTCACCATCAGATTGTTTAGTGTCATATCCAGAACATGTGATTTCAATCTACTGCCATTATTTTGGGATTGTCACTCATGAGGTATGACAGAAATTTAATACTTTTAACCCAAAATAAGTTTTTGTTTACATTCAAGTTAGATACCAAAAAAAAATTTATATATTTCCCTAAATATTATTCCAACATTGTACAATATTACATTGCAATACAATATACCCTTACTTATACCCATTGTGATTCTAGCCTACCATAATATATCCGTTTAAATACGCTTACAAATCAAATCATTATTCATTCCCCTTGACATACAATGATGATGTTTTGTTCCTTAGCTATTGTCACCGATTCATACTGAAATAAAATAACGTAGAGAAAATTTAAGATACACCTAAGAATTCACATCCGGCTGAAACAACATGCTGCGTTTAACTTCACTCAAATGCACAAACACATTAATATGCAACTATAACCCACACAAGCACATGCACACACACTTACAACCACAAATAAAGAATCATATAAAATCCCAACAATTTTTTTTACTGTATTTTTTCGATACATTTCATTTTCTTAACTGCCTGATTGTTGTTTTGCAAAAAACTCAGTGAAACCCAGGGGTCACAATCTAAATTCCATGAATTAAATATATATTTATATCTATTTATTATATATATATATATATATATATATATATATATATATAAGCTGTTTTCTAACCGAAGCCCTAATCTGAATATGGAACCAACTAAAAGCAACATAAGTTAAAAAATTCTTTTTTTTTTTTAAATCAGTTTTCTTTCTCATCATCAAGTCCTGTTGATAGCAGAGAATCATTTGACTCTAGTCATCTGTCCTCATGATCCATCACAAAAGCTTATTCTCTAGACAGCATCCAGTGTCTGCACAGAGCTGACACATGTAAGTCTTTACAAGTCAACCCGCACAGGTGTGTCCATGCCTTGGAGTTCATAGAACATTGCTTCTGAGTTTGTACTTACTTCCAACATCTCATGTTCACCTAACTTGGATGGTTTGGGAGATGAGATGCAAATGGCTGTACAGGAACTGTTTTGTGAGGTGCTGCTTCCAGGATTTGTTCAAAACAGCATGAAGCATTCTTGCATAGTTCCCATCTTGCTTTTTATCCATGGGCTTTAGATTCAAGATGGTATATCCATACAAGAGATCTAATTTCCATATGGTTAACAAACAGTCAATAGCAGTTTATGCCGTCCCTATGTATATGTTGATATTGCTTTCAGTAGATGAGATATTACTACCAAGGTATGTAAAATAGTCTACTAATTTCATAGGTTTGCCATTTAATGTGGAGATAATTCCTTCTTGTTTAAAACACATGAGCTCTGTTTTATTAGCATTCCCATAGAGGCCAATGCTTCCTGCAGCTTGCTCTTGACTATGCAGTGGGGATTTAGCATGGGCAAGATGCATTTGCAAGAAACGCTATATCATATGTATGATCTGCATCTGTCAGTTTCAGTGGGATGTCATCTGCTTCTGGTCTTTTTTTAATATGAAACCATATTCTTTTATTAGATCTATTGATATTCACAGTATGTCATCTAGGCAGATTATAATAACTATGGTGCTAATGTATCTCCTTACAAAACTCCTGCGACAATATTAAAGTCAGCATCATCATTAGATGAGTGTCCTAGTATTCCTGTTTTTGTAACAAAGAGCAATAACAGATTCTTTAGAGAGACTATTTTTTTTTCTTTTTCTGTGTTAAATTGAACTCGAGTGACCACAAACTATACATTTTTAAATTAACTTGTTTGATGACATACATCTTTGATTATGCAATGCAGTGCATTGAAAAAACACTATTTGTAGTATTTGTTCCATCTTTTCTCTGTGTATGAAATCGAAAGCCTTGGAGAAATCTATGAAGAATAGAATTTGCTTGAGATTTTTTGCACCTGATGATTTGAGGATAGTTAGAATCTCAAGTTGTTGATCACTTTTGCCAAAAGATGTTCAGATTTTTGTCTAAGAATTTTCTTAACTTCAGGTCAGATTCGACTTAAAGCATTATTAACATCAGTAGAAGTTATGCTTCTATTATTCTTAGTGATTCCAAGGTCACTTTTCTTGGAGAAGATACAGCCTATTTTTTATTTCTCTGCAGCATTTTGTTTTTACAGTATTGCATAGTCAAAGTACAGGGTGGAACGATAAAATTGTCGCCCTAGAAAAGACGACATGATTCCATTTCCGTTTAATAAAAAACATTTTTTTTTTTTTGTTGCAGACCATCTTTTAGTTGGCCAGTTGTGTACAAATCCCAAGAGCGATAGGAGTTCTATCATGTCTGAAAATGACACAATGTTCAACGAGCAAGATTAGAGATGTGCCGTTGTGCAACTCATGCTCTCTACCGATCCAAGTTATGACAACAGGACCATTGCCAGCACCCTCAAAATGCAAATCCGGGTTGTTCAACGCTTAAGGGCACAGCTCAACGCATCGGACGACCCTTTGGAGGTAGTGGAGCGGAAGGAAGGCCCAGACCAACGAGTTCATCAAAAAGGTCCAGGCAATCATTGATGAAACTCCCCAGTGGTCTATTCAGCAGATTGCCAAAGATTTAGGCATCTCGCACACAACTGTGAATGCATGTGTGAAGGAGGACTTGAAGTCTAGGTCCTACAGGCACCCGACAAGCCAAATCTTGACTGAGAAGACAAAGAACCTCAGGCTAATCAAGTCCGTCAGGCCCCCCCTCCTCCCCTGACCTGAACCCGCTGGACTACTTCGTTTGGTCATACGTCGAGAACATCACCAACATGACCTTCCACAACACCAAAACCAGCCTGATCGCCGCCATCCGTCGAGTATTCGCTAATCTCCGGCCGGCGGTTGTGGAAAAGGCATGCTCCCAGTTCTGGATCCGTATCAAGGCAGTGATTGAGGCTGACGGTGGCTACATTGAATAGATGTCAGCTCTACTACATAATCAAGTTTTAATGAATTGATTTTATCAATAAAAGTTTTAAAATAAAGCTGTAGTGTTGTTTTCTTTAGGACGACAATTTTATCATTCCACCCTGTAGATGTCAGCTCTACTACATAATCAAGTTAGCTGAATTGATTTTTTCAATAAAAGTTTTAAAATTAAGCTGTAGTGTTGTTTTCTTTAGGACGACAATTTTATCGTTCCATCCTGTAGATGTCAGCTCTACTACATAATCAAGTTAGCTGAATTGATTTTTTCAATAAAAGTTTTAAAATAAAGCTGTAGTGTTGTTTTCTTTAGAACGACAATTTTATCATTTCACCCTGTAGATGTCAGCTCTACTACATAATCAAGTTAGCTGAATTGATTTTTTCAATAAAAGTTTTAAAATAAAGCTGTAGTGTTGTTTTCTTTAGGACAACAATTTTATCATTTCACCCTGTAGATGTCAGCTCTACTACATAATCAAGTTAGCTGAATTGATTTTTTCAATAAAAGTTTTAAAATAATGCTGTAGTGTTGTTTTCTTTAGAACGACAATTTTATCATTTCACCTTGTACTATGTTATCAAATAGTTTAATTTAAAAATGTAGTTTGTGGTCACTCAAGTTTAGATTAACACAGAAAAATAAATATAAATTCATAAAAATGTCTATGTGTTGTATATTGCACTACTGGACAAATAATGAAGGATTTGTAGATATATAAAAATATAATTTATATTTTTATTCTTTGGTTTGGTTTGGTTTCTTTGTTTAATGGCATATCAACCTTTGTAGGTTATTTAATGCCAAAGCCATTCTCCTAGAAAAACATTAGTGGTACTATTTTACCCATAGCTGGGAGGATGAGGGGGTTCATACCTTTCCCAAGGGTATTTGCCCAAAAGTGACCATAATAGCGCGACTGGAATACAAACTCGCTTACTACGATTCCGCAGTCCATCACTTTAACCATTACACCATGAGGACACCCCCCTTTTTATTCTTTGACAGCAATGATTGTGTGTAGTAGGAATACAGTCAGAGAGAATTCACACATATTCTTCTGTGGCAGGAACCCTTTTTGTAAAGTAGTACGATGACCGGAGAACACACATGGGAAGCTGATAGGTCTGTTTGAGTGACCAGCATGTCTCTGTCTTCAGTCCAAAAATTACAGACCTCATATTGTCTTTTCAAGTCTCATGCGGAAATATGAATATCCTCTTTGCCCACATATTTTTCTGTTTATGGCTGGTTATCAGAACTTACATACTTCCGGAGGGGGGGGTCCCGGTAATTTGTTGATCTTATCTGTAAACAGAAATATCAGTCATTCTATTCTCAGGCAAAAAATTACATTTTTCTCTTCCCTGCAAAACAACTTTGTCGATGTTATCTTGCGACCGCACTGAATCTGCTAAGTTCATTGTCGCCAGCTAAGCTAGTATATTACATATGTACACACAAAGCAATGCACACTATACATACATACATACACTCACTGAGTATTTGTGTTTTTCAGTGACTACAAGCTCCTTAAAAATGGGTTTAGATTCTTTCCATATTTGAAGACAAGCAAAAATCAAGTCAAAAAGAATTTATTCCTATTTTAACATTGATTTTTACATCAAGCAGTAGGGTGAAGCTATCAGAATCTACAACTTAACCAGTGGTCCTATAACTAGGTTTGGTTGTTGGGGTATTACTAATGTAGTATGACTTGGGCAAAAATACCATGGCAGAGCCCATCCCTCTCCAAGACCAGTTGCCATACCAAGGTTAAAGAGCCCAATCTACCATACAATTTTACTCATAAGGGGAGGGTGAATTGTTGGATTTATACCTTTCTCCAAAGGAGAAAATGAAAACAGTTTAACTGACCGGTGATGACCCTGAGATCATTTGAAAGCTTGGCTTTCATTGGACAAATTAAAATCTGGTGGCTACAATTCAAGAAGTTAGAGGTTAGATTAAAATATTACTTAAGTCAACAGAAAGATTCACTGAGTGAGCAGTTGTCTAGTTTCCATTTCTGGTTCCCAACCTGGATGTGGTCAGTAATATGGGGAAGTTAAAGTAATAAAGTTATGTGCACATAAAAATGTGGTCATATGGCTCATCTTAGAACATAACAGCATGGGGTCAAGAAAACAGGATAAAAAGGGAGAAGATAGCTGCTAGAGAAAAGAAGCAATGACAGGCCAAGAAAAACAAAATGTCTATGCCAGAAATGCAGCTATCAGCAAAAGACAACAAAGAGAGGAGAAGGGTAATATTAAGTGTAGACGAGAATATAACACTCAACTATGTATACAAAAAGTTTTAATCTCTTACATATTTGGAGACAAACAAAATTAGATTTAAACATGTCTTGGGTATTTCAAGAAAATGCAGCCATTTTGCTTTTGGTAAAAAAAAAAAAAAAAGAAGAGAGAGAAACACACACGGCAGATTGCCAGATTTCACTTTTCTTTGGCTTCACTTCACAAATGACTAACGAGGCAGTAGATAAAAAATATATGAGGATGGCACAAGGCCAATATGATTGCTGGGAGTGTTGGAGGGAAAAAAATAGTAAAATGCTGTGTGCCAAATCTTAGAGGATCATTTTTTTTTTTTTGGCAGAAGTCAAAACAAATATTGTCATAAAAACAGCTTTTGGTATACAAACGTTTTGAGTAAAAAATAATATATCTGCCTCTTCTTTTTATACGTACGTCATGCATAATGATACATGGATACATGCATTCAGATATTCTAATCATACGTTTGCATACTTTACAAGAAACATAAAATCTGATCTTGTTTTAAAAAAAAAATAAAACTGATGATCGGATAGAGAGATGTACTTCGTATGATGGTAAGCACCCACAAAAATGGAATTGGTGACCCAAGTTCAAATCCTGAGCAAAGCTGATTGCTTTTCACTTCATGTTAATGCTCTTGAGTACAGTATGAATAAATAATAGGGCAGATTGGATTCTTTACCCTTGGTGAGGCAACCAATCTAGGAACAGGAAAACTCCAAATTCAAACCAATTTTATTCAACTAAAAAAATTGACCTTGTGTCACATTCCACCTGTAAATTCTACCCGGGTAAATATATACATTACAAGATAATTCAGTCTACATTTATAGAGACATTATAACATTACAAAATCAAATCTACAGATACTGCATTATGCTCTCAAGGACATTCATATATAAGCATTATAATTAAGATACAACACACATATATATATATATATATATATATATATATATACATACACACAGAGAATTAGGAAAATTCTAGTATAATAATAAATGACTATAATAAAACAAGATTAATTTTGATTTTTAAAAAATAAACTAAATAAGAAGATAAACTCAAAACAATAAATTTACTCAATATGGCCTCCATTTTTTTTCAATTATTGTACTAACATGCCTTTGAAACAATTTGTATGCTGTCAAAATAAATTCTTCATACATTTTATTTCATTCTCCCTCAATAGAAGTCTTAAGCAAACCAATATTTGGATGGGAAGTCACATTTGTTTCATTTTCTAAAATGCTCCATATAGAATAATCAAGGGGGTTTAAGGTCTGGGCTTGAATCTTGTTTAATTGCTGTCCTCACAGTTTTCTTGTAGACTTTCAATTCATTAGTGTACTTTCTTACCGACGTTGTGGAGGTCCTTCTTACTGACTGTAGTGAAAGCAGTTAAAAAGCCTTCTGTTCGTTTTTTGTTGAATCTTCCACTCCCCTTTCCTTAAAAAGCTCTTTTTCAGTAAAAAAATTTTCTTTCCTTTGTAGACAAAGAAATATGGCTTGGTTTTGGCATTAAGCAAATCATAGATTCTTTATCGTTTCTTTTCTTTTCCTCTCATATTGGGCTGAATTTTAATTTGAAAAATGCTAGCATAATAGAGCTTATGAAAATTTAGATTTATCACATTTTTAAAAATTGGACTAATCAGACTAAAATAAAATAAAAACTTTTTAAACTTTAAAATTATTCCATATTTTGCTTCAACCCTATGTATTATACAGACATATAGACACACAAACACACACTTTTATTTATATATGTGTGTGTATATAAGTATTTTGTAATTTACTTGAAGCATTGCACAAATTATTTTATTTCATTGTATTGAATTAATTTAGAGGGCTATTGCAATGTGAAATAATAATTATATAATTGCAGTAGCCCTCTAAATTAATTCAATAGAATAAAATATATTATACCGACATACACACAAAACAGTCTATTCAAAAATTGCTCATTTGTATTCACTATAGAAAGGTAAGGCCCTAAAAAAAAAAATAAAGATAAATTGTCCTGTGTAAGAAACTATATCTGACAGTAAGGATCTACTTCTGAGGAGTGTAGAGTACTCCTTCATTTTCATTACTCCCAGGTTCCCTCAGAATTGAAATGGTAGTATCTATAGGTCAAATAGATCAGTTTAAAAATTATTTGTATTTAATTGGAACTCATGAAGGAAAATTCTTAAGAAACAATGACACAAAAAAAAAAAATTGAATGTATAATGAATGCAATTCCTTAACCTCTAGGAATAGAATAAACCCAGACAGGTTGACATGCCATTAAAATTAGTCAATAGATTAATCTAATAATACAAGCTATCAAAATTGCTGATTGTCAAAGATTAATCAAGAGATTAAAACAGTTTTAATCTCTTGAAACCATCAAACTGTCTTTTTGTTTAACTACTTGAAATAATTTCTATAAGCTATAATGATACATGTATTTTTTTTTTTTTTTTTTGATGACTGGAGTAATCTACAAGTCGTTGACATCTTAGTTGCTACCTGTGTATCATTTCAAGGCCTTTAAGAAAATTCATTTTGCTGTGTGGGTGGCCTCAGCAAAGACAGTCATATATGATGGCCAACTTATGTGGTTGAGTTAAGAACCAAAGAAACAAAATTGAAATTATAAATCTCTACCAAATCATTTAATAATAAAAATAAAATAGATAAAACTAATATAAACAAGATCTGATTTTATGCAATGAGACCATCTTCAGGCAATTTGAAGTGAATAAATGAAGCAACTGTCAAATCCGAGTTGCAATTTTAATAATTTAGGTTGCAGGAAATTGTAGCTTATGCCTGAAAGAAAAACTACATAAACTTTCCAGATCCAAATAATTTATTAATAAAATATTGAAGTTGGTAGCAAAGATGTTGCCATAAAAGTAAATCTTTACTTTTCAACTTGGCATCCGACTGAGCCACAGCATAATAGTCATACAATTCAAAAGAGTTTTAAAAAAGAATGCATATTTGGTTAGGTTAGATTGTTTTAATGGCATATTAACCTTCTTGGGTTATTTTATGCCAAATTCATCCTTCTAGAAGAACAGTGGTACTATTTTACCTGTAGCTGGGAGGATAAGGAGGTTCATACCTTTCCCAAGGGTATTTGTCCAAAAGGGAAAATAATAGCGTGACTTGGGTTCAAATTCGTTTACTATGATTCCACAGTCCTGCACTTTAACCATTACACCATGAGAATACCTCTCCCAAATGCATATTTATTCGGGGGGGGGCAGACATGTTGATTACTAACTCACTTGAGGAACAAAATTACGAAAGTCTGAGTCTTGAGTTTTATTCTGTTTTATATCTTATTTTCATATTTGAAATATATTGTGATATTGCTGTGCGTTTTTATGCATTAAGCACTGTATTGTTTTACAGAATCAAAGTTTTTTTTTTAATTTAATTTTAATCATATATTATACAAGTTTGATGAAAGACTACAAAACATTTTTTTGTAATCTTGGGGGGGGTATCTTTCTTATTAGTTTCTTTGTACCAGAGTCGATTTAATGGTAAAGTTGTATGAAATTGTGCTCCAAATTAACATCAATCATATTGATTGATCATCTTAAAAGAAATTGTCTTTTTAAGTTATTGTTTGTTTTTAGTTAAGGTTAGATAGTTATTTTGTTGAGAGGGTTTATTATTTATTGGGGGGGGGCTTTAGTATGTTAGTTCTTAAAGATCTTTAGTATATTAGTGTCTCTTGAATAACGTGGGAACCCCCAATACCTACATAAACACCACCCTCTCTTGTCTTCTATACCACATTTTTGATACCAGTATCATCAAACAACATAACTACAACACATATTGAACCCCTGTCTCCTGGACCATTGGTGAACACTCTACTCATTACACCAATGGAGATTGGCCTTATGAGTAGAATGTTTGCCAATTGTCCAGGAGACCGAGGTTCAATCCCAGGTCGAGTCCTACCAAAAAAAAAATGGTACTTAATGCTGCCTTGCTTAACACTTAGCATTATAAGGTACAGATCATAAGTAAAGTGGAACAATCCAGAGAATGGAGTAGCACCCTCCTCTACACCTCAGTGTTGTAGCTATTGAAAAGGGAGCCTTCAGGTCACCCTCAACTAAGGTTACCAACTTTACTATTAATAATAAAACCCTCCCAATAAAATAAATATTGCACCCAAACGAAAAAAAAAAAGCAAAATGATTCTCCAGATAAATTGATATGACTGAAAGCAAAATGAAGCAGGACTAAGAGCAACTTCTCCAACCACTGGACCTTTGTACAAAGGAACTAGCATGAAACAAAAAAAAAAAAAAAGAAATGTTGTATAAATAATGACTTGTAGCAAAAACATACATAGAATACACACACACACATATATATATATATATATATATATATATATATAAGAGAGAGAGAGAGAGAGATGTGTATGCATGTATGTCTACACAAATGTATATGTACACACAGAATAATGCATACTATATACTCACATACACTCAGATTTTTTTTCAATTATTTTTGCTCAGAATTACAAAAATGTCAAAAATATTTTTGAATTTAAATTTTCAATTTCTTTGTAACCTTTAAGACATCTTTCAAAACAGCAACAATTTAATACACAAACTTATTTCTACTATTTTAAAATTTATTCAGATAACTAAGTTTATTTTCTTTTCTGCCAATGTTGTTACTTAGATTTTAGCATATCCATTCTTCTTCTGGTGTAGAATATAAAAGGAAAGCAAGAGTACCTTTTTTTTTTTTTCCTTTTTTATTGAACAGTATAAAAAAAAATTAAAATTGAAAAATAAAATTAAAAAATACTTAATAGAAAGTGGTAGCTAACAGACACTGCCATTATTGCAACGTGTGTGTGTGTGTGTGTGTGTATGTGCAAGAACAAAGATTTCAAACAAACATGTCCAGCAGCAGGGGAAGGTTTGTAGAATGAAGATGAGTCACAGACCAGTGAGACAAAGAGGCACCATGGAACATTGCTGCCTTATAGACCTTCACCTCCATTGACAGTAACTACCATCAGTGGACAATACAAACTACTGACAGGAAAACATGGTAACAGTCTCTCTAGGTTATGAAAGGGTCAGTAAGATAGAAGAGTACTATGGAAGATGTAAAAAGACTCCTTAAAGAAGACACTCACCTCTTGTGACATGAGCAACACAAGCTGCTAGCAAGAAAATATAACAGCTATCTTCCTTTCTGAGAAAAATTGTAGAACCTGTCTTAAGATATTTTTGTAACTCACCATTCACAAAGATTCAAGAAATATCTACTGCAATTTTGACTATTTACCTATTTACATACTAGTACACTCACCAATAAATAAAATCTAAAATAGTCATTAAACCAGTAAAATAATTAGTACTCACTACACAAAAATTTGAAATTAAAAAATATACAAAATTAAAGTTTAGAGCAAATATTTTAAGATTTGGTTTGGTTTTATGACATATCAACCCTTAAAGGTTTTTTAATACTAAATCTATATATATATGATCTGTAAACAAACCTTTTGATAACATTTTTAAACAAGCCGAAGCTCAAATTTTTGCACACAGTTAAATGGTTCCAAGTATTGCTATGTAGCATAAACAATTCATTCAAATATCAATCGTGTGTTTATACACAGTTAAATGATCAAACAGTTTTATTTCAAACAATTCAGTTTAATATGTCATTTGTCTGCACTCAGTTTAAATGTCAAACAGTTCTATTTGACCCATAGATAGGACCCTATAAGGTGCTACCAATCCAGAACACAGTGGACCTGGGAGCAATGGCAATGAAAGGGTATTCTGCATTCCCCAAAACTCCAGCATTACTGGAGCCTCACCATCAGATTGCTTAGTGGCATATCCAGGACATTCGTTGGTTATGGAGAGGTCTTACCCCTTTGCAGAGATGCAGTCAGTGTATTGTACTGCTTCAGTCAACTGGGTTTTATTTTTTAAGTTTTAAAGAACTTACCACTCAAAGTTTCATGAATTCAATCATCAGATGACCTACTTTCTACCACACCTGGTTTGGTTTCTTTGTTTTTAATGGCATATCAACCTTTGTAGGTTATTTAATGCCAAATCTATTCTCCTAGAAGAACAGTAGTGGTACTATTTAACCCATAGCTGGGAGGATAAGGGGGTTCATACCTTTCCCAAGGGTATTTGCCAGAAAGTGAACGTAATAGCGTGACTGGAGTACGAACTCACGTACTACAATTCCGCAGTCCATCGCTTTAACCATTACACCACGAGGACACCCCCTCAACCACATCTGAAGGTTGTTAAATTTGTGAATGTATTGATATTTGTAAGAAGAAAATGATTCATTCATAAAAAGAAAAAGAAAGCTAAATCAGTCACCAATCAATCAATTACTTTAAAAGTGCACAATATTTACATTGAATAGGTTTTTAGAACCAGATAAAATAGCTGAAGTTTGCAACCAAGGTCTCATATTCACACATTCATACAAACACCCTGAGAGTTTGGTCTGATGATCGTATGGGCAAAAAAACTGTTACCAAGTGCCATACTAATTACAGTACCCTAACTTAGATACACAAGATCTGTCGGAAAAGTAATAAGACTGGGTGTACTACGGGCAAAAAAAAGGAGCAGCAGATTATGTTATCATTTAACATAATATATAACTAATCTTTGCTTTATGCAACGAATGCATTTTTTTTGCACATGCTTTTGTTTATACCTTTTTCTCAGGTCTTGTAGCTATGAGCACCGTGGGACAATCAAACACCAAGTAATGAATAAACCTGAAACTTTTGGTCCGTTTGGGGAAAACTTTGCTGCAAGCACTTGAAATTCTTAGGCAAGTGTATGAAGATAACGCCATGTTGTGCACACATATTTTTTAGTGGCAGAATTTCAAATAGGAGTTTGAGGAGATGAAAGATGACTTCAGAAACAGGAGGCCTTCAACAAGCAAGACAGAGGTCAATCAAGCTGGTAAGGCAGGTGGTGTGTGACAATTATCAATTGACTGGTAGGGGGGGATCTCATAATTCAATCTGGTATCAAAATACAAAGATGTTTAGCCTTGTTCAATGGCAGGATTAAAAGATTTTAAGATCAGGTTCTCTCACTCTGGGTCTCACTAACAACAGGATCTCTCACGATCAATATCTATTACGAAAAACCATGTTGGCAGACGCACAAAGGTTGATCTTTGGGTTGCCACATGCTATTGCTAAGGAAGTGACATTATTAAATTTAGTTATTTTCCCAACTTTAAGAAAAAAAATGTTTTAATGATTAAGAAACCCTGATTTAAGGTCTGGTTGGGTTTTATGGCATATCAGCCACTGTAGGTTATTTAATGCCAAATCTTCTTTATACATATATATTGAATATATGTTTTGCAAACATATTTTGTTGATAACATTTTTAAATGAGTCTAAGCTCATACTTTTCCACACAGTTAAATGGTTCCAAGTATTGCTTTGTATCACAAATAATTCTAATTCATTTAAACATCAATCATTTGTTTGTACACAGTTAAATGATCAAACAGTTCTATTTCTAACAATTCAATTTGGCAAAAGTCATTAGTTTGCACTCAGTTTAAATGTCAAACAGTTCTATTTGCTCCATGGATAGGACCCTATTTGGTGCTACCACTCCCGCTCAGTGTAGACCTGGGAAAAATGGCAATGAAGGGGTGCTCTGCATTCCCCATAGCTCCAGCATTATTGGAGCCTCAGCATTAGATTGCTTAGCACCATATAAAAAAAAATCATTGGGTGGGGGGTCTTACCCCTCTGCAGAGATGCAGTCAGTGTATTCTACAGCCACCCACCCCCAGTCAATTGTATTGCCCTGATTAAATTTAACCAATTCTTGGGATTAATGAAATTACAAAAACAGGCTCTTACAAACCAGCTGAATCCCGTCACTGGCTTTGTTGCGACATTTTGGCATCAACTCCAATCTCTTATTTAAAAGACCCTTAGGAGTTGGAAAATTTGTGTTTAATTTTTGTTCAAAACAATTTACATTGAGTCTCTGATTACATGAAAAAGTTCTATCTAACATTTGACTCCAGGTTTTTCCCTCCCATATTTTTCTCTATACTTCCAAATATATTTATACAGCATGGTATTATTTGCATACCATTTATTTCTGAATGATGTTTTGTGATTATTATACAAGATGTATTGATATATGTCATAAGTATTTGAACAAACAGATATTTTGCTTCTCAACAATTGGCTTTAAAAGTCTAAGTGTTTGAAAATGTTCGAATAGGCTGTAAGTAATGCCCCAAAACTACACAGGCAAAACTTTCAGAAACTAAAACACACACACACACATTGAAATAAACAATACTCTTAAAACCATGGTATATAACTAGAACTGCTTTGACTCTAAAAAATGCATCTATAAAAAGAAATAAAACACACAAACAACTAATTCTAATAAAGTAGCGTAGAAAATTCTTTAATCTACAATTCACCAACTGTTAACTTAGAGCAAGGTGGTTGTTGTTTTTTTTGCTGAGATGCAGTTGGTGTATTCTCCAGCCCCAGTCAACTCAGATGATATTTATATTCATCAACGTTTAAAATGTCTGCATGAATTTAAAAGAAAACAACTAATGTAAGAAATACAACTTTAAAAAATTTTAAAAATAAAAAATTTTGTGCCTTGTTTTATTTTATTCAGATAAAGAATTTATATATAATTTCATGCCATGAAATATTTTTCTTCACATGCACATTTCACACAATATGAATGCATTTTTTTTTTTAAATATCTAAATGATATTATTTGTGTAAGAATAAGTTCAGTATTTCACTTCAAGGCTAAAAACGCTCTAAAATTAAATGAATGATTGAGTTAAAACCACTTTCTGGTCAATCGTGTACGCAAAAAGTGTCTAACAACCAACACAAGTTTGGTTTCTTTGCTTATTGGGATATCAAACCTTTGTGGATTATTTAATGCCAAGGCCATCCTTTTAGAACAGTTGTGGTACTATTTAACCCAGAGCTGTTGTATAGCTGTTATACAAATATAAGCGGAAACATAATCAAACATAATTTACGAACGCACAAACACACTTCTTTATAAAAATATATCTCTCACACTTTATTCTTGAAAGGATTGATGTTTCTGTGGTGTGTGAGAGATGGGTGGAGAGACATATACTAAGAGAGAGGACTTCTTCCTATATCTTCTTCGAGGAACCAGGGGGTGCCAATGCTTGCACCCCCTTGCAAGCTCCTCAGAGACGCCTCTGATCGGGTGCATGTCCCACGATCGACTGCGATTCTCTGCACTCAGTCTAAATCTGACCGTGTGGTTCTCGTCATGTGGTCTCCTTCCGGTTACACACCTGTTGTACCCAAGTGCCCTGGTCGTGCTGTCATCTTCCTGTTTACTAATCAAAATGTGACAGCTTGCCAAAGCACATGGGGTCACTAGGAACGAACCAAAAATCCATGTCATATGTTATATAACAAGGGGAGGCTGCAGTCCAGCATTTTAGTCATTACAATATGGGTATTTACACTATTAGGATGGATAATCTTTGAATTTCTGAGATAACAAATTATCCTCATAGACATAAACCAGTGTCCTTATTTTGATTGTTTGAGTCACAATGTTTCAGCCATTCTACCACTTAGTCTCATTAGGTATTCCATTCATATCGCCTTGTGCCACATCTAAGCAAAAAACTTAGACAACCATTCTACCTATTTTTCTTTAGAGGGTAAAACAACCAAAATGAGGTGGGTTGGTTGTTATGGCATATCAGCCTTTTAGGTTATGTAACGCCAAACCCCTTTTTATACAAATCAGTTCTATTTCAAACAATTCAGTTTAGCATGAGTACACAGTTAATTTGTCAAAAACATTTCTATTTCAAGCTATTCAGTTTTGTCAAACAGTTCTAATTCAAACAATTCAGTTTAGCGTAAATACAGCTTCAATATCAAAAACAGTTCTATTTCAAATAATTCAGTTTTGCATAAGTATGCAGTTTATTTGAGATTATTCATTTTAGCGTGAGTACACAGTTCAGATGTAAAAAAGTTCTATTTTAAACAAGTCAGTTTAGCCTGAATACGCAGTTTAAATGCAAAAATAGTAAACTTTTAGAACCACAGTTAAGTTTTATTCGAACCGTAGATAGGATCTTTATCAGATAATACCACACCTGACCAGAATGGACCTGGGAGTGATGGCAATGTGCTTGGTGGAGCTGTTGTCGCGTCTCACAATGACAAAATTAACTGCAATGTCTGACTAAAAACCTCTGTTCATATTCAACAATTATCCTCTCCGACTCTTTACACTGACTACCACTTCTCCTCTAATCAATTCTTGTTCAACGCAAAAACACCAAAGACCCCGAGTGACGACATTCGTTGTTTTTATGTTCATTCCGGACTGCCTTAATTTGCATGTGCGTCTTCACTC
The DNA here is from genome assembly GCA_963585895.1 of Sepioteuthis lessoniana. NCBI lineage: Eukaryota > Metazoa > Mollusca > Cephalopoda > Myopsida > Loliginidae > Sepioteuthis > Sepioteuthis lessoniana. Next base: position 9,971,239 of record OY757913.1, read on the forward strand.
TCCATGGTTTTACGTGACCGCCAGCGTGAAAATACATGACCATTTGCAATATAAGCTCGCTCAGGGCAGCCATATTTTTTCCTATCAAAAATATATATCTTGCACACAGAGCATTTGCGCTGACGTTTGCATTGAGGTGAGTTACGATTTTCGCCCCAGAAGGGGTATTCTGCATTCTCCAAAGCTCCAGCATTACTGCAACCTCACCATCAGATTGTTTAGTGTCATATCCAGGACACTCATTTGGGGGAGGGGGTCTTACCCCTCTGCAGAGTTGCAGTCAGTGTATTCTTCAGCCCCAGCCAACTGGGCATCCAAAATGTACAACACATGCCAAGAGATTTGTTTATAACATGAAGCATTTTTTTCTTTTTTATTAAAATACTTTGTCATTTATGTGGTCTCAGTGAGCCCCCAATTTACAATGGCTTACAAGTATTTTTTTTTAGCTCTTTTAGGGGTCCTTATTCGAGAGTAAAATCAAGTTCACCTCTAATATGATTAAGTGTACTCAATCTCTCTACAGCAAGGTTACTTTTTAAGTGGAGTACAGCTGATTTGAAATTAGAATTCTCTTTTGGTTGCCATATCAAAGCTAAAGAACCTGGTCCACTATGAGGATCCTATCCACCTGACGACTTACTCATAGCTGAGAGTGGGTTGGATTTAGGCACTTCCTTTCATTAACACAAAAAGAAATTCAAACAACCTTGTCAGGATTTGAACTTGGCTTGATTAGTCCATTTCCAATGTGAATAACCTTTACATCACATATCTCTCCACAACCAATATTGGTGATGGTTCAAGTTCAAGTAAAAGGCCATGATTTTGATAACTTAGTCTTTTCTCTCTTGCTAAGCTCTATAAAATGTCATACATAATTCATGCCATCTCTTAAAACATGAACAACTCACAAGCCATTAATATTCCTACACACCTAATTAAATAAATATAGCCTTGAATCATATTTGATTTAATCAAAACATTTACATCTTTCTTTTTTTTTTTTTTTCCTTACATTCCTTCACATCTTCCTTCTCTTCCTGTTCTCTTTGCCTTCTTCCATTTATTCATGGATCTCTTCTCCATTCCCATTTGTTCTCTTCTTCCACTTCCTTCAACCATGTCCTCCTTCTCCCCCCTCCATTTAATCTCTTCTTCCCCTCCCTTCCTTCATGTCCTCCTTCTCTCCCCCTCCATTTAATCTCTTCTTCCCCCTCCCTTCTACCATGTCCTCCTTCTCTCCCCCTCCATTTAATCTCTTCTTCCCCTCCCTTCCTTCATGTCCTCCTTCTCTCCCCCTCCATTTAATCTCTTCTTCCCCTCCCTTCCTTCATGTCCTCCTTCTCTCCCCCTCCATTTAATCTCTTCTTCCCCTCCCTTTCTTCATGTCCTCCTTCTCTCCCCCTCCATTTTATCTCTTCTTCCCCTCCCTTCCTTCATGTCCTCCTTCTCTCCCCCTCCATTTAATCTCTTCTTCCCCTCCCTTCCTTCATGTCCTCCTTCTCTCCCCCTCCATTTAATCTCTTCTTCCACTCCCTTCCTTCATGTCCTCTTTCTCTCCCCCTCCATTTAATCTTTTTTCCTCTTCTTTCCTTTATGTTCTCCTTCTCTCCCCCTCCCATCTATTCATTTATGTCCCCTCCCTTTATGCCTTCCTATTTCTGTTCTCTTCTTTGTCTTCCTTCCTCTCTTTCATATATGCATGTCCTTCTCTCCTCCATTTATAATCTTCCTACTTCTCCCCATTTGTTTCTTTCTTTGCCTCTTCTTTTATGTTCTCCTTCACTCCTACATTTGTCTTCCATTTTTACCCCCCACTTCTCATTTTCCTCTTCCTCCTCCTATTTTACTTCCATACATTCCTCCTTTCCTCCCCCCACCTCTTTCATTCATTCCTTCTTTTTTTATAACCTTCCTTTTTAATTTTTCATCCTTCTCATCATTTACTCCATAATTCTTATTTTCCTTCATTCATTGTTATTTTTTTCTTTTGTTTTGTTTTTTTTATTCATTTACTTTTTTGATTGTTTTTTTTTTTTTTTCCCAACTCTCATATTTCTTCAAGCCCTTTTTCTGCCAAACTTAAGCAGAAACCTTTCTTATCTACTCTGAATGAAAATATACATTTCCTCATATGAAAAACAAAACCAGAATTTATAAAACAAAAAAAAAAGTAGGCAGAACAAACAGCATTTAACAAAATGCAGGCAACTTTTCTTGCTTGAAGTGTTTGTCAACATAGTAATGTTTATGATGCCGAAATCTAATACTTACCTACAACAAAAATCCACAGCTGTTGGAAACTAAAGATATTTCAAGATATCACAGCATCCAGCCTTCTGGGGGTTGGGACATGGGGTTTGTGTTTAGAGCAGAGAAAAAACAGACTCTGAGGAAAGGGGGGAGAAAAAGGTAATACTATTTTATTTATGAATACATAAGCTTTCCAAGTATTGTACATTAGCAAATGAATTTTACCAAACTTCTCATTGATTGTGATAATAAATGCGGTTTTATGGCTCATCACTTTTTATATGAACGGCCTTAACAGTTGAGAAGCAAGGAAACATTAATGGAGTTATTTTCTTTCTAAGGGGTGGGAGGAATAATAAAATCCCAAGCCACACAAAAAAAAAAATGTATATGAAACAGCAACAGGCACATCAAAACTTTAATGGGTCAAATACAAAAAGATAAAATTATTTTCTCCTTCAACCTTTATACAAACTGAACTTAAAATAGGCTGATTGTATCTCCGACAAAAAGGGTAAGGCCTCACAAGAAAAGAAAAAAAAGTGTCCTGACTGACACAAAACTGCATCTGATGATGCGGCTCCAGTTTAAGAAGTGTGTGCCCAGAGAGGTAGAAGTACCTGTTAAGGTCCCATCTATCAGCAAAAAAAAAAATTATCCAAAATAATGTAAATATGAATGCGATTCCCTAACCTCAAGGAATAAATCTTAGGCGAGTTTATTTGCCATCAAAATCAATATTATAACATAACACTGATTATAATATGGTGACTCATTTTGTAACATAATAGCTGAGGGATTTCAGTTTATGCCTTTGGGTTTAGTTAGGCTGAGAACCTTTCGGCTCAGCACATGAGTTAGTTAGGTGCAACATTAATACAGATGTTCACGCGCGTGGGGGCAGAGCGAACGTGTCACTCAAAGATGTCACAATAGCCCAAGATGGGAAACAGGGGCTACAGAGTGCAAATGACGTCATGCACCAGAAGCACGTGGAGGATTTTGGGAGATTTTGAAATCAGTTGGTAGAGTTGAGACCTGCCTCGGAAGAAGACAGTTGGCTTTCGCTAGCTCGCAAGGCCATGGGCAGGTACTGCACGAGATGGGGGACAGATGAAAAAGCCAGAGTAGAAAGATTGTGCCTCTCTCTTCTTATGTCGAAGAACCTTTAAACTCAAATGGTAATAAAAGGTTTTGTACCTGAACTAAGAAGTCGTTACGTGTTTTTCGAATTTCGAGATTCCTATGTTCTATCTTTATAAACATTCAATGTACATTTCACACATAGCCATATGATGGCTATGGTGCAATTTGAACTAATTCTCATACATTTTGGTTGTGATTGTCTATAGCATTCACAGACCAAATGCAGCCCATTGTGTTTTCTGAAGAGCCCTCCCCAGATATCAGTTTCCTTTTTTTTTTTTCTTTTTAATATAATTATATAGAAAATATCTTTTTACCCATAACAAAAAAAATTCTCTATTTAAAAAGCAAATGCTTACACATGTTCTTCTGCAGTGAAAATGGTTGAAGTACCCTCAACATAAGTAAGTTAGCGACCATAGTCGAGGGTGACCCGAAGGCTCCCTTTTCGATAGCTACTACACCAAGGTGTAGGGGAGGGCGCTACTCCATTCCCAGGATTGCTCCACTTTACCCTTGAACCGTACCTTATAATGCTGAGTGTTAAGCAAGGTGGTATCAAGTTCCATTTTTAAAGTCTTTGGTATGACTCGACCTGGGATTGAACCCAGGTCTCCCAGGCCATTGGCGAACACTCTAACCGCTGGGCCAATGTCCCTCAACATAAAATTACCTTAATTTTCTTTTTTTAGTAGTATAGCCTGCCTGATAATGAGCCATATTTCATAAGTCCCACTTCTCAAAAAGTGTTACCCATGCCAGGTTTGTAACAAGAATAATAAGGATGCTCTTTGATTTGGTTTGGTTTTATAGCATATTAACTGTACCATGTCCATGATACGATATACAAAACATACATAGAATGTTCATAACATATATACATAGAAAACAGGAATCTCGAAACACGAAAAACACTTACGACTTCTTAGTTCAGGTACAAAACTTTTTATTACCTTTGAGTTTAAAGGTTTTTCGACGTAAGGAGAGAGATACACATTCTTTCTATTCTGGCTTTTCCATCTGCCCCACCCCGCCCATCTTGTGTGGCGCCCGTAGCACACAAATTCGTCTGGCCTCAGCGAGCCCCGAAAGTCAACCCTTCTCGTTCGGTGTCTAGTTCTCAACTCAACTAACTTTTTCAAATCTCCCCGAATCCTCCGCACACTTCCGGTGCGTGACGTTATTCACACTCCCGGGTTTCTATTGTCACATCCGTTCCGTACGTGCGCGAACACATGCATTAATGTTGCACCTAAGTAACCCATCCACTGAGCCGAAAGGTTCTCAGCCTAACTAAACCCAAAGGCATAAAACGAAATCCCTCGGCTATTATATTACATTAACCGTTGTTTGTTATTTAACAACAAATCCTGTTTTTACACATATTAAATATAGGATTTATAAACACATTTTGTAGATACACCCATTTAAATGATCAAACAGTTATGATTCCAAGTATTGCTATTTATTGTTAAGAATTCAATTACCCATCAGACATTTATTTAAACACAGTTAAGTGATCAAACAGTTCTATTTCAAACAATTCAATTTAGTATAAGTCATTTGTTTGTACTCAGTTTAACTGTCAAACAATTCTATTTGACTGATAGATAGGACCCTATCAGATGCTACCACTCGAGGTCACAGTGGACTAGGAGTGATGGCAATGAATAGGTATTCCACATTGCCCAAAGCTCCAGCATTACAGGAGCCTCACCATCAGATTGTTTAGTGTCATATCCAGGATACTTATTGGGGGAGGGGTCTTACACCGCTGCAGAGATGCAGTCTGTGTATTCTACAGCCCTGGCCAACTGGGCTGGGATGCTAGTTCAAATAAATTAGTGAATAATAATATCTTTGTACTAACTTCATCTCAAGCTAAACAATATACTATCAAGTTAGAAATGGCATTTTCTCTACACGCTTGAATTAAAAGCCACAAGAGATTGCTATGTTATGTAGTAATACCAATACAACTTTAGTGTCAAAAACTGATAACAAAAGCTTTCTAGGGAGACATAATTACCTCCCTTGAAGAGTGGGCATGTCTGCTGGGTGCCTTATAGAAGGTTACATTTTTGTGTTCTTTTGCCATTAAATGATAAAAACAAAATGACTATTTTACTGTCCATAATCATCCCGCCCTGTCAGTTGGGTTTGGTTTCTTTGTTTAATAGCATATCAACCTTTGTAGGTTATTTAATGCCAAAGCCATTCTCCTAGAAGAACAGTAGTGGTACTATTTAACCCATGGCTGGGAGGATAAGGGGGTTCATACCTTTCCCAAGGGTATTTGCCCGAAAGTGAACATAATAGCACGACTAGAGTACGAACTCGCTTACTATGATTCAATAGTCCATCACTTTAACCATTACACCACAAGGACACCCCCCCTGTCAGTTGGGGCTGCAGATTATACCAACTGCAACTCTGTCTTTGCCCCAAAGAGTGTTCTGGTATAACACTAAACTGTATCTGATGGTGAGACTCCAGTCCTGGGGCTTAAGGAAAGTATAAATACCCCTTCATTGCTATTACTTCCAGGTCCACTCTGGCCCAGAGTGGTAGTACCCATATTTACCAACCCCTCCACTCGGGCAGGATATGACACAAGGCCAATTTTTAAGCGGAGTTTAACAGGTTTGAATTCAGAGTTTTCCTTCTCCTAGACTAGTTGCCTCACCAAGGCTGAAGAACCCAGTCTGCCCTACTATTTACCCATAGTTGAAAGGAGAATAATTGGATTCATACCTTTCCCAAGGGTATTAATGTTATGTGAAATGCAATCAGCCTGGTCCAGGATTTGAACTCGTGTCGCTGTGTCCATTTCCTACGACGATAACCATTACATCACGGGCACCTCCACAAAAATGATGAGTTGATATACTGTTAAAATAACTCAATCTGTTTTAAACGTATTCAGCAACATCATTTTATTGACTTGAATATAAAACCATTAAAAGTTTTTAAAAATTATTCAAAGTTTTAGATATGATGCATGTTATTTTCTTTCTGCTTCCTCTCTCTGTTAGTCTTACTCTTTCTATATCTTAACCTATTTCCTCTTCTCTTAGTCTTTTTATTTCCTTCTGTTTTTTCTCTAGAAAAATTACCTTGCTGACAATAAGCAGTCCACACTGCAAGTTTTCGTTTTCTGGCATATCAACCTCATCGGTTATTTAATGCCGAATCAAGTTACAGAAAATAAGTCTGAAAAGAAATTCAAAGGAGAGGTCTTAGGAATTAATGATAAACTTTAGATAATTAGTTATTTGTTTTTTTATTAGGATTTGGATTTCCTACAACTAACTATTTAGCGATAGATTTTGTTGTTATGCAGTGAAAATATTTGTGTTTAGCGAGGAAGATGGTGTAACGTATGTGTGTTTACGTTGAGTTGTTTCCTCACTAAGTTTGTAAGGCCCTCGCTAAAGGTTATTGGGTATATGAAGGAGAAGGTTCAAGACGTCGAAGTCGAAATATGTTTTTAGGAATAGTTTTTATTTGCAGCATGGAAAATGTAGTTTGCGTTTGTGCTGCAAGTCTCGTAGTGAGTAAGGAGACGAAATGGAGTTATGAGAAAGTTGAGAAAGCAGCGCGTATCTTTGGACGTGCGAGGGATTGTGTTCACTGTAGTTTAGCGAAAGTCTTGTTTGCCGTTGGAGGAAATAAACTTTGGAGTCACCATGAGTTTTGTGCGTCTGCTGGAGAGGCGTGCGTTGTCGCCATTAAGGTGGCCCAGAGGTGAAATGAGAGCTAGGTGTCGAGAGCGGAATAAAGGCATCGCATCAACATAGCCAATTTAGTGGGTGACATAAAGTTGTTCCTGTGGTGGCGTATTGAATGTATCTAATTCATATTCAACAGGGATTCCTTGGTCTAAACGAAATAGATGCAAGGAATCCATAAATTAGATAGGTTCCCTCATGTGTCCATGCTGCTGCTGCTTTTGAATGACGGCCAGGGGGACGTCTGCACTGGCCGGCGTTGTTCAGCCAAAGAGACTGGGTTTGGCAGCTTACACAATTTCTGCTGCCTGTAAAGGAGGCCCAGGCTGAATAGGATAAGTCATCCTGATTGGGTGAAATTATGCATTGAATTAAATTGTGCGCCAAACCAAAATACCTTCTGCTACAACCATTACATCACAGGCACCTCCAGAGTGATAGTACCATCTATGGATCAAATAGAACTGTTTCATCACTTACCAAAGATTATTATTTACTTGAAACCATACAGCTGTCTCCAAATTGTTTTTGAATTAAATAGCAATACTTGATAAATAAGCAATTAGAATTAGAAAGTTGAAAAATAACACAAGTGAAAAACTGAGTTTTCATTTATTTACTTAAATTAAAAAGCAAACAGCAACAAGAATTCATCATCTAAACCTTAAATTCCAAAAAGAAGATATTTTTCAACAACAGTCTATTACTTAACACTCTTTATCAAATCCGTCTTATATTGAATATGTAAAGAAGGAGTGAAAATGAGTATGCGGGAAATCTGGTAACTGAATTACTCCTGTTTTGTACATTACCCCATCAACCTTATACAAGATATAACACCTGTCAGCTTTCCTCTGAGATGCAATGGGGTTGTAATAAAAATAGTTGCTGGGACCAATGGACATTCCGTGAGGGATAACAATTAAGATATCATTACTCACACCTCTCTCTCTCTCTCTCTGTGAATTGATAGCCAGATGTAGACATTGTAATAAATTTAAACTAGAGACAAATTATCATAGATAATGTTTAATTAACCAAAACATAGGATTAATTTGAGATTTGAGGTGAAATGAATGAAATAAAATAAAAAGATAAGAAACCAAATGATGTGTACATACTTTTTTTAATGGAAGGGTAAATGAATTAATAGGCACAAATATAAATTTTAATTTTAAATTTTGAATTTAATTTAAGATAAGTATTACTGTATCCTTATGTAAGGTTATTAAGGAATGTTGTACTTCCCTAAATTATTATTAAATCTGGAGTTTTAAGTTGAAATGTATTAAGAATTCCAAAATTAAAAATAATTTACTATAATTCCAACCGGTAAGCAAAACTAAAAACCGGAAGCGGGTGAAATGGGGAGGAAACTCTTCACCCCTCTTCTACCCCCTCCCACCCTTCCTTCCTGTGTCTATTCTGAATTATTTTATCCATTAGATCTGAAGAAGTTCTGTTATTTTTGGTGTTGTTGATTCATATCAATACTCATAATAGGATGGAAATAAATTTATAATCCTAATGTGACCGTTTTTTGTTTTTCTTAAAGAAAATATATTTCTGCAATTACTAAGAGAAAAAGTAATATGTATACTAAATATACATTTATAAAAAATTAAACAAAATGAATCAAATATGAATAACTTCGGCAAGAAAGAAAGAATAGGGAAATATTTGAAAAAAAAAAAAAAAAAAAAAAAAAACAGTGGGTCTATTTATCCACATAAATAGATAATACCAATTTATATATATATATATCTTATATAAATAGAAAACTGAACTATATGTTAATGAATTTTATTGCTGCTCAATTATTCAAAATTTGGTTGGTTGGTTGGGTTTTATGGCATATCAACCTTTGTAGGTTATTTAACACCAAATCTATTTGTATGAAAATAGTTCTTTTTCAAACAATTCAGTTTAGGATAAGTATGCAGTTTAAATGTGAGTACAGTTTAATTGTGAAAAATATTTCTATTTCAAGCTATTCAGTTAAGTCAAGCAGTTCTAATTCAGCTAATTCCGTTTAGTATAAGTACAGATTTTGTTTACACACAGGTAAATGTCAAAATAGTTCTATATTAACCAATTCAGTTTCGTGTAAGTAGAGTTTCAGTGTCAAAAAACAATTCCATTTCAAATCATTCAGTTTAGCATAAGCACACAGTTTAAATGTAAGTACAGTTTATTTGTCAAAAACATTTCTATTTCAAGCCATTCACTTTAGTCAAACAACTCAGTTTAGCATAAGCATGCTGTCAGTTCTATTTAACCCATATATAGGGCCTTATCAGGTGCTACCACATTGGGCCAGAGTGGACCTGGGAGCAATGACATTCCCCAAAGCCACAGCACCACTGGAACCTCACCATCAGATTGTTTACTGTCATATCTAGGACACTCATGGGGGAGGAGGGTTACCTCTCTTCAGAGGTGCAGTCAGTGTATTCTACAGCCCCAGCCAACTGGGCAATTAAAATTTGGTACACATGGGATGGGTTTTTTTTTAGGGTGGGGGTGATACCTACCTAGAAAAAAAAAATTGACCTGTCATATTAAAAATAAAAGGAGATAAATACTAAATTTTATTGATAGAGTTAGTTTTCCTTATCTATCTAATAAATTTCTTTTCTTTGATGCTTAATTTGAATAATTTTAAATTTTATTCCAACAATTTTTTTATTATTATTTCAAGTAAGAATCGAGAAAAATCTCAAATATGTTTTCTTTGAAGAAATGATATAAGAAAATTGTACAATTGTATGTGGGGGAAAAAAAATCCTGGGGACACTGGAAAATTAACAAAGTCATGAAAACACCAGTCATTCATAATCATCAAAGTCCTCCATGTGAAAGAGCATTATGAAAACAGATACATGCAGCAACAGAAACACACACACACCCCTGCGCCACTGCAGCCAACTGCTAGTTTTTAGTGTTGTTGCATTTCTTGCAATAATTCTTTGAAGACAATATTTTTTTGTAAAGATGCTTGACTCCATGAGCTTACTCCAAATCTTCATAATCTCACTTAACTTGATCCAACTCCACATTCTGCAAATAGGCACAAAAATGACTGTGGCTAAAGACAGGCCACAGTAGGAACAAACCTACTTCACTATATGTAAAAACAACATTAATTTTATTCTCATTTTCTTAGATTAATAAACCAAATGAAAATAACTATTTAAAAAAAAAAAAAAAAAAAAAAAAAAAAATCAATCTTTGATAGATCCTAAATTATAACAAGAAGGCTGTCTTGTTAGAGGATATAGATTTAGTTTTCATTGTTTTAAACGAGTTTGGTACATCAATATATAAAAATATATATTATATTTAAGTAATTACAGATATTAAAAAACTTCCTAAGTCAATTTTATTAAATTTATCTTCTTCTCAAACAGCAGAATAATGGCCTATTTACCAGTTGGATAGAGTGTTCACCAATGGAAGACGAAGATTCAGTCCCAGGTCGCATCATACCTAAGACTTAAAAATAAATAAATAAATAAATAAAAAAAATAAAAAAATGGTACTTGATACCTCCTTGCTTAACACTCAGCATTATAAGGTACATATCAAGGGTAAAGTGGAGCAATCCGGGAGAATGAGTAGTGCCCTCCCCTACACCTCAGTGTAGCAGCTATTGAAAAGGGAGCCTTTGGGTCGCCCTCAACTACGGTTGCCAACTGTACTTACTATTACTGGGTGAGATATTTTAATTATGGCAGGATTCACTTAATTTTGTATTCCTTTTTCATTTAATATGACCTTTGAGGGAAAAAAAAAGTTACAGAAGCATTCATAATAAATTTGTAATAATCATATCTCAAAATAACAGAATATAAGTCTAAATTCTGAGAAATTAATAGGTCAAGTAAAGTCTGGGAAGGGGAAGTTTCTTAGTTTTAATGGCATATCAACCTTTGTAGGTTATTTAATGCCAAAGCCATTCTCCTAGAAGAACACTAATGGTACTATTTAACCCATAGCTGGGAGGATAAGGGAGTTCATGCCTTTCCCAAGGGTATTTGCCAGAAAGTGAATGTAATAGCGCGACTGGAGCAAACTACGATTCCACAGTCCATCACTTTAACCATTGCACCATGAGGACACCCCCTTGGGAAGGGGAAGTTCGCATTGCATAATGGCTAAAGTGCTGGACGGACGCCTCAAAGTAAGTGAATTCAAACTCTAGTCATGCTATTATGTTCAATTCCAGACCGATACTCTTGGGAAAGATGTTGAACCCCCTTATCCCTCCAGTAATTAGTTAAATAGTACCACTGATGTTCTTCAACAAAGATGATTTTGACATTAAATTACCCACAAAGGTTGATATGTCATTAAACAAAGAACTCAAAGCTAACAGAAAGCCTAAAATCCCATTTAATGTGCTGGTATACAAGAACATGTAATACTTTAGAAGTTCAATAGGTCTATCTAAAACAAAATATGTTGCTTTATCTAAGTCTTTGCAGGAAGTGGCAAAATATTTTTTATTGATGGTTCAATGCTGAAAACAGATTAAAAAAAAAAAAAAAAAAAAAAAAAAAAAAAAAAAATTTTTTCTCCAATTGTTATTAAGATTTATTTTGACAATCTTTGTTGATTATCACACCAATCCTCTTTGCCAAGTCTCTTAAAGGGCCCAGGGTATATAATAATGATTTCTCTTACACACACAATATATATATATATATATATATATATATATATATATATATATATATATATACATACACACAGAGTCTATGTGGAGATAAATATTTATATATTATATAAAATATTTTTATGAATTTGGCTCCGAAATTTTCACTGTATGTTTGATCTGTATGATTTACGTTCACTACTCAATTAAGCGAATTGACAAGGAGGAAAATTTATATTGGAAAATAAACATTATTTTCACAAATTAAATGTTTGTTTGGTTATTTGTTTTTTTTCTTTCATAATTAGGCAATTGTTTATTAAGAGATATAAGGGGGGGGGAGGAAGGCACACACACACACAAAACAAGTTCCAGTTTTAATGGCCTATGAAAACCAGAAAATATCAAAATTTCCTAAATTTGTTTTGAAAAATCACTTTGAATACCAATTTTTTTTTTCATTCATTTTTTTCTTTTTTTAAGATGGGGTTCCTTCTGTAATTATTATTGATAATATCATTTTTTTTTAAATTAAATAAATAAATCAATGAAATGCAATTAGGAAAATGAAGAGTTCTGTTTAATGACATATCCTTGTGGGTTATTTAATACCAAATTTTATTAATACAAATGATTTTTAAGTGAATAATTCATAAGTAACATTTTTTAAACAAACCAGAGATCATTTGTTTGCACAGAGTTAAAGGATTTCAAGTATAATAAATGATTGGTCATGTTTTATAGTTTATCATCCCTTATGAAGGTTATTCAGCTAGCCTCACCAATTTCCTATGCATTTAAATATCAACCTTTCTTTTTATTTCACGTCAGAAACGGACTGAATGACACCTGGCTTATTAGAGTATAGATTTGATGTACCATCCAACAGATCTTTTTTCAACATTAATTGCTAAAATAAGGTACAAGCTATATGAAGAGGTTGCTGAAAATTGTTTGGCCCAACCTAGAAAGGAATTGTATTATATCGAGATAGCAAGCTTATTGTAGCCTTCCAGCTACTCAAACCTAAAAATCCCCATTTTAGAAAAGCACAAAGTCATCCATGATGTCAGCTAACAACAACATATGTATCAAGTGGAATTTTGTTGCTAAATACAATGTCTATTTTTTCTTTTCGATGAATTAATTCTGCAAAGAGGCTCAGAGATAGTTTCCTATCACAAGATAAAATACATAGTATATAAAAGTTCCTCTTGTTAGTATAGAGAGATATCAAATTATTACTTATGTTCAAAAGAGGGATTTACTAGTTTTGGTTTGGTTGAGTTTTATGGCATATCAACCATTGTAGGTTATTTGATGCTAAATTTATTTTTATAGATATAAACAGTTCTATTTCAAACAATTCAGTTTAGCATAAGTATGCGGGTTAAATATCAAAACAGTTCTTTTTCCATTGATTCAATTTAGTATAAGCACACAGTTTAGTTCTATTTGACCCATAGATAGAACCCTATCAGATACTACCACTCTGGGCTTAAGTGGACCTGAGAATGATGGCAATAAAAGAGTACTTAGCATTCCCTAAAGCTCCAGCATTACTGGAGCCTCACCATCATATTGTTTCATTTAATAACCTGGACACTCATTAGGGGAATCTTACCCCTCTTCAGAGATACAGTCAATGTATTCTACAGCCCCAGCTGACTGGGGCATCCTGCTTTTGGTCACACACAATTCCATCCATGAAAACTATAAAATACACTGCCTGTTACTTCTAAATAAACACAGCAGTCAGAGACTGCCAAAAGACTAGATCCAGAGGAGAGAGATCTGTGCCTCTCCCAGCAGCCAACCTGGGATCTGGGCCTCTACTACCAGCCAGCAGCTGATGTTGGATCCAACCAATCAGAGCCACAGACTCAACACAGCTGATGCCAGTTTCCAGCCAATCCCCAAAACTTTTAAACAGCTCTTTTCAGAGATTATTTCCAAAACCAACTCTAAAGAGCTATTTCAAAAAGTCTTCAGAGGATCACCTCTGGTCTCCTTACTACAACCCCTTGGCAGATACCAAGAGATGACGACACAGCAGCCAACCAGACAGACATGCAGCAAACCCACTGCACCTCTTTCGGCATCACCAAGTAGTAGACCAGATCATGCAATAGCACTCCAGTCCATGATTGAGAACTCTGTTTGGGCTGTCATGAGCACTAAGGCCATATCAACATACCCTCTGTTAACCAAGGACAGAATAAACAGGGACATTGATCATCCAGCCTCTACAACTTATGCATCCACCTCTCCAGGTACATCTCCAACCTGACCATATAACAACACCTTTGGGGTGTCCTCGTGGTGTAATGGTTAAAGCGATGAACTGCGGAATCGTAGTACGCGAGTTCGTATTCCAGTTGCGCTATTACGTTCACTCTCGGGCAAATACCCTTGGGAAAGGTATGAACCCCCTTATTCTCCCTCCAACTATGGGTAAATAGTAGGACGGACTAGGTTCTTCAGCCTTGGTGAGGCAACTAGTCTAGGAGAAGGAAAACTCTGAATTCAAAACCTGTTAAACTCCGCTTAAAAATTGACCTTGTGTCATATCCTGCCCAAGCGGAGGGGTTGGTGAATAGTACCATATAACAACACCTACAATCTGCACCAAGCACCAAGACTATTCTGATCTTCTAGACACACTGTTACCAAGAACTCTTAGACAGCTGAGGCTATGCCTTCGACAGCACCAATTTTTAACACTGCTGAGACTACACAGACAAAATACAGCAACAGTAATTCTACACTCATGCACACCTTTCATGTAAGATTTGCTCCATAAGACCCGACATTTAAAACTTACCCACATGTCCTCCTTGTTATTTGTCTAGTCTTTTGTCAATGACTCTTAATTTATAAATGCTTGCAAGATCGACACTTTTATTGACCTACAACAAGCTCATAAAGAAAAAATATTTCTTAAAACACAGAATAAGAAAGAATATATTTTCAAAAAAGGATTTTATCTATATTAACATTCCAAATCTTCTGTTTAGAGATCTCCATCACCACATTTCCAATAAAAAATCTTTTAGATATTTCTTTTTTTTTTTAAAGTACTAGTATCAAAATGCAGATATGAAAATGAAGTTTCTAGTCAGACTGAAATGGCTAGGTGGGATGTCCTCATGGTGTAATGGTTAAAGCGATGGACTGCGGAATTGTAGTAAGCAAGTCCGTACTCCAGTCACGCTATTACATTCACTTTCAGACAAATACCCTTGGGAAAGGTATGAACCCTCTTATCCTCCCAGCTATGGGTTAAATAGTACCACAACTGTTCTTCTAGGAGAATGGCTTTGGCATTAAATAACCTAAAAAGAGTTGATATGCCATCAAACAAAGAAACCAAACCAATCAAATGGCTAGAAACAACTTGGCAACTTTTGAATTTCAAAATTAGATAATTCATTTTCTTTTTAAATTCAGTTTTGGAATCTGTGAGTGTCAGCAATGAAAATAAGATTTAGAAAACAAAATACCAACATATGAAAATAGGTCTCTGTGATGCTTCTTACAACACCACTGTGTGTGTGTGTGTGTGTGTGTGTATATATATATATATATATATATAAAAGCAATATAAAGGAATTCTAAGCTTTTTGGATAACAAACATTGAAAATGTTTTTATTGATATCATTAAGTCTTGTCAAATATTCTGTAATGTAAAATTTGATTCCATTTTATATTCTGCATTTTCCAATGTGCAAAATATTTTTAGTTCTTCACAAATGAAGTATTTATTGCTTGATCATTAAAATGCATTTCAAGTTGCCTGACATCAAAATCTTCACTATGAAGTACGATGTGCATACAATAAGTTTTCAGACTTTTTTTGTATGGGCATTTAAAATTGTCGTAGACTCTTGAAAATTCACTATGTTATTTCTATACATTTTATGAGATGACTGACCAATTTTTATGATTTCAGCTTCAAATGAACAGCTACAGCAGCAATTGGAATACACCCTACTAAAGCCTGATTGTCACAGCTGGTGAATTTCAAAAATGCAATCTGACACTTTAGAAGAACGATATGCAATAAAATTCTGTTTTAAACTTGGAAAAAATGCCACAGAAACATATGGAATGCTTCAGACTGCTTTTCGACCATCTTGCATGAATCAAGCATCAGTTTTTGAGTGGCATAAGAGATTCAAGGAAGACAGGGAGTCTGTGAGGGATGATGAGAGGTGTGAGAGGAGTAAGGAAGTTAATACACCAGAGTTGATTAGCCAAAGTGTTAGGGTTAGGGTTACAATGATGAGGTTTTAAGGGAGTTCAAGAAGAGATTCCTTGGGAAGAGGCCAGCACTCTTCAAATCGGGTCAGTCACATTTCCACCAGGACAATGCACCAGTCCACAACTCCATCCTTGTCACAGACTATTTGACCAAGATGGGCATCAAGACAGTTCCTCTGCCTCCCTATAGTCCAGACGTTGGTCCCTGTGACTTTTGGTTATTCCCTAAGCTCAGAGGCTGTCGTTATGAGACAAATGAAAGAGGCTGTGATGAAGGTTATTGACATGCTCACACAAGAGGACTTTCATGGGGCCTTCCAGAAGTTGTTGGAACGGTACAACAAGTGCATTGCAGCCAGAGGAGATTACTTCGAAGGGGACTAGAGTTTCATGTGTGTACTATCAATAAAAGTGCCCATACAAAAAAGTCTGGAAACTTATCGTATGTACCTCGTATTTATTGCTTGATGATTAAAATGCATTTCACATTGATCGATATCAAAATCTTGACAATGAAGTATTGCCTGACGACTGAAAAAGCAGTAAATTATCAGTTGTGGTGTACGTGTGTGATCTTTCACTTGTTAACTGCTTAATCAAATATTTAGTCAAGTTTTGATAAAAACAGAACCATAAATATTTAATAAATATTTCTCATGATCTTAGAAAGTCTGAAAATTGAATAAATAAAGTTCTATGCTTAAAAGTCTAATTTCCAATAAACTCATTTTTAACTTTTCTGACATTTCATTTTTGTTTTGTTTTACTGTGATTCACCTTGTCAGTGGAGCTTAGAATAAACTGACTATATCCCCAACAGAGAAGTAAGCCCCCACCCACATCTGGCATCAAAAAATAAATAAAAAATGATGGTGGGGGTATCCTGGGTACTACACTAAACTGAATCTGATGGTGAGATTTAGGAGTGTGGAATACCCTACACATCCATTACTCCCAGGTCCACTCTGATCCATAGTAGTAGTAAATATCAAGGTCCCATCTATGGATCAAATAGATTAATTTAAAAATTATTCTTATTCAATAAGACCGCATGAAAAAAACTTAAAAAACTGCACAAAAATGTAAATATAAACATACAATGAACATTATTCTCAAACCTATAGGTATTAAATAACCCTCAAAAGGTTGACATGCAGTCAAAAAAAATAAAATAAAATTTTTAAAAAATAAATAAATAAAAAACAATTTTTCTGTTTCAATAAATAAACAGAAAATTATCTGAACAATTCCTTGATAAAAAAAAAAACATTTTTTCATATCTTCAAACAGCTCACAAAACAGTTTACAATTCAAGAACTTTCAATCATCATTAGAATAAAAAATATCATTTGGTTTGGTTTCTTTGTTTCATGGCATATCATCCCTCATAGGTTATTCAATGCCAAAGCCATCCTCATAGAAGGACAGTCGTGGTACAATTTAACACAAAACTGGAGAATAAAGAGGTTTATACTTTTCCCAGATATATTTGTCTGAAAGTGAATTTAATAGCATGATTAGAATTCAAATACTTAGTTTGAGGTCACAGTCTCGCACTTTAGCCATTATGGCAACAGAGACTCCCCCAAATATTATTACATACGTGAAAGTGAATTAATATCTTTGATGCTTGACATGTTTTATTAACTGAACTTAAAGTGTCACTGTATTCAATCTATGTGATTATTATTAGCCACAGAATTAAGTGTATTGATAAGGAGAGGGAAAATATTTGTTGTATAAAATAAATGCTTCTTCCCACCCCATCAGGTTACAAATTTAATGATGTACATATATAAAAATGGCTCATGATGAAAACTAAGTTCGTGTTGTAACTGTAAATGTTCAATCAAATCTGCTTTGATTTTGTCTCCTTTTTAAATATTTTGTAATGAAAATATCAGATCTTGAGAAACCGGTTGATAAGTTAAAATTTCTCTTTCAAAAACATAGAATTAGCTCGATTTCTTCCCACTTCATATCCTTCTAGACTCTAAACTACATTGTCAGTACCTTGGAAAATCTAATATAATTCAAACTGATGTAAAAAGGGATTTTTATCCTCACTCAGATGTGCAGTTGAATAAAAAAATTTTTTTTAAATCAATCTGTAACTTATAATCTGCTTGCTCTATTTCAATGGGTGAAAGCATTTCTGATTTAATCAAATACTTTTTTACTTAATAAACAATTAGCAGTTGGCAATTTAAATGGTTTTATCAACGACTGAAAAAAAAAAAAAAAAAAAAATCATAGAAAATGCCAATCACAATCTTAAAATTACGTCCCTTGCATCGGAATCTTAGTGATTATCTCCCTTGGATAGTCAAGCTATTGTTGAAATATCCGAGAAATGAGACAAAGAAATTTAGTAATCATGAAGTTGATTTTAACACGGTTAGAATTTAAATCCTACGATAGACAACAAATGAATGAATAGGTAATATTCCGAATCTCAAAAAGCAAGTATTAAATATATTTACACAATAATACCTTATTTTAATTCAACAAATATCTATCATAACTCAAGGATTATTGAAGAATTAGCTACGAAATTTGACGTAATTAGTAATAGGAACCAGGGGCACGTTTGTAGCATATTAGTTTTTGAAAGATGCAAAACTAAGTTGTTATGGGAGGGGAATTCAACTTGCTAAACTTGATTTTTTTTCTTTCTGTCAAGGTTGTTCTATCTTTTTTTTGTTCATCTATATAAAGAAGATATTGAGCTGAGCTAAGAAATTTTCAACTCAATGATTTAGTATCACTAACCTTAAACT
Organism: Sepioteuthis lessoniana; assembly: GCA_963585895.1. Classification (NCBI taxonomy): domain Eukaryota; kingdom Metazoa; phylum Mollusca; class Cephalopoda; order Myopsida; family Loliginidae; genus Sepioteuthis; species Sepioteuthis lessoniana. Next base: position 9,990,073 of record OY757913.1, read on the forward strand.
GGCCCAGACAGCTGCATCTCTGCACAAGGGTAAGACTCCCCCAACAATATGACACTAAAAAATCTGATAGTGAGGCTTCAGTAATGCCAAAGCTTTGGGGAATGCAGAATACATCTTCACTGCCATCGCTCCCAGGTTCACTCTGGCCCAGAGTGGTAGCACCTGATAGGGTCCAATTTATGCGTCAAATTTGACATTTAAATTGTACTTATGCTAAACCGAGTTGTTTGGGATAAAACCATTTTTACATTTAACTGTGTATTCATATTAGAAAAAAAGTGAAACCATTTAACCGAGTAAAAAAAATGAGCTCAGGCTCATTTAAAAATATTAATCATTATATAAGGATTTGGCATCAAATAACCTATAAAAGTTGATATGCTATAAAACCAAACTGAACCAAACCAATCTCAAACCTTTTTTCTACAATTTATCTGGTTATTAGATTGTTTGGGTTTCATGGCATATCAGTCATTCTAGGTTATTTAATGCCAAATCCATTTTTATACAAATAAATAGTTTTATTTCAAACAATTCAGTTTAGCCTAAGTACACAGCTTGTCAAAAACATTTCTATTTCAAGCTATTCAGTTTAGTCAAACACTTCTATTTCAAACAATTCAGTTTAGTGTAAGTATAGTTTTTATTTACACACAGTCAAATGTCAAAACAATTATATTTCAAACAATTCAGTTTAGCATACAAAAACACTTCTATTTTAAACAATTTAGTTTAGTATAATACACAGTTTAAATGTCAAAAAATCCCATCTCAACCAATACAATTTAGTTCTAATTGACCCGTAGATAGGACTAACAGATGCTACCACTCCAGGCCAGAGTGGACCTGGGAGTAATGGCAATGAAGGAGTACTCCACATTCCCCAAAGCTCCAGCATTACTGGAGCCCTACCATCAAATTGTTTAGAGTTATATCAGGACACTCATTAGAGTGGGTCTTACCCCTCTGTAGAGAAGCAATCAGTGTATTCTACAGCTCAAGCCAACTAGGCAACTGATTATTAGAAAAATCAAAACAAAAAAAAAGCATTTACATTAGTAGTATATCTAATGGCCAAGTGGGGGTTATAAACATTAACCTCTTAGTGAAGTTTATTGACTTATAAATCCTCATTTAAATTGCTTAGACAGGGTTAGTCTGGCACAAGTTCACAAGTGTTGAGCATCTGGATGGAACTCACAATTGTGATAACAAGATAGGCACCTAGTTAATGAGCTAGTCAAGTAGACCATTACAAATAGATTTGATTCTCACCACTAAATTACTAGGAAAGACATCTAATTACTTTATTTCACAATTATGTATATTAACAGCTCAGCAGGTAAAAATCTTTACCAATGCCTCCAATTAATTATTACAGATATTCTTCCCAATTAGGAAAAAGGAGATTCCATCGTAATGAATCTTTTCTTATTTGAAGTACATTATAATCATTCTCTAGTATTTGTACATAGGTGCTGGATATCTTGTAGTGATTAGAAAAAATTTAAAAAGTTCAAGACGTGCAGAAATTCCCAGAAGCTCCTGACAGGAAAACGAACTGTCCCTGTGCAGACGAGAAAAAGTCAATCTCACTTCAGTAGTACCCGTCAGACTGAAAAGAGGTTTTCCATTCGCCTGCTAGCAATGTAGTATGCCTGTTTGCCAAGCCCCAGGGCTTTGCATGAGCCAACACCGCCTAAATCTGCAATATAAAAACCCGACTTTGGACTTATCAAACATTGGGATAGACTAATATATTTTAACACCTTGTTTGGGAGACATGACCATTTCATTTGGATTCAGGAAGAATCCCCTCAACCACAGAATGGTTATTGAACCCAGAAATAAAATAAAAAATTCAAAAGGTATCCTGGCCTCTTTTCTTTCTTCCTTCAGGAATTCCTTTACAGCCTTGCAGACAGACACTGAACGAATTAAGATGAGGTAAGAAAAAAACCAAATGGAGTCAGATATGAAAACCCTAAAAACCAAACTACTAACCAACTAAACAAAACTAATAACATCCAATAAATTCTGTTCTCCATTTTAAAAAAATGATATTTTCCAAAAGTTTGAACGCTAATCTATAATATTTGCAGGAGATAAAGTTTTAAAAAGCGTAAAATATAAACAAGTTAAATGGGTATTACTTGCTTTTCTTTTTCAGACAAACTATATTCAGAATTCCTCTGGCGATGGCTATGAAGAGTGAACTATTGAAAGAGAAACCAATATTAGAATAGTTGTAAAAACAAAATGGGAAATATATTACAAAGATAGGCTTAAAAGGAAAACTGAATTAACTACTTAGAAAAGACGATATGTACGTTCGAGAAAATAAGAGATAATAACGTATAATCATAATCATTAGTTAGTTCCCTTGCATTCATTTTTATGGATTGTCTCCCTTTAATTTAAGGCGCGCTCAACAGAAAATTCATATGCTCGGAAACTAAATAGTTACCTTGTTAACGAGCTTGTCAAACATACCATTATGAATAGATTTGATTCTCACCGAGTGCCTCTATACTTCTGACAAACTAAGCAAATCTTGGTAAATAACAAAAAAAAAGAAAAAAAATGAAGGAAAAGAGGTTGTTGATCATTAATCATCGAGGTGGTGGCAAAGATATAGCCTTTAAAATCAGCATTCAAAATTGGCTTTTACTGCAGCTTCAACTCTAATAATTACATCAATGTTCATTTCTTTTCAGGTCTTAACAAATTCAAGTTAGAGTAAATCCTCTCCCTAATTCTCAGTGGTAATGTGGTGACTGCACAATCTCAGCATCAGGCTATAGTGGATGTGACTGACTGGAAGTTGTGAGAAGGTTAATCATTGTGGGAGATACTGCAGGAAAGGAATAAACTATCGTTAAGTGGCTAGAGGTAATCACATGAGACTTGGGAAATTCAAAAAGTGATAAATCCTTTTAAAGACAGTAAAGAATTAAGTAGACAAATTTGAGGTACACTTTTCAACCAATTAGAATCACTGATAAATCAATCCACTTGTTCTCAATTTTGGAGCCAATCAAAAACCTATGAATAAATCAATGAAATAGAGAAATCTTCAGTAGGCATAGATCATTTCTATTCAGCTTTCATTTCTTTATTTCTCAAGTGACCATCAAACATTCTGGTCTTTCAAGAATGTAATTAATTTCAATTGTGCTTAATTATTTTTTTACAAACAAAAACCTCTTCTTTACTTAGATAGGCTATTGCTAACATGATATTTCTTTACTGCTGATTGTTCAGCTGTATTGACTTACATTTTAATACATTTTGCTCATAGTGACATACTCACACAAAAATCTTTTGCTACCACTAAATATATTATCTAGATTTAAACAATGCAAACTGTTATTAACTTTCTTCTTGATGATATTATATTGGGGAAATTTAATACTTTATCTTTTTACAAGGCATTGTAACTTTTGTTTATGAACAAACTTTTCACTCAAGTGAAAGAAATAAGATTTATTGAATTTGTAAATTTTGTGTTTTATTCTATCATTTACACACTTTTCTGCTACAAATTAATTGGTTCTATCAGTATTCAGCCATTTAAAAAGCTGCATCAGACAATGAATCTGACCCTTGCTCTAGACTAGGAGCAAGTGCTACTCGGTGTGGGCAGGGGGATCAAGATTCTCAAAGTGTGGCTGTATCAGAATTGAGGTTTGCTGCTGCAAGTAAATTTCTGAATAAAAACAAGACCAGTAATAAACTAGGTTGACACTAAATGATATTCAACAGGTTTTTTTTCTTGGGGTGTGGGGAGAAGCTATAGATTTCAAACGGAAACCTCCAATAACTTTTGTTCAAGATTGACAAACATATTTGTCTAAGAAGTAATATTTTAGAGCAATTAAAGTGACTAGAATCATCCAGTAAACATGAGTTTTTGGGGGCTTTTTTTTTTTTTTTACTCATAACTGTCAACATCAAATAGAACAGCACTGCTGGCTATGTGTTGATTTTCCACAAGGTCCTGAGTGATTCACTCTTTCACTTGACATTGTACGCTACGAATTTATACAGTCGATTCTTCACTTTATCGCCTTGTTTTTCCTTTTTGTTAATATAATTGTTTAAAAAACTTTCAACCTGTGTCTGTCTTTTCCTTGCTATTATATGCTAAATATAACAGCCATTATTGGTCCAACTAAAATAAAGCCAAAAATAAACTCTTGCTTTTCAGTATTCAGAATGACTTTCTGCACAATGTTCTCTTGAAGATTGTGCATAGAGAGTGCATAACCGAAAATCAACAGCTGCATCATCTGTTTTTATTAAGTCCTGGGGCAGAATTATGTCCTTACATATCTTCTCCCCAGTGCCTTTCAAAAAAAAAAAAAAGTTTGTTTCTGAGGTGGGTCGATAATACTCGTTTGCCGTTTTACAGGCAGAGTATCTTAACTCCCAACTTTGCTTCTCGTTCGTCCAGTCCATTCTTTCTCTCTTCTTCTCTCCAATTAATCACTTACTCACTAGTGTCAGTCGTCGTGTTTGTCTCCAAGCCTACTTTTATGCAACAAAAATTTGCGTACAATGTAGGCCTAGTCTCTACATATTCCACTCACTAATATTCTAAATTTTCTTGATTTTCGCCGGCATCAAATTTAAGGTAAGTCTTCTTATTTCTCTGCTCTACATGCCAAACAAAGTCTTGCCCTCTCTCTGCTGGAATCTTTATTTGACTCTCGTTCACTGTCACATCCAGTTTAAGAAATTGTACTTTGAAAAGCATGGCCATACTGGCAGCTCTTATGGCTTTTTGTCTTGTAGAAGATGAAGCCCACTTTACCTTTCTCTCCATTTTTTAGCCCTTAAGTTGTCTAAAAATTGTTAGACAAACCTGTTCCTCAACAAATCATGATGCTTAGACATCAAGCAATTAACTTAGTCCTGCAAGCAGTCAAAAACCTGGGAGGGACAGCTCCCAGAGGCTAAGTTTATAAGGACAAATATAACCACCAGGTACAAATACCAGGTTGCCTGCCCGAAGGCAAAAAAAAAAAAAAGTCACTGCTCAGAGAGAAACTACTGACTTTATACTTCTCTACTGGCTGAACGATTCCCACTAAAAGGGAGAAACAGATCTATACAAAACATTACTCATGACCTGGAAATTTTGAGTTCAATTCTGTTGCAAGGTAGCAGATTTCGTCCCCCCTCCCACCTTGCCTTTTTTTTTTTTTTTAAAAGCGATATCAGAGATTCATCTTCTGACAAAGTTTCTCTTCATGGACGATGAAGTGCAAAAATATTATTCATCAGCAAGTTCAATCACAAGATATAAAATAATTCCTTCATCAAAGTTCCAACAATACATATAAAATATGACATGAATCCCAACATACGTGGAAATTAGGGCAGTGTAGTTAGCAAATACCACAAAAACAAACAAATAATCAGATGAGAAAAAAAACACTTGTAGCGAAAGAATGTTTTCTATCATTTGAGATTATTCGGTTTAGTTCAATTCTGCATTCTTGTTGTACACGTACCATCAAAGCTTTTTTGTAGGAAACAATATAGTTCTTATATTTTTCTGTACTTCAAAAGGAATAGGACCTTTGCGTCCAGAAGCTTTCATTTAAAAAAAAAATAAATAAATAAAATAAAATCAACATTTTAATTTCTTAAGAAATATGACTTGTGTGTGTTTTTTTTTGGCGGGGGGTCTTTTTCTTGCCCACTCAGCTGGGACTGTAGAATACACCAACTGCATCTCGGCCAAGGGGTAAGACCCCCACCCCAAAAACTAGTGTCCTGAAATTTATACTAAACAATCTGATGGTGAGGCTTCAGTAATGCTAGAGCTTTGGTGAATGTAGAGTACCTCTTTATTGCCATCGCTCCCAGGTCCAATCTGGCCCAGAGTGGTAGCACCTGATAAGTGTCCTATCAATGGGTCAAATAGAACTAAACCGTGGTTTAAAGAGTTAACTGCTTTTTGCATTTAAACTGTGTCTTTATGCTAACTGAATTATCTGAAATAAAACTGTTTTTACATTTAACTGAGTATCCCCCAGTTGGCTGGGGCTGTAGAATACTCCAACTGGACCTCTGCAGAGGAGCGAGACCCCTCCAACCAACAAGTGTTCTGGATATGACAAAAAACAATCTGGTGGTGAGGTTCCAGTAATGCTGGAGCTTTGGGGAATGCAGAGTACCCCTTCATTGCCATTGCTCCCAGGTCCACTCTGGCCCGGAGTGGTAGCACCAGATAGGGTCCAATTTATGGGTTAAATAGAAGTAAACTGTGTACTTATGCTAAACTGAATTATTTGAAGTGAAACTGTTTTGATATTTAAATTGTGTTTGGGTTTTACCTTTGTAGGTTATTTAATGCCAAATCCATTTTTATAAAAATTTCACACTATTTTAAACAATTCAGTTTAGCATTCGTACACAGTTTAATTGTCAAAAACATTTCTATTTCAAGCTATTCAGTTTTTTCAAACAGTTCTAATTCAGCTAATTCAGTTTAGTATAAGTACAGATTTTGTTTACACACAGTTAAATGTCAAAACAGTTTGATATTAAACAATTCAGTTTAGTGTAAGTAGAGTTTCAAGGTCAAAAACAATTCCATTTCAAACAATTCAGTTTAGCATAAGCACACAGTTTAAATGTAAGTACAGTTTATTTGTCAAAAGCATTTCTATTTCAAGCTATTCAGTTTAATCAAACAGTTTTAATTCAAACAATTCTGTTGAGCATAAGTATGCAATTAGTTCTATTTAACCCATAGATAGGGCCCTACAAGGTGCTACTATTCCAGGCCAGAGTGGACCTGGGAGCAATGGCAAAAAAGAGGTACTCCGCATTCCCCAAAGCTCCGGCATTACTGGAACCTCACCATAAGATTGTTCAGTGTCATATCCAGGACACTCATTGGAGGGGGTCTTACCCCTCTGCAGACAAGCAGTCGGTGTATTCTACAGCCCCAGCTGACTGGGCAAAGGGCTAAATAGCATTCGGGAAACGGGAATAAAGAATGTACAGCACCAATCTTCTAAAGGGTGTACTCTGTCCAGTATTGCTCAATAAATAAGATTTCTTTATAAGTTAATTTTTTTCTTAACTAAAAGATACCATAACTTTTTTTTAGTGGATATTATTATTATTCATGACCAAATTCTACAGTATTCATACTCTCTAACCATAAAGATGTACATCTCATTTTGTTTTTGGTTACAGAGGTGATAGTGTATGGTGACCAATATTTTCTATTTCTCTAAATACTTATTTTAGATATTATAAAATCATTGTCTATTTTATTCAGTGATAGCAATAATGAAAATATGTTCCAAAATCTGTCTACGACCATCCGTGATCTTTAATTACATGTTGTGTAACATCGGTTTTGAAAAATCTCAAAGAAATGAGCTACTGATGATTAATCTAGTAACACTTTGTTCATATGTAAGTTAAGAAATTAAAATATTATTTGTGGACAAATTTTTGGGGGAAATTTCTAAAATGAGTCAGATATTCTTCCATAGAATAATAAGATTACTACGACTTGCTATTATTCAATCTGTAGCAGAAAGAAACTTGAATTTTTGTTTGGCGCGTAATTTAATTTGACCGTTAGAGTCGCCGAACATTTTTACCCAATCAGGATGATTCAGCCTGAACCATATTTCCTAGCAGCACCAAAAATTGAAGAAAGCCCGCGAATCTCTCTCTCGCTGAGAAATCCTCAAAAGGAACGGACGTCTATTCGTCTGTCCCTAAATAGCAGTAGCAGCATCAACCATTATGAGGAGAGCCATCTAGTTTATGGATCCCTTGGGTCTATTCTTCTCGACCAAGGGATTCTAGTTAAAAACAAATTAGATGATACACTCTAACAACTTCCTACCTTCTTTCTTTACAAGGCTTGCAGCATACCAGCGTAAACACCTTTACTTCAGGCTGCCATTAAAACCTTGATACAAAACCTAACGACATCTTTCTTCTCCACTGCCTTTATTTTCCATCAACATTTAGTGAGGGGATAACAACCAATGAAATACCAACGCTACCAACGAATTACCAACAAAATACCAATGCAACCAAAGTAGTACCAACAAAACCAACTTAAACCTTAAACCTAAAAACCCAAATAATGATAATTATGATGTGATCCTCATCGCTATAAATCTCCAATGAAAATCAAAGTTTCATGGAGGGATAATTCAGTGACTACAACTACACTACCACCGTTATTGTTACATTCCGCTCTCTGGTCAAACAAACGACAACACGGAATTTATATATAACAATATATATTTATTTTCTCAATGGACGCTTGTGTGAAGTAGGAGCAGTCAGGTGAGGAATTAGGATCGTTCATCGATGAGGCTTGAACTCTTTGATTTAAGGAGATGATGGCTGAGACAACGCACACAGCGTTATGACGAGAGAGGTTTCATGAACAGCGGGATCCTTTTTTTTACTGCCTTCTGTTCAATTCGTCGGCCTTATATTACCTTCAGATATGGACACGCCTCCATGCCTCCGCAATTTCTTCCGATATCTGGGGATCGGGATGTGTCACTTCCGCTAACTTTGGAATGGCCTGTGTAATCATCATCGGGCGGAAATAACTGTCATGCAGTTCACAGGTCACTCTCTTCCAGTGCATCACTCTGAAGTGGGACCTTCACCTTGTCCCATATTATCAGCCGAGCTCACCTGCGCGATTTCTTTCAATTATTGACCATTGGGATGTGTCACTTCCGCTATCATCGAAATGGCAGGTGCGATTGTCATCGAGCGGAAATAACTATCATGCAGTTCATAGGTCAATCTCTTCCAGTGCATCACTTTCTTTTTTATGGCACAGTGAGAATTTTTACCAAGTCTCATATTGTGAGCCAAGCTGTATTTTTACATTGTTAAACTGAAAATAAATGTAAAGAGACGGTAACAGTTAAAGATCTTTTCAGAAATTATTAGCATTACATAGTAAATAGTTGATATGATAAGGTAAAGGTAAAGCTGGTGACCCGAAGGCTCCTTTTTCAATAGCTACTACACTGAAGTGTAGGGGAAGGCGCTACTCCTTTCCCTAGGATTGCTCCACTTTACCCTTGATCCGTACCTTATATTGCTGAGTGTTAAGCAAGGAGTTATCAAGTATTATTTTTAAAGTCTTTGGTGTGACGCAACCTGGGATTGAACCCAGGTCTCCCAGACCATTGGCAAACACTCTACTCCCACTAGGCCAATGAGCCGGTTCAAATAGTTGATATAACTATGTGCAAACAAATAATTAAAGAGAAATCTTCAGGAAGTGCAATGGAATATTGAAAATATAGTTAGGATTGTAATCAAGAATATAGATATTAATTAAATTTTGGCATTAAATAACCCATATGGAGTTGATATCATGTTAAACCAATAAGCATGTTAAAACCAAATTGGTGAATAGTCCATGAATCATATTGATAAGTAACCAACTAGTTAATTTAACTGCTAAAAAAAAAAAAAACAACAACAATTAAAATTGAGGGAAAAAATAACAACTAAGAAAATTGCAATGGAAATGTTCCACACCTCAGACATGATAATGGCACTTGATATTCTGAGTAATAAATCCAAACACAAGCAAGTTTGAATGGTGAAGTCAAAAGAAATTTTAGGGAATTGTTGTAAAACAAGAGCAGTAGCCCAGTCCTCAGACAATTGGGTAGCCTCAGTTGACTAAAAATAACACACGCGACTAGTAGTACACCTCTGGTCAACTTGTTCGTTTTGTCAGTCAAAAAAGCAGTCCACAAAGAACAACAATGCTCCTGCTGCTGGCATGCTCTTTTATGCAAGTTCCGGCATATAGAAATTTACATGCGTGGTAGATTTCTCCTCGAGAGACGAGATCAGCCCACTATAACTTCCTCCTCCAGACATTGACATATTTTCTAGTTCTTGACATGCAAGGCATAGTCTTACGCAGTTTGATCCAGGGGGTAAGTTTCTTCTCTCGCTACAGGAATAAAATATGATATAAAGAGAAATCGAGTGACACTAGAGTCTAGTTTAGTATTTAACTGGGTAATGTTTTCAGGGGGCTTTAGTGTGTAAGATTAAATGGTAAGTTCAAACAGTAACTTCCACAGCTTTCTAGTTCGGACAGGTTCGAAAAGATAACACAGACAATAAAGTTTTTAAAAAGAAATTTTATACAAAAGAAGCAAGAAAGTAAGGGATAGAAAAGATAAAGTGTTGTAAATTTTTGTACAATTTGCTGGAACTTATCCGAGAGAATGTCCGGGAAACAAAATTCTTTGAATTTGAGTATTTTTCTTTTTTGTCAAAAAGTTTCAGAGTTCATTAAATTGCGAGTCTTCTTTAAAGTTCTTTTCAGTAGAATTCTTGGTTGAATTTTCTTTCAGTTGTTTAACTTTGCATAGTCGACTTTCATTTAATTTTACTTTTATTTCTTAGGAAGCTCCATTCAAGAAGCAAGTGACAAAACCTTTCTGCTGGCTTAAGTTTTTCATGCCTTCTGTTGGATCCCCAAATTCGTAATGAGGGTCTGAATAGTAGTTCTCAACAAAAAGAGGGAGGTAGCTTTTTGGTGCTGTATTGTCTGGATTTACTTCTGCCTTTTCCACTCAGGCCAAATCAAGCACCACATGTGGTCAGCTTGATTTTTTTCTTAGAAATAAATTTTTATAGAAGTTAAACCTCAGAGAAACATATGCATGAAAATGCTTCTGATCCAATGAACCCCACTGGTGTTCATTCTGTCTTATATATCACCAAATTTCTCCCATCATACATCACTTCTTCCTCCATTCTAAACACCAAGGGCATCAACTAATTTATATCAGAGACCAACTGGACAATTACACAAATAACAAATGAAGAATTAAGCAGAAAATCTACAACTGGATAAATAACAAAACATAATTTTTACTGACATTTTAGGTGAATAAGAAGTCAAAAAGTTAATATACTGAGTAAACAAATAATTAAAAGCTGTCTTAATCAAATGAAAAATATTGTCAAACTGCTTGATTTGAAATTGGCCCAGATTTGCCAAGAGTTTAATAAAAATCAATAATGAATAATTATTGAATTGGACAAAATAATTGCAAAAAGATACTGGAGTCATCAGTTGAAGTGTCAGAAAATAAAATAAAATTAATACAAATATTTCAGCACCTGAAATGATTTCATAATTCTGTATTTTAAACAATCCTTCTCTTTAATTTATTGGTGTTATAAGAAATCCAAGACCAATACGAGAATGTCTGTTACATCATAGAATCAGGTGAAATAATCACGCCAAAAGTAAACATTTTTTTCCTTTAAAGCAGAGGTCACAAGCTCAAAAGGACCATAATGTTCAGGGGGAGAAACACAGCAAGCCGAAAGAGATGAGAGGGAGGTATGATTTCCACCAGTCATCTGTAATGCAATTAATAAGCTGCCCTTTTTTCCATCAAAATGAACATGCACATGATAGTAATGCGATTGATTTTAACTTGTCTAAGGTTGTTTTAAGCTAAGAAGTTAGGAAATAGGGTTCATTATACATTAGTATTTACATTGTGTAGTTTTTGAAGTTTTATTTGCACACATTCCTATTAAATATGAATAACTTTTAAACAAATCTATTTTACTCATAGATGGAACCCAAACAGGTACTCCTGGACAGAGTGGACCTGGGAGTAATGGCAATGAAGGGGTACTCCATACACACCAAATCTTCAGAAATAGGGCCACACCATCAGATGCAGTTTAGTGTCAAACCCAGGACACCCTATGATATAAAGTGGGATATGTGAATTAGTACAAAATATAGAACAAATTTTTCCTAATCTGAGAATTAATTTTTATTTATTGCGGACTCCTGCAATAAATAAAAATTAATTCTCCGATTAAGAAGCCTCATCTCAAAATGATTCCAATTAAAGACAAAATTTTTCCTAATTCCATTTATTTTTTTCCCCTCCCCATTTCATTATATTTCTTTATGTTCTATTTTGTGAGTTAGTCTTCTTTAATCTCAGTCACTCCCTCTTTGAAACAAACAACTGTAGATTTGACTAATGTTCTCAAGAATTTTTTTTTAATGTATATAAAATTGGATCATTTCTACCTTTCATTTTGGTTTTGAAGTGAAAGTGATTAAAATATTAGAAGTACTTCCTACCTTTCTCTCGGAAGAAACATAATCAGGTGTAAATTACCAAATTTTAGGAAAATATCAAAATGGTAAAAATTGATCTGCCTGCTATTGAAAAGTCGTTTGTGAACCACACGTGGCCGACAAGCCATGTGTTTGAGATCCCAGCTTTAAAGTGAGCAAATTAATTCTGTTCACATTTCATCTCCTCACAATGATTAAAAGCAAGTAATTTTATTCAATCTAATTAAGAAATAATCAAACAATTTATACTTTTAGAATAGAAAACTAAAAGTTAAGCAATCAATTTTAAAACATACTGTACAATTAGGGAATATATATCTGTTTTAAGGAAGAGAAGCATAACTTGGTATTTTTCCATATTGCTAACACTACAAATTCCTCAAAAATGGAAGGCATCGACATGTTTTAGAATTTTTCATCTATTTATTTGTATCAGTGAAATGCCCCAGTCTAATTCCCTTGACTTACTCGCGTTTCAGTGACAAGAAACACGTTTCAATATGGACCTCAAATTCTTACTAGTATAGATTTTCGTTTCATAAGGGACAAGACTTAGATTAAGGTTATTTCCCCTTAAACATACACATGAAATCAGTAGCTACTTAAAAAATCCCCCTCCCAACACACACTTCATTTTTTTTTTTTACAAAACAGGTTACAGACTATAAAGATACACCTATTGAACTTTTCTTGTTCTTAAAGAAAAGAAAAACACTTACATACTTAATAAATGCCATTTATTAAAAGTAATGTGCAACGTTCCTTATACAAGAAAAAGTTTTAACATGTTTATTTCTTAAATAAAATGACATTGGCTCATTGTGTTCGTAGCTGAGCTAATATAAGTTGGATAATGTGTTACTGAAATCACATGAAGCAACAAATAAAAACGCAGATGGGTAACAACATATCAAATCACAATTCAATTTAGACAGCATTCACATAGAAGTTTATTTACTTAATAATGGAAAAGTAAAATAAATACAAATAAGTTGTTTTTGAAATAGTGATTTTAAACATAATAAATCTTATTGAATTTGTAAAAATCGTTTATTCATCATTTATAAACCTCTGAACAACAGTTGAACTTTTAATTCAAAGATTTACATATTTGAACCAGGGTTCCGAGGTTAAAGTAAAGAATAAATTTTTTCCCCGTCAATTTTGTACCAGCAACTACAAATATTGTACTTCATTTTATCAATTTTTATTGGACTCTTAAAAAACTGAAAGAAAGTAACCTATTTAAAAGAAACTTGGTGAATATATAGCGGCGTTAGACCTACAAACACAAATGTAACTCTCAACATTACACTTCGTAGAAAACCTAAATCGTTTTCTTTTTTATCATTGTTAAAACAACAATATTAACTAAAGTAAAACTAGTCAAATGGTTACCAGTAATATTTTTCGTGAAGTAAAATAAAATACAGTTTCTTTAACAAAGATGACATTGTTTACCATTGTCAAAAAAAAAAACCCTGTTGAAGAGGAACAACTCTTACCTTACACCGTCTCAGACGGCGTCATCATACTTCCGCTTCCGCGTGTCATTCGGGAAGGTGTGAACTGCTTTATAATTCCAAGACGAATCTAACGTGCAACACGTTTTTATTTATCACCGGGCTTAGGAAATTAACCAAACCAAACATGATAAAGGCTGTGTGGAACTGGCTTTCCTACTGGTATCTCAGATTTATTCTTGGCATGGGTATTTACATGCTGGAACCCAGAGAACGATGGGCTCTTAATTCGCTTCTTGTTGCTGTCTTCGCCATGTCTATCTATACGAGTTATATCTTCCTACCTGAACATTTCATCATGCTCATCAGATTTATTAAATACCTTTTCGGATTCAACGGAGAGTCTGACACTCTTAATGCTACTCCCGTCCCGAGTCCAACCTCGGCAATACCTTCTGTGAGCAGTTGAATTCTAAAGGAAAAATAATAATCTTCACACTCTTCTATGGACTTCTTCAGTGTGCGATATTTTTGTTGTTAATTTGAACTTCAGACTTAAAAGGGTACCAACATTAAAAATTCACTATTTGTTATCGATTTAAAAACCAAACCAAGGTTACAGTCCCTTTTTTTTTATCAAAAATGTTTTGGAACAAAAGGCAGTTTTATTTTATTAGACTGCTTTGTATTTTTCTAAAAGCATAAATAAATAAGTTTTTATTTTTCACAATTAGTGCTGCTATTGAACTGGAAATTAAAATTACTTTATAATTTTGAATATGTATTTTTCTTTCAGTATAATTGCTCGGGTTTTTTGGGTTTTTTTTCTTTTCTTTCTTTCTTTTTTCAAATAACTGTTTTATTTTGAAGTTATTTTTATATTTTTCTAAATATAAATTATTAATGTTTATTTGTTTTTCTTTAAAATAGATTTTAAGTAAATAAATAATTTCTACTTTCCTCCTCTTTCGAGATGTATTGTTTCATGTCATCACCGGTCAACTTTGTCAATGGAAACATTAGTTTCGTCAAATTTATTAAAAAATCAAATATCCTGATTTCTTAAATTCAAATTAAAACCAGATACCACGCATTCAGAAAAAAAGCTACCATATAAACTAACATCTAATTTTTATTCTTAATGCAGTTACAACGAAAAGTGAATTATAGTATGGAAAAAAAATTCTTCTGGAGAAAAAAAAAAAAATCAGCGTTATCATAAAAATTTCTGCTAGTAAATGTGCTGTTTTTATTTATTTTGTGGGGAGAGGTACATTTCATAATTTTTTTTTTTTTTTTTTTTAACCCACCCCCTAAACAATAAAATTAACTATTTTCTAAAACTAATGAACAAATATTCGATTACGTGTTGCCATCTTGCAACCTATTTTAAGGTTGCTCCCCTTTTTTGCTCATTTAGTGATTATATAAAAAAATATTACAGCTATCAGACTCGTGATTGTTTTAATACTCTTTGCTCACAAAAGCCACCATAAATGATTCAAGGTTGAACAAAGAAGTTTCAGTCTGGTACCAAGAGACAAACTTGCAGACATTTACCTTTTTTGCTCCCAAAATTTGTTAGACTAGTCTCATCTTGGGTTTGACTTTAATATTCAGCTTGAATTAGTATTCTTTCAGTTTCATTTTCCCAATTTTCTTGTGAATGGAGTATTTGGCTAATATTTTTAATGCTGTTAGAAACAAGTCAATAGTATGTTGTTTTTTTAATTATTATTATATCAGAATTCAAAATTTTCAGTTAAATTTTTTTTCCCTTTTGAAAGCCATTTCATAAGTTCATTTAGTAAGTTTATCTGTGGCACAAGGCCAGACGTATGGGGGCGCCCTGTGACAATGCTCTGCTAATCTATCTTTTTAACCATTATTCTATATGAGATACCCAAACCATTTCATTTGAATTTATCCTCAAAGGTTGATAAGATCAATGTTTTCAGTCCTTACAAATAAGTCTAAAATTAATTATTAAATCAAGAATTTTTCAATTATTTTGAACTGAGATTTTTTAGCACTGAATATATGTTCAATTGCCAGCCACCTACTCCATTCCTATATACAATATATTTCTTTTCTTTTTTTTTTTAAACTTGAAAATTACATTTAAAACTTAAGTCCTGTATTTTAGAATGAACTCCCCTGCTCATTCTTCTCTATAATTATCTTTTGAACAATCTCTTTAAAAAAAGAAAACAAAAAAAAAAAAACATTCCACTTTTGTGTGTTCAATCCTACCACTGATGTTGGGATATCACATTCCCTTTTATCTGCTTTTATTTTTGAAAGATTTTTTTTTTTTTTCTCTCATTTAAGACTGACCACTTTTGTTATCTTGTGTCATCTGCTGGGATTTGATTTCTCTCTCAAACTTAATTATATATGAAGATGATTATTATATTTCAATAAAATGTTATTTGTAAATCTTTTTTTTTTGTCTGTTTTATTTTTTATATCTTTTTTTGTTCGTGCTCCAAATATTCTTCCTGATGCCAAGAATAAATATAAACAAGGAGAGGGATAAAATGTCAGCATCACAAATCTTTTTGGTGCAGAGGAATTGGATCCTCTCAAGGTTTACCTGTTGGTGGGGCTTAGAATCCCCTGCTGAGAGTTAAGACCCCTCCAAGAAGGGGTGTGTCCTGTGTATGACATTGAACTGCATTTGATGGTGAACCTCTACATCTGGGGAGTGTGGAGTACCCTTTCCTTACAATTACTCCCAAGTCCACTATGACTCAGTGGTAGTACCTATTAGGGTCCGATCTATGGATCAAATAGATCTGTTAAGTATTCGATAGGACTGGGAAAAAAAAAACTCAACAGAAAAATGTAAATATGAACATGATTCCCTTACCACTAAGAATAAAATATCCCTTGATGGGTTGACATGCTGTTAAAACAATCAACCAATCATTTATTTTACTTTGTAGAGCAGGAAGTATGATGATTGCATCTGACTAATTTTCCAAGTGGTGAGGATGTGCCACCTTGAAAATGAGCATTCAAAACTTGGACTTTTACATAGGGGGTTGAACACTAGTAATGTTGAAAAATGCAAAAATAATTCAACCTCAAGGAAAGCTCAGATATGTGTAGCATAGCCAAGCACAAGGCCATAATGGGGCACTCAATGAGAATTAAACTTATTAGCCTTTTAAATAGAATCGTGCACAAAATTAGTACCATGCTTTTTATCACAACACTGTCAAGAAACTTTAAATGCAAAACATTGTTGGGCTCTTTTTAATCACTATAGCAAGAGCAGTTAAAAAACCTTTCCATTTTTTGTTCAATCCTCCCCTCCCTCTTTTCCTGTAAATAATTTTTCTTTGCTTTGTATACAGTTGACAAAGAAACTTTGGCTTGGTTTCAACATTAAGAAAATTATAGATTCTTTGCTGTTTATTTTCTTGCTCACTCATATTCAGCTGGATTTTAATAAAAAAGGGGTTGAATTTAGATTTATCACATTTTTTTCAAAAATTGCACGAATCAGACTAGAAAAAAAAAAAAAAAGGTTCAAAATTTATTCCATATTTTGCTTCCACACCCTTTATTTCAGGCTAGATTTATTAGGAAATCCAAAATATGAAAAAAGCAGCCCTTAAAAAAAAAAAAATCTTAAAAATATATGCCAAACATTGATTTACTCAGTAGGTAATTGCCCCTGACACACACAAAACCTTTTTCTTCACTTAAAGTTGTCTATCTACCATCTCAGTGGAACTTAAAACTGGATCTGATGGTAAGGCTCTTTAATTTTGGAGAGTGTGCAGTAGCCTTTTCCTTGCCATTACTCCCAGGTCTAATCTGACCTAGAGTGATAGTACCTGCAATGGGTCAAAAAGATGTTGGGAAATTATCAATATTAGATAGGAATACTCAATACCATATAACTGGAAAAAAAATACTTAAAATTAGGTTAGGTTATTTAGTTTAATCGCATGTCAACCTTTGATGGTTATTTAATGTCAAATCCTGATATGTGTGTATGTGAGAGAGAGAGAGAGAGAGAGAGAGAGAGATTTTTCAGGGAATAGTTTAAAAAGGTAACTATTTTTAAATGAGCTCATTTGTTTGTGTGGTTTCAAATATAGTAAAAGATTTAACAGTTCTAGTTGACCCAGAGATAGGACCCTAACATGTACTAACACTCCAAGTTAGAGTGGACCTGGGAGTATTGGAAATAAAGAAATATACCACATTACTGAAAGCTTCAGAACTGGAGCCTCACCATTAGTTGGATTAGTGTTCGATCAAGGACATTTGTTGGGAGGTGGGTGTTCTTACCCCTCTACAGAGATGTAGACGGCATATTCTCCAGACCCAGCAAAGTGGGCTGAAAAACTTTTTAAGAAACAACAAAGCGGACACACACAAAAAAATTATATAAAATAAATAAACAAATAAAAACTAAAATCAAATCAAATGGCATGTACAAAATTTTAGAAAAACTTTAAGTAGAATATACATTGTAAGTTTAAAAAATTATTTTTTTTCCTTTTAGAACTTATAATTTATGCTCTACTTAAAGCCATTCTAAAAAAATAAATATAAATATACAATGTACACAATTCTCTAACCTCTAGGAATAAAATAACCCAAAATGGATTGACATAATAGAATTGATTCTCTTAAAAAAAAAATTTTTTTTTTAAATAAATAAATAAATAAATAGATAAAACACAGCATAAATCTAATTCAACTAGAATTTTAAAATATCAACATTAATCTTAACACAATACACATTTCATATCATGTACAGTTCATTAATAAATGCTCAACTTATTTAAAAGGAATATATTTGCAAATAAATCCTAAATAATGAAACAAAAATTTTACTTTAATTTTCTCATTAGTATGGATCCTAAATATTGTTCTTTACAGTCAGTGGATTTACCCAATGTCTCTGCCACAACACAATGTCAATTTTGATGTAGAATACAGTTAATTTAAATTAAGAGTTTTCCTTTTCCAAGACCAGTTGTCATACCAAGAATTCTGCCCTACTATTTATATATGGTTAACAGGAGATGGATTCATGCATTTCCCAAGAGCCTTAAACACAAAGTAAAATATAACCTCATCCAGGATTTGAACTTGGTTCGTCAAGATCATTTCTCATGACCCAGTACACCATGAATACTTGTCTATACACTATTATAACATGACAAGTAGATATTTAAATCACTTAGCTTAGTCTGGCACAAGGCCAATGAGGATAGGAACTACATCGCACAAGTCTTTCAACTGAAGAGGCCTTTTCTACTTTGAAAATAGTCATTCAAATCTTTTACCGGGACTAACAGTACTCACTTCGGCAGTACATATACTAACAGTTAAAGAGAAATAAATCTGCAACCACTTCAGCTGGAAATGTGATTTCTGAAATAATTATGTTAAACAAAATAAATTTTATTTGAATATTTTAATTACAAAAGATTTACAAAATGAATGCATAGGTTTTGTTTAGAAAACATTTAATTTTCAGAAGAAACTAGATTAGATGATAAAATACCATGTAAAACAATGTATGATGTGATTATGGTTAGTGATATACTGGATATAGATTTTGATACAGAAAATTACCAACACCATCAGATAATAATAATACTAACAGGTTTTGTTTGTTTTTTTGAAAGTAAAAATCTTCAATAAATGATCTATCTAAGCTTGTACAACAAATAATAAGGCCACATTCCATCTGAAAGAACTCTTGTTAAAGCTGCCAAGAGTTTTTAAAATAAAACTTGTGCTTGATAAAATAAATTCAAATGTCAACAAAACATGAATTTAAAATCAACCATTGTTGAAAGCACCAGTTCCTACCAAATCATTGAAGTTAAGCAATGATAAGCCTGTTCAGTACTAAGATGAGTGATCACTTAGTAATTGCAGGTATTGTAAGCAACTTGCAGCCAGTATCCCAGACTAAGCAAAGTTGGTTGGTTGATTGCATATCAACCCTTGTTGGGTTATTTAATGCAAATAGTTTGTAGGTAACAGTAGGGAATCATGGCCATGAAGAGGTACTCTACATTCCCCAAAGCTCCAGAACTGGAGCCTCACCATCAGATGCAGTTTGGTGTAAAACCCCAGACAACTAATCAAAACTTAGTAAATAAGGCAAGCAATGATGAACTTGTTCAGTACGTAGATGGGTGACCACTTAACAACGGCGAGTATTTTGATTAACTTGCAGCCAGTCCTAGATTAAACCGAGCTTAGATAATTAACTCCCTTTCATCGTTCAAAAATCGATTTTTGCTTAACCTGGTCAGGTCTATATAAAACATTAGTTTCTTTGAAAAAAACATCAAAGATATGTTTACAGCAATTAATTACTTTCAGGGAAAACGCATTTAATTTACACAATACATAAAAATCAGTAATAATTAGAAAATAAATCTATGGAATGTATTGTGAAAAATAAGCATTTATTGTTTAACTTTGTTTGGGTTATTAAAGAACTGGTTTGTGCAGGAGCTGAATATTGATGGATAGCTGGATGTAAAAGAAAAAAAATGCTGTTTTTTTTTGGGGGGGGGGTAATATTCAGGAATCTGGGAATTGGATATTGAAAGATCTGACTGGATATAAATTCCAATACATCACTAATTATGATCCTATCAAGACTGAATATTGTTATTTATTAGCAGGGACAGTTTGATGAATGATTGTTTTAAAAAGGTTCAATTTTTTTTTTTTATTATTAAGTTTTATTTTCAACTATTTCCAAAATTCAACATGAATTTGTATTTTTTTTCTAGAAAAAAATTATAGTGGGTCAACTTAAGACACTTATCAAACTAGTTATTGATTAAAAATAAATAAATAAAATAAAATTTAAAAAATAAACAGCCTAGATAATTCCCAAAATATTACCAGTAAAACATTCAAAACATGAACTCTTGGAATATAATTAGAGAATAAATGAACCATATTGAACATTATGAATATAAAAATAGTTAAAAAAAAAAAAAAAAAAAAAAAACTTTCACTCAATAACTATTTCTTACCAACTTGTTAATTCATGACTAAAAAGCAGCAAAATATTCACCAAGTCACTAATCACAAACTGACCACTAATTTTATCACTTGTGATTTTGACAAGTTTCAGATTTTATTGTGCTTTTTGTCTGGTGTTGTGAAACCAAATGAAATGAATAAATCTAACTATATGACACAAACTAATTTCTATCCTATCATTAAATAAATGTTTTAATTATTGTGAAATGCCAGAAACAAACAAACAAGTTGTACTTTGCTTGTGGGTAATCTGAAACAGTGCACAACAGGCCAATTCTAATATAAATACTTCCCATGAATTAAATGTCTTAGATTTATTATCAGAAATAATCAAAAACAGATGACATGATATCAAAACACATATCTATCCATATCTTACACGCATTGATGTACAGCTGTAATAAAAGTTTATATAAAATATAGAATGTATGTTTTTGAAACCATTATTCCACAAAACATTGTCAGTTGCATCTTATCAGAATCAGCCATTTTGTTTTTTCAGATTAGCCAATTTATTATTAAAATACATCAATTCAAATAAATATCTTGTTTAAATAGTCATCTTTTGTTCTAATAAGAAATATTCATTAAATTTTACATGTTCCAGTTCACCATGAAATATATTTTCTATTTTTTTTTGTGATTTGAACTTATTAGACTCTCAAATTCACCATGATTTTTATTTAAAAAAAACAAACAAAAAAACACAATTTTACATTTTATAAGGGGGCTCACTTTCACATTTTAATTCAATGTAGAATGATCCCCCATTTCTGGAAGAGTTTACATTTGAAAAGACAAATGACCAGACAGATAATTTTTTTATTTAACTACAGAAGGGTTTAATTCAAATCACAAGAAAAAAAATTACCAGAAAATTTTTTTCCAGGTGAACTTTAATAAATGCCCATTTAGAAGAATAATAATACTGAAATCTTAATATTTGGGTTTGTACAGTTACTTAAACTGTCTTCATAGCAATTAAATACTCCATCACTGCACCTAAGGTTTTAAAGTTAATTTAATAAACTATTAATATCATAAAAGTTGTTTCATAATTGTATTTAGTTTGACATTTTAAAGAAAATTTCTTGCATGATTTTTTTATTGATGTGTTTAAAAAAATCATTTGAATTATTCTTTATCATTCTTTATAAATCTAATATTTTGTTTAAAAAAAATAAATAAATAAATAAATTTAAAAAAAACATTAAAACTATTTTATATTATTTAGAAGATTAAATTAAAGAAAAGATTATTTCAATCTAAACCCAAAAATGTCTTTTGCATTTTTTAAAATTTTTCTAAATAGAACAGCCAAAATTCTAGAATGACCTTCAATAAAAATAGTTTACTCCTTTCTTGATTGAACAGACCACTTTTCATTACCCTTGTAAATGAGATATGCTAATGTCTAAATAAAAACAATCTCATGAATTAATTCAAAGATAACTCCAAAACACACCATTGTATTATGTTGACTAAAAAATCTAATTTTTCTAGTTAAGAATGTTTGGTTTTAACTTAACTAATATCATATAAGAGTCATATAAACTATAATTCTAAAGATTTACTAATATCTAAAAGGATTTAACAAAGATATGAGCTTAGAGGAAAAATTACCCTGTCACTGATGAAAAGCAAGTGACAAGTAATTACTCCTACACCCATAACATGATATATCTCATTTCAAGTGAGTATCAAAGACAATGTAAAAAAATGATCAGAGGGAACCATTGGCATGAACTCATTCCAAGTGTTTGCATTTGGCAAAAAAGTCAGAATGACTTTCAATTCATTAAGTCAATTACCAATAACTGATATTTAAATACTAAATATAACCAAACTAAGTTTAGTCTTACAAATTAGAAGTTCAATATTGAATCTCTTGTATATTTTACATTCTCTGCAAGAGTTCTGTCATAAATTCCTGTGTAAATTTTGGTAACTGACAAAATTGAATTAACGAAGAGATTTGCAGGTTTTAGTTGATAATGGTGATTCATATCTTTTTTCTGGCAATCAGTGAAAAATGTCATTGGCAAAATGTGCATGTGTGTGTGTGTGTGCACGTGAGAGATTTTTAATATCAACCAGTTTTCCTCATTGTGATCATGGTATTGATCTCCCATATTATAGTTCGAATGTGATCAATGATTTCCTTCAGCTGACGACTCTTTAATTGGATTCTCTGCAAGCAGAAAAACAAGTACACAATCAAGGAGGGAAAAATGACAATATCTACCTAATAATTTATGAAGATGGAAATTATGTTAAGTTTACAACTCAACATTCATTATACAGTGTTTCAGAAATACCAGTATCATTTTGAAATCTAATATCTTAAACCAATTCGCATTTAAATGATCTCAAATTTATGTCTAAACAACTTACAATCCTCCATTTGATATTTTATGGGTTTTTTTCTTTTCAAATATACAAATGCCATTCACTTGAAAAGAAAAAGCATTTAAACATTAAACAGAATTTTGTATTGTTTCTTCACGTGCAGTTAAAATTGGAGATCATTTTACAAGGTAACAATTTATTAATGAGACATCTAATGTCATTTGCAATCACAAAAAGATGTAATACTAGGGTTACATAAAGAGGTTAACAGAAGGAACACATCAGACAAGTGATGATTTGTCAGTTACTAATACAGTGTACTTTTATCATGCTTCATTTTCCCAGTGCTATGTGTACTGCCAAACATGCTCATTATTTGCTGGGTGAGGGTGATAAGGTTAGGGAATTACACAGATGGAAGCATTGAGGATGTGGCAAGAAACTTGGGCTTCAAATCTTCTGAACACTGAAGATCAATGAGTTCCATCAGCAGTTGGAACGGCATTTCTTCACAGTCAACATCAAAAGACAAAAAGAAAATAATAAAAATTAGGTATAGGTTCACATGGATGGGCCATGTGGCCCACAGGCCATTTGTTGGGAATTACTGGTGTAAAGTCTTTTCTGTTAATGTTTGTATCCTTTCTAGCTTCAGATAAATTTTACTGTAAAATATTATACCAAAATAAGTTAATAGACACAAAATCTAAACATTTATTTGTATCATTTGTTTTCTGAAAGCAGTCTTAATTGTATTAAAATACATAAGAACATTTCTATTCATTTTTCTCTATTTTTTGTTATATCGTCACATTCATCAACACTGCACCCAGTGGTCTCTTCTTAGTCACTTTGTTTTTATTTTCATCATCTATTAGACCGAGTTAAGATCTTGTATTAGCATTATCAACACAATGACTGAGAGAATTTCATTTGTTCTTTCCAAGAAAATCTTGCTTTTTGTTAACCACTACAACAGGAAATGTTAACTAGTTCATTGTACCAAAGCTAAAATTCTTAAAATGACCTGATACGAGTGGCTTTATATGCTAAAATCTACACTCGGCTTACTTGGACACCTCACAATGAGTAATGGTTAACAAGCTTGACATGGTCATTTGAGATGAGGTGGACCCTTACTACTCAAAAAGGGACAAATAGCAAGAAAGAGTCAAGGGACTCATGTTGTTGGCATGCCTTCATGATAAGGATGATGAAAAGCTTCGTAAATGACTACATAAGGTTTGCCTCAATATCGATTATATTTTTTGAGAAATCCATTTCGGCATTTTATTTTAAATTTTCTACAGTTTGCTTACTTTGACCATTTTATTCTTGTCTAAAATAGATCCACTGTTATTTTGTACCGGGTTTCCTCTGGATTTTTCCAGTTTTTGAAGGTACAAATTTTTAGAGACAGGCAACAATCTTAAGAACTCCTTTGATAACTTCATAAAACAATTATTCTCCAAAATTATAAATTATTCAGAAAGAAAGAAAACATCTCACAAAATAAAATTTTCTCACCTCCACTATGTCTTTATGTTCTTCACAGACGATCTGATACAAATTATTCTTTTCTCCGTCTCGAAGAGCCTCGATATCACAGTCTTTGCCAACCAGCGGGATGACATTCTACAACAAATGAGTTTTAAAAATTACAAAAACAATATCTTATCACTAAACTCACTTTTTCTTTTTGGTGACAGAATTATCATAATCTTGGAGGTTTTCCATCTTTTCCTCTTATTTAATACATTGCAAAATTAATGGTAAAATTTATACTTACTTATATTTAGTACCTACTTTACTGAGTATTTATAAAAGTCTCATCTTAAGAAATTGCTTCATCAAAGAACATTTTTAAACAATGTTAGATTCAAATCCTAACCTTTATGATGATTGTTATAAATATGTAGCCAATTCTTTTAGTTGCCAAATGTTATAATGTAGGAAAGGTTGAAATGAATTATTCTTAGTGTCAACAGGATACAATCATACGCCATCTTAATCATTATTTGGCTCTAAAAGCTTTGACATAAACCTAACATAATGCCTTAAAATGATAACAAACACTAAAACAAACAAAAAACGTGCAAAAAATATAACTATCACTAAACCTTAGGAAAAAAAAAAAAAATAAATAAATGAATGTTTGAATTTAGAAAAAAATTTATCATATTTTTGAAAGAATAAGGAGCACCATTAATGACATTGCTGAATTCCATTCAGATGTTCACTGAACAGAAATTTAGTTTAGAAAAATAGTGAGAAGGTGAATTTGATGTAGGCCAAAATTATATACAGAAGGATATAACTGTATATTTCAAGTAAATGTGTTGTATCTGACTGACAACCTTCTGGTTATCTGAAGACTTATTATTGATATGTTGCTCAAAGAAACTTTAACATAAGTCTATAAATTAAGCTTCACAATAACACTCAACCATTTGTAAATGGGTTATGACATACCTTTATACAAACCAAGCAATACCAAATATTCTCATCATAAAGAAGCTAATCTTGGACCAAAATATTTTTTCACCATAAAATTTCAGAATGTTTTTGTTCTTTTCAACTTTCTTTAATGTTGACCAAATGATTAATTTTAAAAGCATGCCAACTCATTTAGGGTTATTTTATCCATAGAGGTTAGGGAATCCCATACATCATACATTTATATGACATTAACTATTCCCAATACAAATAATTTGCATTGTATAGTTTCAAGCATTCTTATCCAATACTCGTAAATACCGGCCCACTGGCAAGTGGGTAGAGTGTTCACCAATGGCCCAGGAGACCCGGGTTCAATCCCAGGTCAAGTCATACCAAAGACTCAAAAAATGGTACTTGATGCCTCCTTATTTGACACTCAGTAATATAAGGTACAGATCAAGAGAAAAGTGGAGCTATCCAAGGAATGGAGGAGTGCCCTCCTCCACACCTCAGTGTAGTAGCTATTGAAAAAGGAAGCCTTTGGGTCACTCTCAACTAGAGTCACTAAGTTTATTTTATTTGTTTGGGTTTTATGGCATATCAACCTTTGTAAGTTATTTAATGCCAAATCCATTTTTATACAAATAATCCTATTTCAAACAATTCAGTTTAGCATAAGTACACAGTTTAATTGTCAAAAACATTTCTATTTCAAGCCATTTAGTTTAATCAAATAGTTCTAATTCAAACAATTTAGTTTAGTATAAGTATAGTTTTTGTTTACACACAGTTAAATGTCAAAACAGTTCTATTTTGAACAATTCAGTTTAGTATGAATACACAGTTTAGTTCTATTTTACCCATAGATAGGGCCCTATCAGGTCACCAACTTTACTTATTTCTCTTTAATAAGTTATTTGAATGCAAACAGCTCTATGGTTTCGAGTCACTAATAATGATCCTTCATAAATAATTAGAGCTTCAAGTAACTATTCTTAATAAAAATAATTTCTAGTTCAATGGCATCAACTATTTCTATCCAATACAAATAGGGAAGTAGTTCCAATGACATCGTTGTTAACATGCTGGACATTGTAGTAAGCAAGTTAGAGCTCTAGTTGCATCATTACATTCACTTTTGGGCTAATACCTTTGGAAAGGTATGAGCCCCTTCTTTTCTCCCAGCTATATTCTTCTTCAAGGATGCCTTTGGCATTAAATAACCCATGAAGGTTGATATGCCATTAAACAAAGGAATCAAACCAATATTAATTTTTAAACAGATCTATTCAACCCACAGGCACTATCACTCCAGGTCAAAGTGAACCAAGGACTAATGGTAATGAAGGGTATTCCACACTCCCTAGAATTGGAGCCTCACCATTAGATGCAATTTAGTGCCATATCCAGGACACTCAGTTTTGAGAGGGTCTCTGCAGGGAATACAGTCAATATATTCTAAGCTCAGCCAACAAAGAAAGCTGACAAAAATATAAATTACTGTCATTTTTTTTGGACAAAAATAAAAATGGAATTCTTCAAATTCAATTCGACATCTGATCAATTTCCACTTACCTCTTGTGATAACATTGCTTCTTTTGAGTTTGTGCTTTCCTTTACTTTTTCAGAAATGATACGCAACTTCCGGAAACTGAGATTTAATGACCTCATTTGGTCATCCAGTTTGTTTTTCTTTTCTTGATGCTGTTGAACACTGTATGATAACCCATTTGGTAACTTGGAGGAAAAAAAAATGAATAAATAAAAGAAATAATTTCCCTTCAATCATTTTTGGAGCAAGTGTTGAATAAAATATCTACAGTAATCATATTTCCAGACTTTCCGGCCCAAAAGTTAGATAGAGGTGAGTATTATACTCAAGTAAATATAAACTTTTTTCTAGTTACATGTGTTAGGATATTTGGGATGGAATGACCAAAAATAAGTTATATCAATAGTCTAAACTAATGTGCAACAAACACATCAATTTTAGTTGTCTAAATTTCTGAGACGAAGCTTGGTGATTTTTATCATTTAGGGTTTTTGGACTATTGTCTTCATCTTTATTGTTATTTCCACAAAGTTTTGGCGAATATGTCCTCTGGCCTTCTTCAGGTGTTTGTCAAACTTGGGAACCTACACGAAACTTCGAACTACATCCTTTATTGAATGCACCGGTGGGGGGGGGGGTCACCTGTTCCGATTCCATTAGCCATAACCGGGTACAACTGTTAAGTATTCCTGTATTGTTACTCGCCTGCAGTCACGATTGAACCTGCAGCCACTAGATGATTGTCTCCTTAGATGCTTAGGGAACCAACGCCTATAACCATTACGCCATGTGTCCTGCTGGACAATTCAGAGTGAATTTTTGGAACTTATAAACTTAATGTTCTTACTTGACTAGAATTACTACTATTATGTATGATTTTTTTACCTGTGCTCATATTCAGATTTTTTTTTTTTTTTTAATATGAGCACAGGTAAAAAAAATCATACATAATAGTAGTAATTCTAGTCAAGTAAGAACATTAAGTTTATGAGTCCCAAAAATTCACTCTGAATTGTCCAGCAGGACACATGGCGTAATGGTTATAGGCATTGGTTCCCTAAGCATCTAAGGAGACAATCATCTAGTGGCTGCAGGTTCAATCGTGACTGCAGGCGAGTAACAATACAGGAATACTTAACAGTTGTACCCGGTTATGGCTAACAGAATCAGAACAGGTAACCCCTATGGATTCAATAAAGTTCGAAGTTCCGTGAAGGTTCCCCTGAGTTCAACAAACACCTGAAGAAAGCCAGAGGACATATCGGCCGAAACGTTGTGGAAATAACAATAAAGATGAAGACAATAGTCCAAAAACCCTTAATGATAAACCTCAGTTTTATACTACCACAGAGATGACATATTACTGGATTACATATTGGTTTGTAATTGGTTTCTTCTATTGTGTCCTTATTTTTGCTGAAAGTTTGTTGCATTTTTGGAGTGAACATGTCTATGCCTATGCTCTAAATACTGTGTAAATTTGTGTTTCCAAAACATTATTCAAACCATATAAATTCTTATTTTAATAGATACAGAGCAGATAAAAAGTTGAACATATTTTAAATTCAGTTTAAATGCAGCTGCTATAAATTCCCAAAAGCCAATGCATATTATACATAAGAGGTGTTTTTTCCAAAATTTTGTAGCCAGAAGTTAAATTTTCATGTTTGACACAACTAATTACAGTATTGTTAGTTAGTTGGTTGGTTGAGTTTTATGGCATATCAACCTTTGTAGGTTAGTTAATGCCAAATCCATTTTTTATACAAATAATCAGTTCTATTTCAAACAATTCAGTTTAGTATAAGTATACAGTTTAATTATCAAAAACATTTCTATTTCAAGCTATTCACTTAAGTCAAACAGTTCTAATTCAAACAATTCAGTTTAGCATAAGTATGCTGTTTTAGTTCTATTTAACCCATAGATAGGGCCCTATCAGGTGCTACCATTCTGGGCCAGAGTGGACCTGGGAGCAATGGCAATGAAGGAGTACTCAGCATTCCCCAAAGCCCCAGAATCATTGGAACCTCACCATCAGATTGTTTCGTGTCATATCCAGGACACTCATTGTGGGGGGGGTCCTTACCTCGCTGCAGAGAAGCAGCCGCCTGGGCAAACAGTATTGTTATATACCTTACCTATGAACATTAATGAGTAGATCCCATTCCTCATAAATACGTTAGACATTATTGTGAGGGGGGTGAAAATGTACTAAGTAGTTACTTTCTTCACACTGCTAACAAGTATTGTATTTTGTTAACGTTATAAAGATTTCCATTTTATTTCCTATCTTCGTTTTGGTTATTTTTCATTCAGTAACCTTTTCCGTTAGGTTACAACAGGTATTAGGATATGGAAGTAAATAAGAAAAATAAATACGACAGTATGAAGAAAAGTAGAAAAAAAAAAATCCAAATTTGATGAATTTATGAAAGTCAATGTTCAATGTTTCAGTTATAATAACCTTCTTCAGGACTTTAAATTTTTAACAACATTTCTCATGAATTTAAAATCCTGAAGAAAGTTATTATAACTGAAAAAAAAATAAATAAATAAATAAAATAAAATAATTAAATCAAAAAATTAAAGACTTTAATTTTTTTTTTAAAGAAACAAAAGCCATTAGCAATGTTTCGAAAATGACAAACATAGAAACATTAAAAAAACTACTGATTCTTGATGACCTAATTTTTTCCAGAGTTACCTTCAGACTTTTCAATTATTTTTATATGTTGACGATAATGTATGTATTTGTCTTGTTCATGAAAAAAAAAAAAATTTCTGAAAGGAAATTCCTAAAGTCATGAGTTGGCATATCTAAAACCTTGCACTCAGCTTTACAATTATATATAATATTCAAATAGAAAAGAAAAAACTCTGTTGTAATTGAATCAGTATCAAGTCTCTTTTTCTGTCAGTATTCAATTTCAATTAAATTGATTGATTTTAACAACATGTCAACCAGTCTAGTGTTACTTCATAGCTAAAGGTTAAGTTTGGTTTGGTTTGGTTTGGTTTTATGGCATTGTTGGTCATTTAATGCCAAATCCTGTTTATATATATATATATATATATATATATATATATATATATATATATATATATATATATATATGATTTGTAAACACATTCTGTTGATAACAT
Source organism: Sepioteuthis lessoniana (assembly GCA_963585895.1). Lineage (NCBI taxonomy): Eukaryota > Metazoa > Mollusca > Cephalopoda > Myopsida > Loliginidae > Sepioteuthis > Sepioteuthis lessoniana. Next base: position 10,020,236 of record OY757913.1, read on the forward strand.
TTTTTAACGAGCCTGAGCTCATGTTTTTGCACACAGTTGAATGGTTCCAAGTATTGCTATGTATAACAAAAAATTCATTTAAACCTCAGTCATTTGTTTGCACTCAGTTTAAATAGTCAAACAGTTCTATTTGACACATAGGACCCTATCAGGTGCTACCACTCCATATCAGAGTGGACCTGGGAGCAATGGCAATGAAGGAGTACTTCAGATTCCCCAAATCTCCAAAGCTGGAACCTTTCCATCAGATTGTTTAATGCCATATTCAGGACAATCATTGGGGGGTCACAAAGTTAAATAGTTTCAAGTATTGCTTTGTAACAGTAACAATTCCACATCAGTCAGTTGTTTAAATGATGCCACCACTCAGAGTCAGAGTGAACCTGGGAGCAATGGTAATGAAAGAGTATTTCATGTTCCCCAAAGCTCCAAGATTGAAGCCTCACCATCAGATGGTTTAATGTCATATCTAGGACATTCATTGGGGTATTCTTACCCCTCTGAAAAGATGTAGTTAGTATATTCTACAGCCCCAGCTACTAAAGGTTAAGGGAATCATGTTCCTTTATGTTCATATTTAGACATTTTGTGAAGTTGTTTTTTTAATTTTTTTTTTTTTTTGAACACAGCCCTACTGAAAATAATTTTTAAGCAGATGTATTTGACTCATAGATATAACACTAACAGTTACTACCACTTCATGTCAGAGTGGACCTGGCAGTAATGGCAATGAAGGGAGTACTTCAAACTCTCCAGGACCGGAACCTCAACATCAGATACAGTTTAATGTCATATGCAGAACACTCCTTTTGGAGAGTTTTATTTACCCCTCTGCAGGGGATACAGTCAGCATATCCTAAGTCCCACTGACGAGGTAATTAATTTCAGTTAGTTCTATAGTATAACTGCTAGTAACTTAATAGTGAGAACCTGGTTAGCTAAAATGCAAAATGACATTAAAAGTTGTTTTTTCCTGTCACAAACGCCATTAGTTAACATTTTGATAAAAGTTTTAGCATTTTTAATAATACATATAAATAAATAAATTTTTTTATAGTACGATGTGTGTTTAATTCTTCAAGTCTGACAAGTTAAAGAATAAGACAAAAAATATTACCGAGATACTTTTCAATATGCTGAAAATATCTGCAGCTCTCTGTACAGTATCATGAACAATTTCCTGGCCCAACCTGCAGAGAGAGACGCTGTTTACTTCTTTTGGCAATTGCTGGCTTCCACCAACACCTGATCCTTGCCCACTGTTCGGACCCAATATACTTGCTCCTGGGGGTTGCTGGGAGCCCATCATGTTTGACTGCTGTGAACCCTGTTGTGAATGACCATGCATCTGCTGTTGCTGTGGAAGAGGTGGTGGTGGTGGTGGTGGCAGAGATGATTGGGTGCCCGAGGGTGGTTGGTTGGCATTTGGGTACATGCCACCCACCTGACTGCCTCCATATGGATGGTTGCCAGACATTATCTGAAAATTAGCACAAGTTTAAAAGTAAAAGAAAAAAATGAAAAATTTTCAAACACATGGTAGAAAAACAAATTTGATCGAATTAAAAAGAACTACACTATAAAATATGCCATCTTTCATTTCAATAAAACTGGTTTCTTTTTCATTTTGTTAACAATAGTTTCCAAAATGATTTCAATGAAAATAATATAATTCCTATATGAATTTCTAAGACAAGTTGCTGTTAGTAATACACAAGGATTCATTCAGATTTCTGTTAATATTTCAGTAGCTGTAATAAACAACCTTCTTTCTACTTAATTTTAATGGCATGTTAATACATCTAAAATTAAGAATCACTTTCTTTGTATGTTCATAACTATATTTTTGCGTAGTTGTTTTGAAAAGGGTTGTCTTTTTTGCACATGTTCCTATCAAATACACATCATTTTTAAACAGAGCTATTTAACCGATATATATTAGGTATTATCACTCCAGGTCAGAATGGACCAGGGAGTAATAGCAATGAAGGGGTACTCCACACTCCCTCGATCTCCAGAACTGGACTCACACCATTAGATGGCTTAGTGTCATATCCAGGACACTTGTTAGCAAGGGGCTTGGGTCTTACCCCTCTACAGAGATGCAGTTGGCATATTCTACAGCCCCAGCCAACTGGGCTCGCTTCCAGCTTTTTATGGGCTGGCATAATGTAGCCTTTATGTTTAACTCAATATCTGCCAACAAAAAAATGAGAAGATCCCTCATGGCGCATTGAGCTTTCGTGATACAATTATAACATCAAATTGTGACCTGGCAAGCAGAATGTGCTAGCAGATGCCCTCAAGATGCAACAACAAACTTAAGTTTCTACATAATATTTGTTATTCAGAAGTTTCATGCATGGCTCACTTCATACGTTACTACAATCTTCTCTTGGGAAAATATCAAGAAAATGACTTGTCCCACTTGCTCTGAAATGAAACCTTAATTTTTTTAAGCCAAGTCCAGAAAAGCTTGTCAAGGGTTCTGAGTATATTACTAAACTGCATTTGATAGTGAAGCTCCAGTTCTAGAGATCTGGAGAGTACCCCTTCACTGCCATTACTCCCAGGTCCACTCCTGGCATGGTAACACATGTAAGGATTCTGTGGATCACTTAGATCTGTTTGAAAATCATTTATATTCAATAGGACCATGAGTAAAAAAAATTGAATTAAAAAAAAAAAAAAAAAAAAAAAAAAACTACCCCCCAAAAATATAAATATAAATGCAATTCCCTACTATTTGTTTTATTTTGAATGGTAGGTTATGTACACTCAGAGATACTAAAGAATTTGTTTGAAAAAAAAAAAAAAAAAAAAAAAAAAAAAGTGGAATAAAAACTAGTTACAGAACTTACAATCCACAAGAAAATAGGCAAGTAGAATGATACAATTGCATAATTTGGAGAACAATGCTTTTAGCAGTAAAAAAAAAAAAAAAAAAAAAAAGCATAATCTGGATATTTCTCAGTAGAAAGAAGTGTGGAGTCCCTGATTTTCTGTTTCAAATTTTTCTAAATTCTGCTTCCACTTTTGGTAAATTCTGCTTTTGGCATAATGAGTAGAGTGTTCACCAATGGTCTGGGAGACTGGGGTTCAATCTCAGGTTGAGTCATACCAAAGACTCAAAGAAAAAAAAAAAATATGGTACTTGATACCACCTTGCTTAACACTCAGCACTATAAAGTAAGGATCAAGGGTAAAGTGAAGCAATCTAGGTTGGTTGGTTGTTTGGGTTTTATGGCATATCAACATTTGTAGGTTATTTAACGTCAAATCCATTTTCATGCAAATAGTCAGTTCTATTTCAAACAATTCAGTTTAGCATGAATACACAATTTAATTGTCGAAAACATTTCTATTTCAAGCTATTCAGTTTATTCAAACAGTTCTAATTCAGCTAATTCAGTTTAGCATAAGTACAGATTTTTTTTGTCAAAACAGTTCTATATTAAACAATTCAGTTTAGTGTAAGTATAGTTTAAATGTCAAAAACAGTTCCATTTCAAACAATTCAGTTTAGCATAAGCACGCAGTTTAGATGTAAGTAGACAGTTTAATTGTCAAAAACATTTCCATTTCAAGCTATTCAATTTAGTCAAATAGTTCTAATTCAAAAAATTCAATTTAGCATAAATATGCAGTTCGTTCTTTTTAACCCATAGATAGGGCCCTACCAGGTGCAACCATTCCAGGCCAGAGTGGACCTGGGAGCAATGGCAATGAAGGGGTACTCAACTTTCCCCAAAGCTCCAGCATTACTGGAGCCTCACCATAAGATTGTTTAGTGTCATATCCAGGACAATCATTGGGGGAGGGGGGGGGGGTCTTACTACTCTGCAGAGGTGCAGTCAGTGTATTCTACAGACCCAGCTGACTGGCCAATACACAGAGTTAATGTCAAAACTGTTTTATTTCAGATAATTCAGTTTAGCATAAGTACACAGTTTAGATGTCAAAACAGTCCTATTTTGAAGAATTCGGTTTAGCATAAGTATGCAGTTTAAATGCAAAAAAACAGGAAGTCAAGAAACCACGATTTAGTTCTATTTAACTCATAGATAGGACCCTTATCAGGTGCTACCACTCCAGGCCAGAGTGGGCCTGGGAGCAATGGCAATAAAGGGGTATTCTGCATTCCATAAAGTTCCAGAATTACTGGAGCCTTACCATCATATTGTTTTTTTTTCATATCCAGGACACTTATTGGGGGTGGGTCTTATCCCTCAGCAAAGAAGCGGTCGGTATATTCAACAGCCACCGCCAACAGGGCAAGAGCAATCAAGGGAATGGAGTAGCGCACTTCCCTACACCTCAGCTACTGAAAAGGGAGCCTTTGGGTCACCCTCGATTAAGGTCGCTAACTTTACTCATGAGAAAATTGCAATAAAATATGCTACCGTTATTATTAAACTAAAAACAAAAACATAATTCAAAGATTTATTAAATATCAAGAAATAGCAAATATCTTCATTTTTTTTTTTAAATCCAAGTCTAAAAATAAATTATATGTAAAAATAAAAATGTAACACAACTAGACAATAAAACAATGAAATGTTGCAGTGCATAATTATCTTTTGAGGTTGAAATTTTATTCAGATCTTCCTCCTTTAAGAAGGAACTCATACAGATTGTTTTTGCATTTTTAAGTAAAAGGGGTCTAGATTGATTTATAATTATTAATTCACAATATTAAAATCAACAGAAAAATCACATTTAAATAATCAACAGCAAATAACTTGAATCTCAATAATAGATATCTGAGTAAATCAAACATTTTGACTAAAATTTTACAAAACAGGAATTAAACCCTAAGAACTGGATCCTTGTAACAAAATATAAAAAAACAAATTTGACATAAATTCAAAATTTGATTAAAGCAACTTATTTCAAGTTGAAATACAGCTCAAATCTAAAATTGAATATTTCCCAAAGAAATTAGCAATCTTCTAATCTCTTTTCTAAATCTCCATTGTAATACAACATTGTAAGTTGTTTGGTGTTCTCAAGAGTAAGACTTCCATGTTGTTTATTTAGTAAATGTTTATACTGAGAAAATGAACGTTCAGCATCTACGCTGGTAACAGGCATCCATATGACCTTATTGGCAATCTCTTCCAATAGGGCAAATCTGCTCTTATTTGCATTCCAAAATGCTGAGATATTAAACGGATCTGGTAGGTCATCTTGGTAACTTACATAAATTTGGAATTCTTTTAGGAGATCAATAGAAGGATCTTGAGAGTCTTTAATGGCTGCAAAACTATCAATGTCATGGATTATACAAGGTAGCTGTCTAGGATCATTACACCACGAGGACACTCCTGTCTAGGATCAGACAAGATGCCCTGTAAAAGTTAGACATAGGGTGGGCATCCAGCTAATTATTCAGTTTTGAAAAAGATATGCTGAATAAATCTTGGAAGTTTGAGATAACTCTCTCCTTCTCTGCATTCTCTAGTCGAGACAAAAGATGGTCAGTTTCTACACCAAATGTTGATTTTAATGTACCAGAATGCAAATATTGTTTTACATCCTCTATCATGTTATGAACAACACATGCAAGCGAACACTTAGTTTCTTGTAAGCTTTTCAAAACAGGAGCAGTTCTCATTAATAAAATGCAGATTCAGGCATAAATTATACTAAGAGGCATGATGTAGTTGATCATTATCTACTAATTCCAGAATCCTATCAACTGCAAGGCCATAGCTCATTTCTTGCTTAAAGAATCCTTCCTAGAATTGTACAAAGGTTGAGTGATATTTGGCCACATTAAACCAGGAATTCTATCTGGTTGCCACTGGCACAGGGGGTAATTTCACTTGTTCCTTAGTCAAGGAACCTTCAAGTCATTAGAGGTATCGCTTTTTCAATTAGCTTTTTAAAAAAGACTGATTTAATGAAAGTAATGAGCTGAGTAACATTATCAAATGCTGGCCAGTGTGAAAATACTTCAACAAGATTTGAAATATGGGCTAAGCACAACACATGGTAACTGTTAATAAAGAAAATTGACAACACTTTCCTATGAGCATTTTTTTTACAATAAGCTGCAAAATTTGTTACAAAGGCAATAATATCTTCAAATGCAATATCTACAAGTTACATTCTCTCATGATTACAGCATCAATGAGAAATGACTTCCTACAAATGTCTGCAATCAGATTCAAAATACTCTAGTCACAATGGTCAGTTGTTTTGTTTATTATGATTCTAACAGATTGATTAACAAGCTTGGTTTTCAGAGCAGCAAAATAAAGAGCAAACTATTTTCTGTTTCAGTTGAGAAGATTTTTTGTCAAATGAGTTTTTTGATTTTACATGATTTTTGATTGTGTCAACCCTAAAAATGTCAACACTATGGAGACAATTTGCAAAATGATATTTTCTTCCACATAAAAGTCATCAGGAAATTGTTCTACTCTGGCTTTAACACAAATTTTAGATACTAGAGTCTTTTTTTCAGAGGAGCAGGTCCAACTTTTGAGGTTGAGGGTGATTCACTATATTGATTTGATTCAGCCATTTTGGCAATCTGTTGCTTATTCATACAACTGGTTTTGAAAAATAGATAATATATGAAAAATAAAAAATAATAATAATCATTCATAGTTGATGTTATTTAAAGATTTTTTGTTCAATTTAAATTTGAATCACAGTGGTGAAGATGATGTAATTATGAATCAGGGAGAATCCTTGTGTAATGGTAAGCTTTGGAGTAAACAAGTCACTTGTTTCATAAAATAGCATTTGGGAAAGTGTTTGGGGATTTAGGAATTAACATTAAAAACTCCCACCCGGATATTGACTCGTCGGCTGCCAGATACAAAATGTATAAACGCGTCGCCATGCATAAGGCTCCACGCATCCATCCGGTTAAAATAAAAAAAAAAAAAGAAAAATAATAAAATGTAAAGTAGCCAATGGGAAGCGGTCGCGCCAAAATTAGAAGGATTTTGGAGTGGCGAATTTGGAGCCGGTGAAGAGAGATAAATACCCAGGTTTTCTGTGAACCGACCTCTTTTCGGGTAGTGACGTCGAACCGACAACACCGATTTTACTGTCTGGTGTTTTGGACACCACGCTATGTTTTGGGACGTAGCATTGGTTAGTCCATTCACCAAGTAAATAAAGGAAAGTATGGAAGAAATGTTTTCGTCTCTTATCTGTTCCTATCTTTTCTTTTTGCATATTTCTTTTGGACTTTCTTTGGGCAAGGCATTGCGCCAGCCAGTCAACGTGGGGTAAAATAATATAACCAAAATATGGAGTCAGATATCTTACGGCAACACAGCCTTGCCCTTAGCCCCTGACCACCTAAAAACCTTCTAACCCCACAAGTGTTTTTTCTTTATTTCTACATTGTATGGTCATGTGATAGCACTTACTTTTCTTTCATCATATTGATAAAATAAGGTCACAAGTTGTTTAGAATCTTTCACTCATAAATTGTGTTGAAAATGAAATGAGCCTTGAAAAAAGGAATTTGTTAAACTGTTTGATCTTTGTATCTCCCCCACTTCCAACACAATTGTGTGTCCTCCCATTTCCACTTCACCAATGGCTACAAGGACTGACTTTCATCTGCTACATTACAGTTTCTTAGAAAAATATTGAAGACTCAAACATTTTCTCGGAAAATCTATGACCCACTTTTCTTTTTTCTTTTTTTTTTTTCATGTAAAAACTTTTGCTCTTAATTCTTTTTCAGATCTTAAAAAGGAAAAAAAAATAACTTGTATTTGTAAAATCAAAATTTCAAGGAAATAACTAGGTTATGTTCTATTTATTATAACATTTAACAACAAAATTGGAGGACAGTTAAGTTTGGAAAGAATTAAACAAAAAAAAACAAGAAAACTGTTAATTATTATTGATAACTTCATTAAAAACAAAATCAGAGATTCCATAATTCTATGATCGGTAAAAATTGGAACCCTAAGAAGTGCTACCAGAAGCTTTTCTTTCAATAAAGTCTTCACTGTGCCCATCTACCAACTGTACTTCACACAAAGAATGACTTTTCCACTAAACACATAGGTTGACTACAGGCCTGTCACTGCTCACTTGGATTGTAGCAAATGACAGCTTCTCAGAACAAACCTTTTTTTGGATGAGGTAGAAATTTTGCAAGCCAATCGTAAATATGCATGTGAGGTTCCTTGAGGAAAAAGAAAATACTGTATTGTTGAGACATATTATACCAAAACCAATGATAGAAAATTTTGCAAAAATAACCTTAACCTTTGGACAGAATGAAGTTCCAGAACTCTTGAAATGGTGGATCTTATGATTGCCTGTCCAAGATGGTTTGTCAGAACCTGCAAAGTTAAAGATTCAGCAGAGGCTGCCAAGAACTCATTTAATTTCATGAATTCTAAAATTGATGGATATGGGAGGAGGAATAACCATCTCACCTGATTATTGTATTATTCTATAACTGCTATTAAAATAGAGAGGAATTAGATTTGTAAGTTCTTTGTATTTGCAAGTTGAATTTATGCCAAATTATTAGGCAATCAAGTCTACATTAGACCAATTTGGAATAATCATTTTTACTTTGTAGTCTTAAAAAGTTAAACTGAGTTTTTTTAGAAATCTTCAAACTGGGGTTTACTGGTTTTAACGGCATGTCAATCCGTCAAGGGTTATTTTTTGCCTAGAGGTTAGAGAATTTCTTCTATATTTAGATTTTTTGCATAGTTATTTCTTAAAGAGTTCTTTTTTGTCCATGGTCCTGTCAAATACTAATAACTTCCAAACATACCTATTTGATCCTTAAATGGAACCCTAAGATAAGAGTAATGGCCTTAAAGGGGTACTCCACACTCCCCAGAAATAGAACCTCACCATCAAATATACTTTTTAATTCAAACTTACTTCAAAACAACTTATATTTGCTTAAGCTCATGTTCTTTTGTTTTTGTTTTTATTTAATAAAACAGTATGTGACAAAAGATATACAAGTCGTAGAAAATTGGTTGCTGTTGTTTATTTCAGATGATAAAGGGAAGTAATTTTGACATCTAATTTACGATTTAATTTACCGATTTCTTTTTATTGAACAAATATTAACATTCTTAAATAATGACAATTTTTTTAAATGAAAAATTTTTTTTTTTTTTTTAAATGGTAAAATTGTAAAGTTTCATTTTGTTCACTGGGTTTTTTTTTTATTTAAATTTTACCGATAAAATTTGAACCTTAAAATCGAAAAAAAAAGGGGTAAGACTGTAAATTTATTTTTTCAAATAAATAAAAAATAAATGTAACATAAAAAAACATGAAAAGACAACATAAATTTTACATGAAACTATACAAAAAAATAAAATAAATAAATAATAATACAAATGAGATATATACAGCATAGTATTTCCACAAATTAATTTTGATCCACACTTTGCGGTCATAAAATATAAACTTAAAGAATAAATTAGGGAAATTTTAGTTAAAATCTTGCCAAAAAAATTTTTTTTTAAATGAATAAATAAATAAATAAATAAAATGAAATAAGAATAACCAAATTTAATTTTCGACATAAACACAAAAAAAACAATAGCCATGTGAAAAAGAAAAGTGCCGGCAAATACTTATTGATAATACAAATAAACATTCTAAGAAACAATGAATTACAGATTCAGACATAAAATATAAATAAGAAATATTACTTACAAAATTTTAAATAAAGAAAGTGCGATAAGATTTATAAATGCTGCAATTATTATACAGCACATGAAACAACTTAGTCGGTCATGTCGGCTTGTACGTATATACCGCCGAAGCTGAACAACTAAGGGCAGATAACTCTTTTATTTCCTTCCTTTCTATCGATCGATCTCTCTCTTTGTCTATGTGTCTCTACTGTCTTTATTGAGGATGTTGATTTAGTTAACCAGATAACCTTGAGTCTAAGACGGATTATCTATCCCTCGGCTAAGATTGTGTTGACCATAACGATGCTATTACGTAACGAGTTAATGTTGCTTTACAGTGTACGAAATCCTAAGTGCAATTACTTCTATTTTTGGAGCTTAGAAAGCAAAATAACAGATATGTTAAAAAAAAGCACAGTGAAGAAAAAGGACTAAGCAACCTAAGTTAAAAATCTGGACATGGCTGTATGCATATAATTTCACGCTAATCTTAAGGAAAGACATGAATTTATTTCTTCTCCCCGCCACTGCCATACCTCAGCAATGGGTAAATAGTAGGCCAGCCTCTGCTCTCTTACTTTGGTGGAGAAACCGGTCTGGCTGAAGAAAACCTCAAAATTCCAACTAGCTGTGACATCTTTGGAAAGCTAGCACTTGTAAGCGATTGCCAAAAAAAAAAAAAAGGGTGATTGCTTGATTTTAACAGCATATCAAATTTTAGGCCTAGGTTAGGGAACTGCATTCATTGTATGCTTATGTTTACCTTCTTTGTGTCGTTGTTTCTCAGAAGGGTTTTTTGTTAGTTTTTTTTTTTTTTTTCGTGCATAGTTATCCAGTATTCATATATAATATAAATAATTTGCACAAAGTTGTATGGTTTTATGTATCCCTATCTAATACTGATGACTATATGGTTTCAAGAAATTATTACACCATATAACGGTAAATTATTGATATGAAAAATAGTTTGCTGAAATTATTATATTTACTAAGTATTATTGATATTAGTTACTTGAAACCATGTAACTATGCAAACAAACTTACTATCATTAATTTTAGTTTGGTTTCTTTGTTTAATGGCATAAAACCTTTTTAGGTTATTTAATGCCAAAGCCATTCTCCTACCTTTCCCAAGGGTATGTGGGGCATTCAATAACTTTCCAGACTTTTTTGTACAGGCATCTAAAATTGTCGTAGACTCTTGAAAATTCACTATGTTATTACTATACATCTTATGAGATGACTGACCAATTTTTAGGATTTCAGGTTCAAATGAACAGCTACAGCAGCAATTGGAATACACCCTACTAAAGCCTGATTGTCACAGCTGGTGAATTTCAAAAATGCAATCTGGACAAGAGAACATTTTAGAAGAACGATATGCAATAAAATTGTTTTAAACTTGGAAAAAATGCCACAGAAACGTATGGAATGCTTCAGACTGCTTTTCGACCATCTTGCATGAATCGAGCATCAGTTTTTGAGTGGCATAAGAGATTCAAGGAAGGCAGGGAGTCTGTGACAGATGATGAGAGGTGTGGGAGGAGTAAGGAAGTCAATACACCAGAGTTGATTGGCCAAAGGGTTAGGGTTGCTATGTTGAGGTTTTAAGGGAGTTCAGGAAGAGATTCCGTCGGAAGAGGCCAGCACTCTTCAAATCGAGTCAGTGGCATTTCCACCAGGACAATGCACCAGTCCACAACTCCGTCCTTATCACAGACTATTTGACCAAGATGGGCATCAAGACAGTTTCTCAGCCTCCCGTAAGTCCAGACCTTGCTCCTGGTGACTTTTGGTTATTCCCTAAGCTCAGAGGCTGTCATTATGAAACTATTGAGGAGATGAAAGAGGCTGTGACGAAGGTCATTGACATGCTCACACAAGAGGACTTCTATGGGGCCTTCCAGAAGTTGTTGGAATGGTACAAGTGCATTGCAGCCGGAGATTACTTCAAAGGGGACTAGAGTTTCATGTGTGAACTATCAATAAAAGTGCCCATACGAAAAAAGTCTGGAAGCTTATTTAATGATCCTCGTATTTGCCCAAAAGTGAACATAATAGCACGACTGGTGTAGGAACTCGCTTACTACGATTCCGCAGTCCATCACTTTAACCATTACACCACGAGGACACCCCCCCATTAATTAATGAATTTCAATGTGGTATTTTAGGGTTTTATAATAGTAAAACCCTAAAATACCACATTGAAATTCATTTGCAAACCTATTTATTTTAGAATATATATATATATATATATATGTTGAAAAGATAAGATATATACTTTGATATGGATGAAAATTTATTGTATTTACTTTGCCGACACGTGTTTTGAATCAATTTCAAATATATTTTCTCATGTATTACTCATTTTTTCTAAAATGTAAAACATTTTCCCTGAAGATGACTTTTCAGCTTGCATGCTTAATATATTTTCCATTATTATTATTATTTTATTCTTATTTTAATACTTGAAATAATTTTAAATAAAATACCTTGTATGTGGGCAAAATTTTAGTCAAAACACGTAGGCAAAATAAATGCAATAAATTTCCATCCACACCAAAGTATATATCTTTCTTCTGTTTATCTTTTCAACATATTTGATTCATTTCATTTTTTCTCTCAACACTTACACACACACACGCATATATATATATATATATATATATATATATATACCTATCTTCATATAGGGGATATTCAACCATCAACATCAATAGACAGAGAATTCTGATCTCCCAAATTAGAGTGGCTAGTTTAACCCAGGGGTAAACCATGAGAAAGATCAGTTACCCAGTCACTCTCTCTCTCTCTCTCTCTCTCTCTCTCTCACCCAAAAGTCATTCATAATTGACTATTCACAGGCAAATAAAATATAGCAGTAAACTAAAATTCCTTGCATGTGTGTGTGTGTGTGTGTGTGTGTGTGTGTGTGTGTGTGTGTGTGTGTGTGTGTGTGTGTGTGTGAAAAACAAGATTTTCATCTGGAATGAAATCATGAATCTGATTGCATTTCAGGAAAACAAAGAATAAACAAGAATTAAACTATGCAGAAAGGATAGGGAAGAGTTGAGTAGTGTTTGGTATGTTCCACTCTCTCCATTCTCCATACACCAAGCTGGTGCTGACAATACAACACAGATTCCTCAGACCACATGATACGCAGTCATTTATTCTCATGGCTACTCTGGCATATAGTAATTTACTAAGCTTTTTGCTTAGATGTGGCATAAGGCTGTATGAATGAGGCACCCAATGAGACTCAAACTCATTCATGTAAGTTTTCTAGTCTAGCATGCTAACTATTACAACACCCAGGGTGCCCACTCTGGTATATATATTGTTTTGACATCATGCAACCATGTAACAAGAGTGGTAATGAAGGAGTACTTTACACTTCCCAGTTCTCCAAAACTGGAGCCTCACAATCAGATTAAGTTCAGAATAATACCCAGGACAAAACCTTTTCTAAGCCTTGTTTATAAGGCAAAAATATAAAGGTGTAGAAAAAAATAAATGCTGACTTTGTCTTTCTGCAAAACCTTGCCAAGTTGAAGTGACTAAAAAGAAAGAATGAAAGAAGGAAGGAAAAAGTATTAGAATATTATCCAAAATATTCAATTAACTACTTTTTCTTTTCCGTTGTGCCTAAAATACACTCACAATATCCCCTGCTAAGGAGTAAGGTCCTGCTCTCCCAAAAAGTTTATATGCTTTATAAAAATTATTTACAAAATTTACAAAGGATAGCATGAAGCCCAAAAAAAGGGTGTCCTGAGTATCACACTAAACAGCAGTGAGGAAGCTTCAGTTCTGGACCTCTGTGAAATATGGAGTGACCTCTTCATTGCCATTACTCTAAGGTCCACTCTGACCCATAGAGTTAGTACTTGTTAGGGTCTCATCTATGGGTCAAATAGATCTTTTTGGTTTGGTTTAGTTTGGTTAGGTTTTATGGCATATGACTATTTAATGCCAAATCCTGCTTTTACATAAATATGAGGTTTCATTTCATTTGGTTGAGTTTTAAGGCATATCAACCATTGTAGGTTATTTAGTGCTAAATCCCGTTTCTTCATAGATATTAGATATATATGATTTGTAAACATATGTCAACAAAGTTAATAGTTCCAAGTTTACTAACAATTCAATTAAACATCAAACCTTTCTTTGCACACAGTTGAATTATCAAACAGTTCTATTTCAAACAATTCAATTTGACCTAAGTCAAAGTTAAATGTTTCCAAGTATTGGTATGTATCGCAAACATCAGTCATTTATTTACACAAAGTTAAATGATCAAACAACTCACTTTATCATAAGTCAAAGTTAAATGGTTCCAAATATTGCGATGTATCACTAACAATTCAATTAAACATCAGTCATTTGTTTACACAGTTAAATGATCAAACAGTTCTATTTCAAGCAATTCAATTGAGCATAAATCATTTATTTGCACTCAGTTTAAATGTCAAACAGTTCTATTTGACACATAGATAGAACCCTATCAGGTGCTACCACTCCAGGCCAAAGTAGACCTGGGAGTGATGGCAATGAAGAAGTATGCTGCTTTCCCCAAAGCTCCAGCATTACTAGAGCCTGACCATCAGATTGTTCAATATCATATCCAGGACACTCATCTTGTTGTATATTGACCTACGACCTGGCCAGGCTGTCAAAATAGGAAATGCACCTGTGTAAATAACAGGTGCATCCGGTTGATCAGGATGAATGAGTGCGAAATTGTGATGCCCACAAGAAGAAGGTGGGCGTTGAACTATTATATAACGCAGTGCACAGGAAATTCAATCAGTTTTGGAGACCAGACCAGACCAGTTGGAGACAAGATGCGGTAGAAAAAACCAGCACCCAGCAGAGGGAGCCCTCAGGCCCCCAATTAATCAGTTTGGAGATCAGACCAGTTGGTGAGAAGATGCTGGATTGAGGAACATGTCCCAGAGAGGCTGGGCCCCCAAGCCCCTGGTTGAGCAGCCCAGGAGAACGGGAAAGAAACGCAGTTATGGCCAATTGAGTGGGGTTCAATATGTTGCAGTTCTGTTCAGTCTCCAACTCCCTCTCACACAACCCTTTCAAATAAAGTGAGAGGTATATTTTTCTAAGAACTGTGTCGCTCGTCTATTATTGTGTCGTCGTTATGATTCTGCATGCATATGTAGATGTATATGTATTATGTGTTTGTATAGATGGTTATAAAGACCGGACATTGGCATAATGGTTAGAGTGTTCGCCAATGGCCTGGGAGACCTGGTTTCAATCACAGGTCGAGTCATACCAAAGACTCAAAAATGGTACTTGATGCTACCTTGCTTAACACTCAGTATTATAAGGTAAAGATCAAGGGTAAAGAGGAGCAATCCAGGGAAAGGAGTAGCGCCCTCCTCTACACCTCGGTGTAGTAGCTACCGAAAAGGGAGCCTTCTGGTTGCCCTCGATTACAGTCGCCAACTTTACTTTACTTACTTATAGATGGTTATGACTATACAACAATCTTACCCATCAGCAAAGATGCAATCAGTGTATTCTACAACCCCCCCACACACACACACACACACTTCAGCTGATTGGGCTTTGGTCTGTTTGAGGTAATATTTAAAATTATTTTGAACTATATTACCATTAGCTGTCAAAACATTTGATATGGCAACAAAGTATAAAGTGTTTTCCTGTTTGAAGTGATTGTAGAAATACATTTTTGTACTTATATGTAAATGGAGACCATGATTGTTAAGCTGCCTTTGGCACAGAATATCTCAATAAGAGTCAACATGTCATAAAACCAACCAACTAACCAGAAAAATTCTTGGGTTTCTCGCTTTCCATCTTGGCTTCGAGACTTAAATCTATTCAGTTTAATGGTTAATTTGCCATCGTCTTGAGTTCTCCTTGAGCAGATTTTTTTGCCACCAAAGCTTTTGAAATGTTTCCTTGACAACCAAATAGTCTAGAGAGTCTCATATAAAAGTCTTTCTTTTTAATATTGATTTAGCTAACCATGTAAATCTAATAAAGGAGGTATTTATTTTGGATGATACAAAACAAATGTTAAAAATCACAAGCAATTTATGAGTGAGTTTCAAAACAACTCATAGCCAAAAAACACCAAACTGCATCTCATGGCGAGGCTCTATTTCTGGAGATCTAGGGAGTGTAGAGTACCCCTTCATTGCCATTACTCCCATTTACTCTAACCTGAAGTGGTAGTACCTATTAGGGTCTCATCTCTGGGTCAAATAGAAATATTCAATCATTTACTATACTTGAAACTATTTAACTGTTTGCAAACAAATAATTGATGTTAAACTGAATAATTAGTATTACATGGAATCATTTAACTGTGGAAACAAATAAATAATGTTGAATAGAATTATTACTGTTAAATAGCAGTGATTGAAACCATTTCACAGTGTGCAAATAAATGAACTCTGGCTCATTTGAATATAATGTCACCAACAAACTTTCATTTACAAATCATATATATAAATATATACAACCAACCTGAAGTGGTAGAACCTACTAGAGTCCGATCTATGGATCAAAATTCTTAAGAAATCACTACAAAAAATGTAAATATGTACCATAAATGCAATTCCCTAACCTCTAGGCATAAAATAACCTCAGACAAGTTGACATGCCATTAGCATCAATCAATTAAGAAGGTTAGATGAAAAAAAAAATCTGAATATGAGCACAGGTAAAAAATCATACATAATAGTAGTAATTCTAGTCAAGTAAGAACATTAAGTTTATAAGTCTCAAAAATTCACTCTGAATTGTCCTGCAGGACACATAGCGTAACAGTTATGGGCGTTGGTTCCCTAAGGAGACAATCATCTGGAGGTTGCAGGTTCAATCCTGACTGTAACAATACAGGATTACTTAACACTTGTACCCGGAATCAGAACAGGATTCAATAAAGGATGTAGTTCGAAGTTCCATGAGTTCGACAAACACCTGAAGAAGGCCGGAGGACATATCGGCCGAAACGTTGTGGAATTAACAATAAAGATGATAAAAATCAATGAAGCAAGAAATTACCGACATCCTTACACATGTCCCTTGTCTACATAAGACATATTTGTCAATTAGATGAGTTTTCACAATTCTTTATTACTCAACTGGTCCTCCAGATTTCTTTTGAAGATTCCAGCTTGTTTATTTGTTGTATAGCAGAGAAAGACAACCATGCTAATGTTTAGAAATATAATCTGCTTCTTTTCTTTTCCCTTTATTACCCTAAAATGTCTTGCCCAGTCGGCTGTGGCTGTAGAATACATCGACTGCTTCTCTGCAGAGGGGTAAGACCCCCCCCCCCAACGAGTGTCCTATATATGACACTAAACAGTCTGATGGTGAGGTTCCAGCAATGCTGGAGCTTTGGGGAATGCGGAGTACCCCTTTATTGCCATTGCTCCCAGGTCCACTCTGGCCCGGAGTGGTAGCACCTGATAAGGGTCCTATCTATGGGTTAAATAGAATTAACAGCATACTTATGCTAAAATGAATTGTTTGAGTAAAACTGAATAGTTTGAAATAGAAATGACTTTTACAATTAAACCGTACTTACATTTAAACTGCGTGCTTATGCTTAACTGAATTATTTCAAATAGAACTGTTTTTCGACATTAAAACTGTATTTACACTTAACCGAATTGTTACATACAACTGCTTGAATAGTTTGAAATAGAAATGTTTTTGACAAACTGCACTCATGCTAAACCAAATTGTTTGAAATAGAACAGATTATTTACATAAAAATGGATTTGGCGTTAAATAACCTACAAAGGTTGATATGCCATAAAACCCAACAAACCAACCAACCAACCAACCTAAAATGTCAGTATGGGTAGAGTGAGAGGGAAAGTCAAAGGCGGCTGAGTTTGCATACACACAGTGGCCAACTGTACGGATCTTCTGTGAACTGCTTTCTCTTCATTCAGCTTGAGTTGAAATCTTCCCTGGTTTATATAATTTTCCAGATGCCCACACAAATCCTTATGGTCACATCTCCTGCCTATACATTGGACATGCTTCCTTCTAGCATACCAGCCACACAATGCATGTGATCACGCTTCCTTCTAGCATGCCACCCACACAACTTACACAGTATTTCTGTCGGGGCTTTTGTATCATGTTTACTTTAGGCAACAGGTATATTTCCTGTTATGCTACCCATGCAATTTATGTGGCATGTCAAAGGGATCTTCAAGTCAATATTCAACACACTTTTGTTAGATAAATATTCTATGTTGAGTTTAATATGAATATTTTGATGATTCCTTTGTGATACATTCTTCATTTATGCATCTTTTACTATTATGCTAAACTTCACTTGTGAATCTAATCTGTAATATCTGGTTTGGATTTAGACTTTTCTTTCTCCTAGATTGATTGCCATACCAAAGCAAAAGAGCCAAGTCTTCTTACTATATATCCTTAGTTGGGACGAAGGAGAATAGTTGGATTCATATCTTTCCCAAAGATATCAACATTATACGGAATGGAGAAGGAAGTTACTTACCAAGTAACAGAAACTCACCAAAAAGTGAAAGGATAGAAAACGCTCCTTTAGCCATTCTTATTTCCACCAAGCAGTTTAACTCCAAACTTGTTTTGGGGTCATCAGGAGAGAATGTGCACCATTTCGAGGCCTTCCTCTTGATGGTTTTATTTGCACATCACCCCCCCTTACTGACATCAGGCCCCATTAAAGCATCCTATCAAATCAACGTCTAACGGCGAAATGTAAATCTGCTTGTGTTATTAGAATGTTGCTGTGCATTCGCAAGCAGGTGATACTATGACGTGCTTATTTTGAAATGTTCTACGGGACGTTTCTTTTATTCCATATCCACATTGAACAATTTTCAGTTATTTCTGTAAGGCAATTTCATACTTTTGCTTCTATTACACTGACTGATTCCAATTTGTCCCAGAAATTGGTACAGGGTGCCTGCAATGAAACCTCTTGCTCCAATCTCCATGATAATCCTATACCCTTCCTTTTCCAGTTCTTTTTTGAGATCTTCATATTTGCTTTATTGTTAATTCTACCAGGATGACCTTTGAGTTCTCCTTCGAAAATAGAACAATGTCTAGTCACAGACCCTTACTAGATATTATTTTCAGGTAATCATAATGCCAGCCAGAGAGGTCAGCAGATACCTTCCAATTGTCACCTAATCCAAGAAGATTTTTCCCAAAGGTATCAACATTATACGGAATGTAAACTACCTCATCCATGATTTGAACTCAGATTGCCAAGTCCATTTCACATGACAATAATTATTACACCATAAGTGTAAATGTATATGTGTGAAGAAATCAATTTTAAGTTCTTCAAATAGAATTTGACTCTACGTTGAAATGTAATAGCCACCAAAAATCACCTTTAAATGAATAAAACTACATGTAAAAACTTTTCTTTAATAACAATAAAATATTATACTACTAATATCAATATACTATTAATATTAATATACTATTAATATTATAAAATATTATACTGCTTATAACTATTAAAGTCTATTTAATATCATATTAGTAAAAAAAGTAAAGTTGATGACCATAGTCGAGGATGACCCTAAGGCTCCCTTTTTGATAGCTACTACACCAAGGTGTAGAGAAGGGTGCTACTCCTTTCCCTGGATTGCTCCACTTTACTCTTGATCTATACCTTATAATGCTGAGTGTTAAGCAAGGAGGCATCAAGTACCATTTTTTTGTGCCTTTGGTATGACCTGGGATTGAACCCAGGTCTCCCGGGCCATTGGTGAACACTCTAACCATGATGCCAATGTCCAGTATATATTTCCAGAAAAACTAATTACAATATCATTTTTATATGTTTAAATAGTAAAAGTCATTGTTACAATAATCAAGCTAAGTACACGTATGCGTATGTGTGTGACTAAAATTCGAAAGAATGATCATATTGTCATCAATACAAAATTTAACAGAAATTCGCAGAAAATATTTAGATAATATGTCCTGTGTATCCCATAAGACAGTATCTGGTGGTGAGGCTCCAGTTCTTGATCTCTGGGGAGTGTAGAGTCGGCCTTCATTGCCATTACTCTCATACTATTTTGATGTAGAGTAGTAGTTTCTTTTAGGATGTCCTCTATGGGTCAAATAGATGTGTATGTAAATTATTTGTATTGGGCAAGAATACTTGATATTATATAACTGTGCAAAAAAAAACTCTTAAGATGTAAAAATAAACATACTGTGTATGTGATTCCCTAATCTCTAGGCATAAAATAATCCCATATGGTTTGACATGCGGTAAAAATCAATCAATCAACCAAAATTATCAGAGAATATTTTTGCTATAATAAACTTTATTACCTATGAATAGAAAAGATGCTGACTACAAGATATTCACAGATAGTTTGTGATAGAAAATCTTTCTCTCTTCATTCTTCTTTACTGATCATGTTGGATATTCACCAGCAGATCCATTTGACATGCCGCATAAGTTGCATAGGTGGCATAACAGGATATGCATCTGTTTCCTAAAGTAAACAGGACCCAGATGTTCCAGCAGAAATGCTGCGTGAATAGCATGGATGGCATGCTAGAAGGGTTGGATGCTTGAAGCAGAAAAACAACAGGAAGTACACCTGTTTCCTAAAGTAAACAGGATACAGGTGTGGAAGACTGGT
The DNA here is from genome assembly GCA_963585895.1 of Sepioteuthis lessoniana. Classification (NCBI taxonomy): domain Eukaryota; kingdom Metazoa; phylum Mollusca; class Cephalopoda; order Myopsida; family Loliginidae; genus Sepioteuthis; species Sepioteuthis lessoniana. Next base: position 10,040,580 of record OY757913.1, read on the forward strand.
GAAGATGCCACATAAATTGTGTGGGTGGCATGCTAAAAGGAGGTGTGTCAACATGCAATGTGTAGGCAGGAGGTGTGACCATGAGAATTGTGTGGGCGTCCGAAAAATTGCATAAGCCAAGGAAGATTTCAACCCCAACAGTACGAAGCAGAAAGGCAGAGAGGTTTCACAGAAAGACTGCACCATCATCCCTCTGTGTGTGTGTGTGTGTGTGTGTGTGTGTGTGTGTGTGCACATCTCAGCTATCTCCAACTGTCTCTTACTCTACCTATACGTACATTTTGGGTAATAAAAGGAAAAAGAAAGAAGCAGATAATATCTTTATACATTAGCGTTGTCGTCTTTCTCTGCAATACGACACTCATTTCAAAATGAAATGGTGAACCAAGTCTTCAAGACTGACAACTGCCCTTTGAATGTAATTTTATACTTATCAATGTAAAAGCCCAGTCGGCTGGGGCTGGAGAATATGCCGATTGGATTTCTTCAGGGAGTAAGAGTGTTTTAGACATGAGACTAAAACTTCGGATGATAAGGCTTCAGTCCCGGAGTTTTGAGGAATGTGAAGTACTCTTCATATTCATTACTCCCGGGTCCACTCTGACCCCATGTGGTAGTCCTTTAGGATGGGCCAAATAGAAATATTCAATCATTCACTATATTTGAAACCATTTAACTGTGTGCAAACAAATGATTGATATTGAATTGAATCATTAGTGTTAGATTATACTTAAAACCAGTTCACTGTGTGTAAATAAATAAGCTCTGGTTCATTTAAAAATGTTTAAAACTATTTATTCACAAATCCTATATATTTAATCTATATGTATAAACAGTATTTGGCATTGAATAACCTACAAGGCTTGATGTGCTATAAAAACCAACCAACCAACCTAATATAAGTTTATACATATGTGATACAAGAAAAATGGTTGATTGATTGATTTTAATGGCCTATCAACCAACCTAGGGATATTTTAAGTTTAAACGTTAAGGAATTGCATCCACTGTATGTTCATATTTACATTGTTTGTGTAGTTGTTTAAGATGGGGTTTTCTGTACATGGTCCTATCAAATATGATTAATTTTTTAACAGATCTATTTAACCCATAGATAAGACCCTAACAGGTACTAACATTCCAAATCAGAGTGGACCTGGGAGTAATGGTAATGAAGAAGTACTACACATTCTCCAGAGCTCCAGAACTGAAGTTTTGCCACCAGATGCAGTTTAGTATCACATATATATACATATATATATATATATATATACCTACCCCTCAACTTAAGCAAGATGCAACACAAGGTCACTTTTTAAACAGTTTAACTAGTTTGAATTTGGAATTTTCTTTCTCCTAGGCTGGTTGCCATAGTATTTACACATAGCTGGAGGGAGAATAATTGGATTCATACCTTTTCCAAGGGTATTAGTGTAATGTGAAATGCGAACAGCCTCATCCAGGAATTGAACTTGGGTCATCATGTTCGTGTCCTACAATTGTAACTATAACACAACAAACACCTCCAGTTTAGTATCATATCCACAACACCCTTTTTTTAAGGGTTCTTAGCCCTCTGCAGAGGATACAGTCAGCATTTTCTAAGCCCTACCAGCAGGGCGAAAGAGAAACAATAAAACTAATGTCCTCCCCTTTATACATTTTTACATCAGTGTACAAAAAGAATAATAATACACAAATATGAATGCACTTTTACAAGACACCAAAACATTTGCAAATTATGTGTCCACTTTACTGATGTTTGAATGCAATATGCAAAATAAAATTATGGCCACCAATAAAACTCATCAGTTCCTTAATAGACTTGTAAACTTACATTTTAATCCATCTCATTGTTTTCTATCGGTTCATTGTTGCTAAATACACAGAAAAATTTTAAAAAGTACCTTAATTTGTTATAAATCAAATATAGAATTTAAACACTTTATAGGTAGTACACTGTAACCCGGATATAAGAAACCTTTATATAAGAGAAACTCGGATAAAAGAGAGATTTTATCTGGTCCCAAATTAGAGCCTATGTTACCTCAACAAAATAGACAAAACCCGGATATAAGAGACTTCTTCACATATTCCTACAACTCTCTTATATCCGGGTTACCTTAAACGATACTTTTCCATCCAACTCCCCAAGAAATTAGAATTACAAAAAGAAGCAAAAAGAAACAGAAAGAAGAATCACAATAAGAAATTAAAAACCAGCAAAATAAAACAGTAATATTCAGTATAGCATTTGGTTTTGTTTGGTTTTATGGCACATCAACCATTGTAGGTTATTTAATGCCAAATCCATTTTTATACATATAAACAGTTCTAGTTTAAAAAATTCAGTTTATCATAAGTACATAGTCTCAATGTCAAAAACAGTTCTAGTTCAAACAATTCAGTTTAGCATAAGTACACTGTTTCAATGTCAAAAACAGTTCTATATCAAACAATTCAGTTCAGTATACAAAAAAGTTCTATTTCAAACAATTCAGTTTATCATAAGTACACTGTTTCAATGTTAAAAACAGTTCTATTTCAAACAATTCAGTTCAGTACACAAAAAAGTTCTATTTCAAACAATTCAGTTTATCATAAGTACACAGTTTAGTTCTATTTGACCCTTATCAGATGCTACCACTCCAGGCCAGAGTGAACCAGGGAGTAATGGCAATAAAGGAGTACTCTGCATGCCCCAAAACTCCGGCATTACTGGAGCCTCACCATCAGATTGTTTAGTGTCGTAACCAGGACATTCATTGTGGGGGTTGGGGGGTCTTACCCCTCTGCCGAGAAGCAATCAGTTTATTCTTCCGCTCCAGCCGACTGGGCAATCAGTATCATCATCATCATCATGTCGTGCCACTAGCACGGATATCCCTGACCCTCTCTCACCACTTCTCCCTATCATTCATCGCATCTGGCAGGTCTTCGGGGCTACATCCCGTATCCTTACATAGCTGCTGTATGTATGTTCGAGCTGGTCGTCCTGCTTTTGCTTGGCCATATGCGGGGGTCCATAGGAGTACATCACTGATGAGTTCGTCCTTGCTTCTCCAGCAGTGTCCTGCGTGTCTGGTTCGTCTAACTTGTATAGTTTTCATGACGGGAGGCAGTTGGCCGTATAGTTGGTGCCTTGTGGGTGTTGCCTTGTGTCTTGTTCAATATTGCTCACAACATTCTTGAGTAATTGCCGTCTAGCTTCTTCTTCAGCCGTTTACTTAGCGTCCAATTACTAACCTATTGGACTTTATCAGGAAAAAATTAAATTGTATAAAATGATTAGATAAATAAATAATCCATAAAGATCTTACTTTTTTATTTATCTATTTATTTTCAATTTGATTTTTTCCTGATAGGGTCCAATGATTTAGCAGCTGAAAATATGTTTTCAATTAATGACATCTCATTGCTGATTAAGTAAAATCACATGTGAAATGCCATGAAGTAAATTTGTGTACTCAATATTTGTCTCTGCCTCCCACCAGACAGGACTTTACACAAGGTCATTGACCTGAAGGTTGATTATAGTGGGGGTTTAAGGGAGGAGAAAGTCAGGCACAAGCTGAGGCTCGAGCCCCGCTTGACTATGCTGGTCATCAACCCACTTAGTGCAATGTTGGCCTGATGAGCTTAGCTGGACATGGACCCAAATCTGGGTTCAGGCACATATACCTGATTATAGCTTAAACTGGACCACGGGGTCCAGTGCTATACAAGGGTGGCAAATGTGTCGATGATGCAGCACACCGACCCAAAGGTGGCCCAGCCGAAACCGGGGGGGGGGGCTTTCAGCCTCAAGTCTGCCATGGAGCATCCGGAATGGATGCCAGACAGTCCACTGAATAGTCGGTGAAAATATTCTGTGTACTTTGTAACTGTTTAATTCACAATCCTTGAACAAGTAGATTCTTCAAAACTTATAGCGGATTTTTTTGGCAAAACATCTTATCAACCACATTTTTTAGTCTCCTAAGAGAAGACCAGATTTGATACCCTGCAACTTTTTCCTCTTCCCAAATCTAAAATTGCCATTCAGTACAAGAGTAAGGAGAATGCAACAAGGCAGCTGGTAGCAATTGCAGAAGAAAACTTTGCAGAATTTTGAAATATGAAAGAAATTGTGGGATATAGGCATGAGATGTTAAGGCAAGGGTCCCCAACCTTTTCAGCCCAGGACCACAAAGCTTAACTCATAAGAGTTCAGGGCTACCATCTTGGCATGCTTCATTTTTGAGAACAACTGTTCACAGCACTTAGGTAGTACCTAACATGCTCACTATTTGCTGGATGTAAGTGATAAGGTTGAGGAATTATTCAGATGGAAGCCCATGGTTCTTATAGAAATTGAGGATGTAGCAAGTATGAATGTCATTGCCTAAGGTACGCTTTTCTTTATTAATATCAAATAGCTAGATACCTTTCAAATAAGCCTTCAAAAGCAGAAAGGAAACATTCAGTCTTGTGTAGAGTTATTGAGAAAAAGATTGCATCACCCAGGTCTATCAAGCCCCCTTCCTTACAGTAAAGAATCGGCTCTTTGTAGCTTCTGCTTTTCTCCAAAGTAAATATCACAATTAAAACACTGAGATGAAGGCAAATTGACTGAATCCTTTCTAAATACATCTTGCATATATAACCAGAAAACAGTGTTTTTGAACTTAAGTAAATCTTGTATTTTGATTACTGATTTTCAACATAGAAAAAGCCACAAATATACAAGACTTATCCTAAAACTTGATTTGGTTGTAGAGATGCTACACCTGTAGCATGTCTTAGGCAGGAATAACTTTGCAAAGTCCCATCCCTCTCCAGGTTTGAATTCAGTTTTCTTTCTCCAAGACCAGTTGCCATACCAAGGCTAAAGAGCCCAGTCTGTCTTACTATTTTACCCATTGCTAAAAGGAGAATAGTTGAATTTATACCTTTGTCAAGGGTATTGGTGCTATGTAAAATGCAATCAGCCTTGCTCAGGATTTGAACTCAGATAGCTGATTCAATTTCCTATAAGAATAATTGTTATGCCATGAGTGCCTCCAAAATACACTATGCTATCAGCAAAGAGAATATTAAAAAAAATTTTAAAATTGAAACTTTATTATTAAAAGATATCAAAAATCAAAACTTTGAAATAAGATTTTATATTTATACTTGACTAATCATATTTACTAAAGTTTAATCTAAAACAAACGAAAAATTAGAAAACTCAACATATACTAAATGAAAAATTTTATATAGTTATAAGTTTTGTATCACTCATTTTCTTTCATAATCATTTTCTCTTTTTTTTACCTAAAATTATTGTTAGAATATCTCATATGTCAACTATCCTGAAAAAACTAGCCAACACAGACAACAATACTAACCTACTTTAAATAAAAATGTGGGTACCTAATGTGGTGTAATAGTCACTGGACTTGACTAACAGACCATTACTAATGAGTTCAATTCTCACTGGGTGGCATATACTTTTGGCCTTGTGCTAAACCAAGTTAAGCTTAGCAAATAAGTTCTTTATGTAAATTAAGCATACCCTAGTGTTCCAAACTATTTATACATTTTGAGTAAGGTATAATTTTATAGAAAATCCAATATTTAAATATATGTAATTAATTATCATCCTCAATAAACCGCCATTATTTTTGTAATGGACACCGGATTATGGTTGGGTGAGAGTTGGTTTTGGGCTTTTGGAATTACTAAATAAATGCTTAAAATAAAAATATACCCTGTGCCGAGAGTGTAAGGGATTTAGAACTCTGTAAAACGTTTATTATTTCATAGCTTAGTACTCAATTTCAAAGTTATTTGTATTTGGCGCGCGAGTAAACGAAAATTTTAATCTATTTTATCTTGGAAATGGTGTGAAGAAAAGAAGAGAAAAAAAAATAATGTTCACTGATTTTGATTTATTTTTTTAAATTGCTTTTAAAGATATGAAATTGTCATATATCTAGAGTTAGATCTTACACAATATATCATTTGTAAAAAAAAAAAAAAAAAAAAAAAAATTTCGTACTATTTTTGTCACATCTGAACACGGCTTTAAAATGTTCTCAAGAAAATGTTTGATTCAACATTAATTTAGAGAGTTTTAAGAATATAAGCTAAAACTAATTCCGACCATAATAATTTTGATTTAGATTAAATTCATTAATAATCGTATCAAAATTAACACAATTAATTCTTTAGACAAAGGCTGAAAAAAGTAGAGAGTTCAGTCGTAGGTTCAAATTCAGTTATTGTCTTGATGTTGAATAATTAGTCACGTGTCTACATATTGAAATAAAAACAACTTTAACAGAAATAACAATGTGTATTTACAGATGAATTTAATTTTTTAAATGAAGTTAATAAATAAAAACAAAATGGAATGAGCGTAATTAATGCCGAGAAAGACAAGGGCAGATAATTCATACAAAAAGCAGAACTGGTTTTATAATAATTTAATAAAACTTAATGGATATAGATTCTGGAATATTTTTAAATCCATTTAATGAACACAAGTGGTTTAAATTTGATCGTCATATATACTAGAACTTTGTTGTTGGAGATTAAAATTTGTAAATGGTTATGTGATATTAGATAAAATCCGTTGTTATTTTTTTTACTATGCTCGAAACAACTTGTCGCGTATAAAAAGCTAAGGAATTTATTTATTTTTAGCTACACGTTATTATAGTTAAAATCAACTTCAATCAATTTTTAATATTGGAAAATTAAATTTTACTGTAGTGTGTATCTTTTATTAGAAATTAAATACAAGAACATTAAAAAAATCTTATAAATTCAGATATGAACTAATCCACGACCGTTAACTTATTTAATATTGTTAAAGAAAGAACAGTTAACTCAGCGGGCTAACAACTTTATTCGGAACATATTTGTTGAATATAGTGTAAAATGTAATTAAGTCTCTTTAGTTACAAAAATAAATTTCAGTGAGTTGTTTACTGTTTTTAAATAAAACCTGATCTCCTTTTTTTTAACTGTCTCAATTCGCCTTAAAGTATTTTTGGTAATATAAATTTAAATTACAATGCGGTTTTAAAAACAGTTCACACTACTCCATGCCAGTGTTGCATAGGGGGCGGCTAAATGTTACTCACTCTACCCATGCAGGGTATTTTCCATCACTTGTTTTGGCGAATTTTAAATTAATTTTTCGAGCTTATTTAAGTGCTTTGTATTGTTTTCATATTCGATTAAAAGAAATTTTCGCCTTCAAATAAAACGAATTTGCTGACATGATGAACATCTTGTTTTGATTTTTTTTTTACTGTATTTTACATTGTTGATAAGACTTGGTTATAGTTTTTGGCAGCAACAGTGCTTTTTATCCGCCGAAAATAAACATTAAAATTTAAAAGACTCACGTAAGAAAAAAAAGTTTGATTAACATGATCAGCCCGCCAGTTGTGATGCCGACTATTTAATGCTTAATACGAAACTTATAAGTTAAAAGAAAGCATGCTTAATCACCTGGCCATTTTTTTGTAAGTTATACTGAATAAAAATAAAAAATAAAAAATTCAACCATCGGTGATATTTTTGTTGAGTTTCTTAATTTGTCTCTTTGTGCGTCTGGTCAGGATGTGTTTGTTGTTTTGCGTGAGTGTATGTGTGTCTTATTTTCTATGACTTTTTTTCATAAGAATCATTAATGCTATTCAAAGATTTTATTAAGAAATATTTGCAATTTTAAAGATTTTTTTCCTTAGAAAAAATCTTAATTAAAAGAGTATTTAATTAATAAAGTTGAGTCAGAGCCGACAACCAACTGAGCCACGCCGGTCCCACCACACCATTTATTATGCACATGTACCACGTGATTCAAACAAACATGTCGACCATGTTGGACTGACCAGTTTCCAAATCCTTCGTAAACTAACCATGTACGTACGTTTTACCGCTTTCAGATCGGATTTTATCCCTGCTTGTTCCCGCAACGATGCGTCCCTATGGAGATCAATGTTAAACTGGCTTAAAATGCGAGCGTAACTGCAGATTTGCATTCGTGTGCGTGAGTGTTGGCCCAGGTAGGATTCGAACCGTCGTCAGCCTTTCTCATCATCATGGCAGAAAACAACCCGGGTCGCTAAAATTTGCTGCTGCCTTTGCTCTCAACTATCCTTCGCTATAATGATACTAAACATTTTAACATCGCTCTATCTTTTTTTTTCTTCATCTATATCATTCTAATAATCAAATTTCTTAATCTTATAGTTATTTCTGTTTGATATCTTTTAAAATTGTTATTCCAACCAATAGACCTGATTCTTTTTCCATTTCTCACTTTTAATTGAAAAAGAAGTTCAGATGACTTCTCTTTTTCATAAGTTTGTAGGGAAATAGGTTGCTAATTTTTATTTTATTGTTTTGGGGTTTGTTTTTTTTTTTTCAAATATAAAATAAACTAATTTCTAAAATAAAAATCTTTTCGGATGGTAAAATCGATTATCAATTTACTGAATCCTTTTGGTTGCATAATGGCTGCTTCTTTCACTCTATTGAAATAGCGTTATATTTAAGTTTTATTTTATTTTTGTTGCCGGCTTCAAGGCAATATAAAATATATCCAAAGTGTCCGGGACCTCTGTACTGAATTGTACGCTAATTACGTCCGGTCGCCGGTTGAACGGCATCCTTAAAATACCCCTTTTTTCATGTATTTATTTTTAACAATGGAATTATAAACTTAGATATTTAACCAGTTGATGATTTTCGGTAAATTAATTCTGAATAAATGTTTTTCTACTTGGAAAAGTATTAAATTTTTCGTTTTTGAAAAATTACCGCTTGTTGAGGTTCTAAAAATGGTAACACAGAGCGGCGAACTACTTTAAACTACGGATGTACAATCGAATAATAAAAACTAAACTTCTAATTTATTTGCGATATTTTTTTTCTCTTTTTAATTTCGTTTGATATTTTCAGAATTTGATTTCTTTCAAGATTTGCTGAGACACTAGTTTTAATTATTTAACTATGAAAACTTGAAATTAAGTCTGGATTTCTTTCGAAAGGGGTTCCTGGTTATGGGTATCATAATAATCTACTTTCTCAGTCCTTCATGTAGAAATTTTTTTGAGCTCGTATTTGGTGGGGGGGGGAAGAACTCTCTTTTCCTTGTCTCTGTGTATAATAAATATTTGTATATAATATCATATAATATATATATATATATATATATAACACAATTAGTAATTTATTGCATATAAAAGCTTCCATACCTTACATTGTTGCAATTATTAAATTAACTCCCTTTCTCATGAAAAGAATGTATGTAGATTTCGTATCCTGGGGGTTCTGACTTAACATTAACAAAATTCTTTGTTCAAAATGTAAAATTTGAGGTTTTTAGATATTTCTTTTTGTTTGTAGATTTTTGTTAATTTTCTTAATCCTCTATCTTAAAATGGGAATTACTGAAATAGATTGATCTAAAAAAAAAAAAAAAAAAAAATAGATAACGAAGCCACTAACAAATTTTTTAAAAAAATCATTTTAAAGTTTTTTTTATTTTTTGTTTTGTTGATAAAAAGTTTCTTAATAGTAAGTCCATTTTTTAATGTCTAACGAAACAGTTTAGCCTTTAGATGGTGTTTAGAATAGTTAGAAGTAACCTTTACTATCCACACCCTTTAATACCGACCCCGACCCCGGAAACGTAAGATTTGCCATTATTCGTCCTAAACTTTCTTCCTCTCATTTTATTTTACGGGGTTTTTTGTTGTTTTTTTTTTTTTAAATCGAGTAAATTTTTCCTCTAACAACTTGCCCACACTTAATCCATAATGATTCTCATGGATTAATATCCTAATTTAAATCAAATTCTCAAGCATTTTAACTTTAAACACCTAAAAGAAAGAAAAAGACGGTGCTTGTATAGAATAGTTCAATAAAGAAAATTTCCGTTATTTCTGCGGTATTGTACAAGAATTGATATAGAAACGTAATACTTACATTAACCATCCAGATAAGAGTAAGTTTCTGTCATTTGCTTCATTTTTTTTTTTTTTTTTTTATGTAAGTTACATTTAAGGCCCCAAAATTATAAATTTGCAATCGGTTGTACATAGTGGTTGGGGAAGGAAAAGACGAAAGAAATATGGCGAATTGAAGACGTAATTTTTAAATGTAACTTTAAAAAATCATGAAGCAAATGACCGAAATTTCTTTTGGATATTACCGTAGACATTTTTTTTTAAATTTCTACTACAAGAAGTACCTAAAGAATCATTCTTCATTCATAAGTTGTGCGAGTAAACTTTGAATAAGAGCATTATATATATATATATATATATATATATATATATATATATATATCAATAATCTGTTTCCTACCTCTCCAAAAATATCAAATTAAATTCGATACATCCTCAATTATAGTATTTTTCTTTTTTTTTTCTCTCTGTAGTCCTCTAAATGTTAAACTTTTCCTTTTACCGTTAAACACTTGGATCTTTTTGTATATTACTTTTTTAGTGAATGATATTCAAGAAAGGCCAGAGGCGGTTGGCATAATGAGATTAGCAACTTTTTAAAATATAGCTGTCTACAATAGTTTCCGATGAAAAACTAATTTTTGATATCATTACAATATTTTAAAAATATTTCATTGAGTCAGAGTTCGCTTATTGGCTAACAATTCCATGATTTAGAGATTTGAGTTTGACTCTCTAGATTTTGGGCTAGTTTTACCAAGTTATGTTTATAAATATTTTTAAGATTATCATTTGGGTTTTTAATAGATTATAAAAGTTATATTTTATTTAATTATTAAACGTCTTAAAAAAAAAAACAACTTGAATCTTTCAAACTGCAGCTCAATAACACTCACCGTCTCTCGAACTTCATGTTCAATAAAAGTTTGACTGGTTATAAGGTAATATGAAACATCTGAAAGAGTTAAAAGTTAATACATCATCTTGGCAACCGTTGGACAAAGTATTGCCTTTGTCAAGCCAGGATATGGTAGAATATATGCAATATTACAGTGATTAGTGTCTTGCAAATCATCAGTCATAATTCTGGATATTAGACTACAACATAAATAGGGCGAGGTCAAATTTATTTTAATTAAGTATTTATTCTTGACTTGTTTACTCATATCTATCATCAATATTACAGCACATTATATATACTATACCTTAATCTATCTGACATCTATATATATGTGTGTGTGTGTGTGTGTATACTTGTAACATCAAGTTCAGATTCGTATTTATTACATAAAACTTGTATTATTTATGTAAGAACTTTGCTTGTCTTCAAAGTTTTCTGGTTGAACTTTACCAAGGTTGATACAAAACACTGGTACCATCACTGTACGCACACACGTGCTTATATAGTATACATAATTTAATAGTTTGACCAAAGTCAAAATTTTTATTAGAAATCTTCAAAATACAGATTAGATTGATCTTCAAAGCAGTCTTTCTGATCTATTAATATCAAATGAGTTTCTTTTATATTATTGTTGCATTTTTTTACATTTGACCATTAAGTAATGGATTGAAGGGGAGGTGAATGTAGTAGCTTCTGATAAGATTTGAACTTGCATCTTTGGCACCAATTTGACCATACAGACCCAACTCATTAGAATTTTTTTTCCTTTCCTATTTTTTCCTCTCTGATTCATACTGATTAAATAAAGGTTATAGGATATGGTAGGGAAAACAAACACTAGCATCATGATGAAAATAACTATAACAACATGAAAGATAAATGAGTCTAAAATTATGAAAATGTTTCATCTAAGAAATTTAAGCAACTTAAAACTATGAAGTTAATTTTTATCCTGTATGTATCTGATTATATCTTGAACTTTTTTTAACTTTACAATTTTAATGAGACCCCACTGGCTAAATTTTATATTAAATGAAAACATACATTTACACCACCATGTAAAATAAATCTATTCATCAAAAAGAAAGCGTTCTAAAATGAATAGAGTATAACAAAAATTTTCTCTTTGCTACTTGGTGTATCAAATTATTTTGTTCTAAATCTGATACCTGAAAAAAAGACAAACTTATATTGAATAAAATTCAATATAGTTTTTTTTTGGAAGGGGGTTTTCTGAAAAAGTTGTTATTGGAAGGCTAGCAGTTTGAGGATTATAACATGAAAGTTGGTTGTTTAAAAAAAGAATATTGTGATTCCAGGATAAAAGAATAGTTTGTGTCTCATTTAAAGTTTTGTTTTTATTTATAAAAGTAAATAGAACTTTTACAATGTAACTAAAAGAAATCAGAAGATTTTTTTTTTCTTAAAAGCTACTTTTGTTTTCAATTAAAAAATTTATTAGCACTCAATATCAATTAACTTACAAGCAATATAGTTGTATAATAATTATTTTTTAAGCACATTGTATTGAAAAAATTTCCGGACATAGTTCTTGGATTGTATTCTCATATTTTCCAGTGTCTTTATAATCATAGTGATAACTGCTTTTTTTTTTTTTTTTTTTTTTCTTCATTGTATGGTAGTAAAAATTACAAATGATTTAATATATCACTTAGTAGTTTCTTAGAATTGTGATGTGGATTCAACACATGAAGTCAATGAGTTCACATTGAAATTGGATGTTGAATTTTTCACTGTTGAATATTTTCCTGTTTCTTCTATCAGTAAAATTTTTTATGTCAGTATTTTTTTTCCATTTTGTAAAAGAATAAATCATATCATTTACTTTAAAGTGTTAATCACGACTAAAATATTTAGTGCTTTTCTTTTTATAAAAATTTCTTTTTTTTTTATGCTTTGCATAAAAATATTTAATCTTATTTTTTTTTATTGAATGTTTGTCATTTTTCATAAGAATAGTTGTATTTTGTTTTTTATTATGAAAAATGTCAATCTTTTTGTGGAGACAAGTTACTTTTAATGTAAATTGATGAGATTGGCTGACCTTTTAGTGCTAAGACCTGTGGACTATGTTGATATTTACTGAATTTAGCTTTTTTACAAGGGGCAACAGAAATATTTCCAATATTTTAAACTGTCACCTGTGTGGGGCAAATGACCTTATGCGAGTGGTAAAGGTAACTCGATCTAGCTGATGTTTTGCCTTTTTTTTTTCTCTCTCTCTCCTCAGTTTTAATCATGACCTGGACTAGTGCATGCTGTACATTTGCTATTGAAATGTTGTTGTTTTTTATAAGACAGGCGAATTTCTAATTCCTACACAAAGAGCTTTTCATGCTGATTTCATGTCATGTCAGAATGATACCGATAAAAAATTTTTTTACTGCTTTGGGTTGAAAACTCTCTCCAGAACAGCATCATTCAAACCTAATATGAAATGAGCATGAAATTCTGTATGGCAATTACAGATTTACCAGTCTTTCAAAAAAAAAAAACCCATTTCACCAGCAAATGCATGATGTCCAACTCATGCCTTAGCATTTTTTTTCTCAGATCTAATTAGTAACTAATTTGATCTGAAAAAAAAAATGGTAAGGCATTTGCTAAATGAAACTATCACTTTCACCACACAGTTTAAAATGTGGGATGTAATTCTGCTGTACTCTGTGCAAAGCAGTTATTGTGAAGGGCCAAGCGAGACATTGAATATATTTGAAAGTTGTTGAATGGTTGTTCTGATCTCCATGTGTCTTTTTTTTTTTGTTTAAGTATTTCTTGTCCAGACTGTACATGAACCTTTTATTAGCTGGAGATTTTATGTAAATTTTTATTTGTTGTTGCATGTCTGTTGCATTTGGTTGATTGATTGCTTTTGGTTTTTGTATAGTATGTGCAGTTGTGCATGGTTGTGTGAGTGTATGTATATATATATATATATATATATATATATATATATATATATATATATATATATATATATATATATAAAATTTATTTGGATTAGTTTTGTTGTCCTTCTGTTTACTAATGCAATTTTCTTAGATAAGCAGAAAAGAGACATCAAAGTTGCATATGGATCATCAGTCAAGGAAAAGGCAAACATTGCAATACAGGTTACGATTTTTAGATTAAAATAATATCAGCTTTAATGTTTTATAACTTCATTGCATGTAATTTTTTTCTATTTTCTCATTACGACATTCCTTTCTTTCTTTTTTTGTTACAAATTATAAACAATTTTTTGATTGAGATGTACAAATTATTTTCAGTTCTGAAAAACACCAAAATTTATTTGACTTGGCTGTTAAATTATTACACATTGGGGCATAAATCATTTATTAACTAAGATTTAAAAAAAAAAAAAAAAAAGATTCATCTTAATGTATACATTTTTCCTAGTTTTTTTCTCTCAATACACAGCTATAAAATCACTTGAGTCTTGAATCCACATTTTAAGTCAAGTAAGGATATATATATATATATATATATATATACAATTGATGTTATTTTTCACCATATAGATATTTACTCTGCTTGATTTATTACCCTATTAGTGGTGCTTAGAAAACTGTATCCCTTACTGAGGGGTAAGACTCATTTTTTGGGTATGACACTCAACAACATTTGATGATGAGGCTCCAGTTTTGGAGGGTCTAAGCATTACTTCCAAGTCTACTCTCACCTACAGTCGGAGTAGCTGTTTGGGTCCTATTTATGGATCAAATAGACCTGTTTAAGAATTATTCATATTCAATAGTACCATGTGCAAACAAAACCCTATTAAACAACTACTATTCAAAAAATGTAAATATGAAAATACGATAAAGACAATTCCCTTATCTCTAGGCATACAATACCCCTAGACAGGTTGACATACTGTTAGAATCAATCAACTTAATTTAGTCTGGCTTAAAGTCAAATTGGGACCTGCTGAGATATCACTGGTCAGCTTTCAGTTAAGCCATTCTAAAAGTCTATTTCAAATGTTGATTCTATTTTTACTTGGTAGATCAATATAACCTTTCTATTGCATATCTATTTTAAATTTAGTATTGAAAAATATTTTTGGGGGACTTGCATAGAAAAAAACATAACAGAAATTAAGATATATTTATTTCTAAATATTCTATAATAAAAAAAAAACCCCAAAAACACAGAACCATGTTTGCTTTTCTTTTTTTTCTTTATAATAAAAATGTGTACTGTCAAGTAACAAAATAAGATTACATGTACTCTAAATGTCTACTTGCCTAAAGGAACCATACCCTTCCCCAACTTAAAAAAAGGGATGGGATGGAAAATCTGAATAATTTATGAATAAATGTTCATAAATTATGGCACTGGGTTTTTTTGTTCAAGTATATCAAAATAAAAAGTTGTATTTGATTTAATGTGAACAATGGCCAAAGTTTAAGTTTTGTTTGTTGAGCAGCTTTGTATTAAAACTTCTTTACCCCCGTGTGTGTGTGTGTGTGTGTGTGTATGGATATATATATATATAATATATATATATATATATATATATATATATATATATATATGTTGTTGGCGACCATAGTCGAGGGTGACCAGAAGGCTCCCTTTTCAACAGCTACTACACTCAGGTGTAGGGGAGGGCGCTACTCCTTTCCCTGGATTGCTCCACTTTACCCTTGCTACGTATCTTATATTGTTGAGTGTTAAGCAAGGTGGTATCATGCACCATTTTTAAAGTCTTTGCTATGACGCAACCTGGGATTGAACCTAGGTCTCCCAGACCATTGGCGAACACTCTATCCACTTATATATATATATATATATATATATATGTGTTCTTTTTTTTGTTGTTTTTTTTTTTTAATCAAAATAAGCAACCAGAAAAATGGAATGTCTTATATTCATTAATCAACAAATAATATTTATATTGTACATAAATGTGCATCTGTTTAATTTCTCCAAGTTGAATCATTGAAAAAATTTATTTTAAAAAATCAACTGAAATATCTATACATTTCATTTTAATATTATCACAGATTTGAGGATTACTTTTAATTTTATTGTACAATGATACACATAGGGTATGATCAAAAAGTATCAAGACTGAAGTTTTAGATTTAAAAAAAATTAAATGTTAAATAAATTGATATATTAATTTATTGTCTAAATACTAAAGAAAGTTAACTTATAAAGTAATGAGCCAATAGCAATTTGAAAAAAATTATGAAGCTTATCTCAATACTTTTTACAGTAATTTCTGACCAAAAAAAGAATTGTGCTAGTGCAGTAGCCTCCATACTCAGCAGACCTACTGACTTCATGTAACTTTTTTGTGTTATGAACAGAAAGATTTAAGGACATAGCAGACATTAAAAAGAAATATGACAGCACACTCAGTCAAAAAAGTTTCAATGGTGCTTCAACTAATAGGAAATTCACTGAAATATGTGTTGAATGTCAAAGATATTAGCTTGAAAAACACACACACACACACACACACACACACACATTTTTTTTTTTTTTTTTTTTTTTTTTTTTTTTTTTTTTTTTTTTTTTTTACATTACTGCATAAATTTTATGCACAAGCACCCATCTTAACCAGTCTATTTTACTTTATTTATTTTATATTTAATTTTATTTATTTATTTATTTATTTTTTTCCTAAATAAAGAAAACTACACTAGCTAAAATATTGTATAGAAATTTCTGCATTAATAGACTAAATATATAAAAAAAAAAAAAAACTATCAAATATGTTTGTATAAGATGTCTGGCATCAGTTATAAAAATTTGTAGAGAGTATGTGAAAAGAATAATTGGAGTTTGTTTTTTAATAAATACATCAGATGAACCAAAGTATTGTAACTTAGAGGTTGAACAATCAATGATTTCATTTAACATGTGAATGCACACAAACATCTGTAATGCTATTATGGCAACAAAACTAGAATGTGCAGCATTTACAGGAAGGGATAAATTATTCTTTATTTATTTCATTGATAATTTTTGTTGGGAACATAAAAACTTAAATGATTTTATATCTCAATTTTTCTACTTGTAAAATCTGATAACCTCTTGCTGGGCCCATCAACCACAAATCTCATCTCTATGATGATTTTTATTTATTCTTTTCATCTTAGCCCTTTCGGCAGGGCTTAGAATACACAGACTGTATCTCTTACAGAGGGGTGAGACTTCCTCAAAAAAGGGGTTCCTGTATTTGGGCAAGTTCTGAAGCTCTGGGGAGCTCCCTTTCATTACCATTACTTCTAAGGTCCACACTAACCCAGAAATGTAGTACCTGTTAAGATCCTATCTCTGGGTTAAATAGATCTGTTTAGAAATTATTTATATTCAATAGAACCGTGTGCACAAAAAAATCATGACCAGTTTTAGTTGATGTTTCTGCTTCTCATTGATGTCCACTCATTGGGCAGATTTTTTTCACTTATCATCCATTATACAAAATGATCATACAAATATCAATTTCATCTTTTTTAAAATACTTTGTGTGTGACATCACTTAATTTAAAAACATAGGTATGTTGGGTTAAAAAATGAAATTATTTAATCTTATTTATATAAATCTTTTTATATGAATTTATATTCATATAAACTGGGCCAGTGGCCTAATGAGTAGAGCATTTGCCAATGGTCCGGAAGACCAAGGTTCAATCCTAGGTTGAGTCATATCAAAGACTTAAAAAATGTTACTTGATGCCATCTTGCTTAACACTCAACATTATAAGGTAAGGATCAAGAGTAAAGTGGAGCAATCCAGGGAATGGTATAGTGCCCTTCCCTACAGCTCGGTGTAAGAGCTATTGAAAAGGGAGTCTTCAGGTCACCCTCGACTAAGGTTGCCAACTTTTTTATATAAATCCTTTAAACAGATTAAAACATATATTCTGACTTTTTAAAATTTAGATATATTTTAATGGGAACAATCTAGATAGAGTAATTTTCAAAGATATGATCAGATAGTTTAGGAATATCTCACTGATCTGAGTTTTTTTTTCTTTTTAATTATGAAATAATCTTTAAAAAAAGAAAACAAAATAAGAATATTTCAATTGATTTTACAGAGATTGATACAATTACCTTGTGGCTTCGAGTGTGATGATTTTTTTTTCTTCACAATATTCTACCATATTATTATAGAGATCATATTCATATGTTGGATTATTGTATTAAATCCTAATGCAGACCTTTTGCCATGTGTCCTTAGAGTCTAACAATTTACTCTGCTACCATAGCACCCTAATATTGTCTTCAGTTTAAACTGATTACTCCAATATTGTTTCATATCATTATCATACTGACAGAACCTAGAGTTGACTTATAGAATTCTGGAGATGTGATAATATAACTTTATTCTATTAAAACTTATTATTCATCAAGGTAAGCCAACAACACATTTTTATTGGGGAAGTCCACATGGCATAATGGCTAACGTACTGGATTGTGACATCATAGTGAGTTCAAACTTCAGTCACACTATTATGTTCAATTTGGGGCTTATACCCTTGGCAAAGTTATGAACCCTCTTATCCCTCCCAGCTATGGGTAAAATCCAGAATAGTTTTACCACTTTTTATTTTCCAATATGTCCTCTTGGATACAATCAATCATTCTCAATATTTTTTTTTGTTTTGTTTTCTCATTTTTGCTTCTGATCATGCCACTTTTAGATATGTCTGGTGTCTCATCTTGATGATTCATAGGGGAAAAAAAATTCATAATTTTTTTCCCACCACATCTATTTTATTGTATTTTTATTTGCCTTTTCTTTTGATTTTAAAAAGATTTCACTTCAAGATATTCACTTGAACTTAAGACAATTTATCAATCTTTATGAATATCTATTTGATTTTTTAACATGGTATTTGGTAACATAATGAGAAAACAGAAATTGAAATATATCTATACAAACTGAAGTTAAAATCTACCCTTTTTCTCCTTGAGGCATGCTTTTAAAGTTAATATTTTCTAAAAGTTTGTCTAGCAGAACATAGATAGATATCAAATGATCAGTGTTTTTCATTCATACTTTTCTATATCTTTTCATACACACAGTGTATTATGAAAATTTTGACTCTTGCTCACTTCCTCTGTATATATGCTGTTAGTATTTATCTGAATTTCATGCTTATCTCATTAGAGTGAATGAAAGTTTTGATGTATAAAAGTTAGTCAATAAATTAGAATTTAAATAAATAAATTTATTTTATTTTATTTATTTTATTTTTTTTCAGAATTTTTTTCTCCCCATAAATGTAAAATTTGCATTGTTTGGAATTGTTTTATAGTAAAAATTATTTTAATCTTGCAAAAATGTTTGTTTTGAGGTTATTCAAAATGGCAGCAAATCAGTGCTTGAAGTTAGGTCCGTCATAAAATTTTTGGTAGCTGAAGTGCAAACCATGTGAAATGTACAGAAGAAATGTGAGGGTTATATGGAGAAACATATTTTAGTCAAAAAAATGTTTACAAAAGAACTAAATATGGGTTTGGCATGACGATCTTGAGTCAAAAAGACAGTCCATAGAGTAAAAATACACTTACACTCTGGTAAGGAAAAAGTTCCTGGCACAACAGTCAGTAATGAAGGTCATACTGACAGTCTTCTAAAACATTAAAGGACCCATCACTTTTAATTTCACTGAAAAAGGTGCAACTATAAACAATGCTTCCTATTACTAAATGACCATCTTATTTGTTTCATAAATCCTACCCATGATATCATAAACAACTCTAGATTAATAAAGTTCAATCTTATAAAAATCAAATTCATTAAATAACATAAATGTCTCTATTTTAAGACATGTTATTTAAGCAAAAGAATTTTCATTGATTATCATTTTAAATGTAATTTTGTTGAAGTGTTTGTCAAATATTTTTTTTCTTTTTCCACCCATTAATTTTTTATTAGTATTTTTTAATCTTAATTTTAGTTTCATTTTATTGCAATTAGCATGTTGTTATCCCATGATCATTAGTAATAATCCAAGTAAAAATCATAGTAAGGGTACTCTAAACCTGGACTTTTTTAGACTTTATTTTTCCAAGAAAAGTTGTGGTAAATTACAGTCTGATTTCTTAAATTTCTGTTGTCTTGTTCCTCAATCATGCCTACACTGGAAAATAAGGTCTTAAAAAAAAAAGTTAGGTTTTGGGTTATCTTGACCACATTTTTAACCTTGACTATTAAGAGTTTGGACCAAGTGGTAGGGGATGCTACTGGCAAGATTTATTCTTTATTTTCAATCCATTCTGCTTCTGATGGTAAAAAGCAACTAAAATTAAGATGGAAAAAATATTAGGCAGATATTAATGCTAATTGACAATGCTTCACCAAGTTGAATCATCACCTTTTGTAATTTTTTCTTTCTTTTTTTTTTTTTTTACATTTCCTTTCTTTTCACCAGGAGTGGAACTGGTCGATCACGCCGTAAGGTTCGAGGAGTTAGTCCTGATGCCAGCCGACAGCAAAAAAGTTACTCAATTAAATATCAGGAACCCGAACCAGTTGAGAATGAGGAATACAGTATATCATCCAGGAAGGCCAAAAATCGAAGTAGAAAGAAAAAGTCTCGTGGGAGAGTTACTGACCCAAATAATTTCAGTAGTGACGATAATGATAACAAAAGCTACAGGGATGACAATGCTAATGTGTCATCAGATGAGTTTGAGGAAGAAACCCCTCGGAGTTTGCGAATGCAACTTTTGCAATCTCGAATGACAGAAGGAAATGTTTCTGGGCCAAAACAGAAGAAATCAAAGAAGTCGAGTCATAGTGTAAAGAAGGGCGCAGATACTGCAAAGAGTAGTACGAAAGGAAAGAAATCAAAACAAAAAGACGAATATGACTTTTGCTATGATGATGCAGGTAGCGTAAATTCTAGTGGTGAATCGGAAAGTACCCCTGCACGCCATTTCAACAACGATCAAAAAAATTCTAAGACTAGTCCCATCACTCTGAAACTGTCCAAGCTTGATTCCAAGAAATGGTCCCGCAAGACTGAATCAAAGAGCAAGAGTACTTTTTCAAAAAGCAAGAACCAGAGCGAACAGTCAATCATCGATGCTGATGACTCTGATATGGTTTCATTGTCTTCAGAGAAATGCTGGAAGAGTGAAACAACCATCCAACCTCTTGGGAGTCCCTCATGTAAATCAGATGCCTCGTCCGATGATACAATAGAAAATAATCCTGTACCTAACATGGAATTGGCTCAACAGGAATACAGCAGTACCGATGAAGAAGAGACCAAAAGTTGTGATAAATCTGTCCGTAGTAAGTTAAAGGGTACAACTGTTTCCTTGGGTAAGTATGATTCTGACCAAAAGTGGAAGGTTCAATCTTCTGATGGTGCTGCTGTTAAACTCACCTGTAAAAAGTCCAATACAGGTGGAATGTCTGTTCGCAAAGAAGAAAAACCCTCTGTATATAGTCCCTCCAAATCTCATGGCACAAGTTCTGTAAGTGGTGCTGCCCAGAAAAACTATGATGCTGTTTCAAGCGGTGAAAGCACAGAAATTGAGGAGTACAATGATATCACTGTTCTCCATGCTGACAACAGTCCTTTACACCAACCACTATCAGCCGGTAAAACTGAGGACCATCATGAAGATGAATTCTTCAGAGTGACTAATCGAAAAGGGGAAAAAACTCGGAGTGGGGATTTGGCATCTGGAGAAGGCACAAAGAGCTCGACAACTCCAAACGTGGAACAGTTAGCTCGTCGAGGTGGAGATGATAGACCTGCCTCACAAAGAGCCAGCGCCAGTGTGGAACTGGCAGCACGAAGGGCCAAAGAGTCTAACCAATCCCAGCCTTCATCTGTGCAGAAACGAAAACCCGGTCGACCAAGAAAGGTGACACAAAATATACAACTCGCTACCGATAACGATGAAGAATTCAGCACTCCAGCCCCAAAAGATGTGGCTGAGACGGATGGAGGCTCATCAAAGAGATCCAGGAAGAAGCCGTCAATGTTTCACAACTATGAAGTGGCCACACCCCGTCGTAAACAAAAATCGCCTCGAAGGATTATCCTGAATGTTGAACAGAGCAGCATGTATGATACGGAGATGGATGCGAATTATGATGTGTCTGACTTGTCACCCCAAGAAGATAATGATGACAGCAGAGATGGCACATTGGGAAAGATAAACATAAAGAAACAGCAGGAGGTATGTAATAGATTAGTTTTGTTTGTTTGTTTTTTTTTGTTTTGTTTTTTTTTAAATCTTACCTTGACTACCTTTTAATGTAATACTGAAGCAATTATTACTGATTTCTATTCTGCACAATAGCCAAGTTGGCTGTGGCTGTAGAATATGTTGACTCCATTTCTGCAGAGGGGTAAGGACCCTCCTCCAACAAGTGTCCTGGATATGACACTAAATTGCATCTGATAATGAGACTCCAGTTCTGGAGCTTTATAAATGTGGTCTCTCCCTTCATTGCCATTACTCTCTGGTCTATTTTGATGTGGGGTACTTGATAGGGTCACCATCTGTGGATTAAATAGAACTGTTTAATCATTTAACTGACTACAAACAAATGATTGATGTTAAATTGAATTATTGGTATTACATTGCAATTTTTGAAACCATTTAATTGTGTATAAATGAATGAACAGTGTTGAATAGAATTATTAGTGTTAAATAGCAATACTTGTAACCACTTCTCTGTATGGAAATAAATGATTAATATGAAATAGAATTATTAGTGTTAAATAGCAATACTTGTAACCACTTCTATGGAAATAAATGATTAATATTAAATATAATTATTAGTGTGAGATAGCTAAACTTGAAAACATTTAACTGCATGCAAACAATAACAATACTTAATTTTGCAACCAATCCTTTTCAACGATACTCAATTAGCAAAAGAATAAAAAAAAAAGTCTTCAGCATAAAATAATCCTAGGGTTGACTTGCTGTCAAATCTAGCCAACCTTGTGTGCAAACAAATTAGCTCTGACTCATTTAAAAATAAAATTACCTCCAAACTATTCACTTACAAATCATATGTACCACCATTTAACTGTGTGCAAACAAATGACTGATGTTAAAATAAATTGTTTGTATTAGATAGTTAAATGGTTTCAAGTATTGCTATCTGTGCAAACAAATAAGCTCGACTCATTTCAAAATGCTACCTACAGTCTATTTGTTTAAAAATCATATATATTTAATATATGTATAAACAGGATTTGGTATTAACCTACAATGGTTGATATGCCATAAAACCTAAACCACCACTTAGTTCAAAGAATAATCTAATAATGTATTGAAATTTTTAAATTTAAGAATTAATCTACACGGTTTGTAAATTTAATGTATGAAATTTATATGCAAATATGATAACTATTATGAGACAAAGGTAGAATAAAAATCATTATCTCTGCAATTATTTCATGCATTTTGGTACTTGTAAAAGCTGTGATACTCATATACTAATTATTTTGGTTTGTATCAGCCATTAAATAAAATTTGTTAAAATTGCTGACAGGAAATTTGTTTCTATAAAATTTCCAATATAACACACTGTTTTTTAGCATTGTAAAATATCTTAACAGAACAACTGGCATAAAGAAATACCCAAGTCAAGCTCATTAATATTTTTTTATGTCTAAAAACCTAAGATTTAAAAGTATTTTTTGTTGTTTTCATTATGCAAAGATAGTAAATTCCCAAATAAAGACACTGTTGTTAAAAATCTTTTTTTTTCCAGAAATTGTAAAGAATAATATTAAATTTATAAGTTTTCTGGAGTAATGTCTGCTTTTTTTTGTACTCTGCTTATTGTCTGTAAACAACTTAACAGAATTTTAAATCTGTGTATTAATCCAAATGCTGTTGTTTTTTATTTTTCAGCCCACACAGCAATGTCCGAGATGTGATGCAATGCTTGGAAGTCAAACTTCACTGAAATATCACTTAATGAGTGTGCACCAAGTATTGGTAATTATTGAAAAACTTTGATATACATTTCATTATCAAATAGATGAAATTTTTTTATCATAGTAACTAAAGAATCAATTCATTCATATGCTGGGGTGACCTCTTGGATTTGCTTTGACAATAATTCCTGTATGGTTGAGTGCTATTAGAGGCTGAGACAAGAGAAAATACTCTTCTTCGAGTGTCAATAGATTTTTACTGAGCTTCCTCCTCACACCATTGGATTTCACAGCTTAGAAATATATCAGGGATGGGGGATTATTTCCGATTCATTCAGTGCTACTGGATAATAAAGAAACTTTGTGTAACCTTTGACTTTCTGCTTGCTCACTGACTGGCTTGGCATGAATTATCACTCAAAAATCGAAATTTCACAAAGCAAGCTTAAATTTGTCAGATGGTACTACAGCATAATTTAGTGTTTCAGAAAAATTGATATCATTCTCTTATCTATTAGCTTTACCAATTCTTATTCAAATGATCTCAAATTTTAATAGCATGTGCAGAAACAACTCTAAATTGTCTGCTTAATGTTTTATTGTTTTCTGGTATAAATAATGCCTTTCACTGGTCAAAAAAAGGGGTTTAAACATTAAACATTTTCAATATGAATTGTTTCTACAAATGTTGTGTAAAATTTGAGATGATTTGAATGAGAATTGGTCAAATTATTATATTACAAAATGATATCAATTTCTCTAAAATGTCTTGTACATTTCAAATGATATGAAATTTTTTGAAACACCCTGTAGCTTGAAAAATAAATTGTACATATCTTCTATTATTGTAGAATGCACTCTTTTTGGAATTTGGTTTGTGGTTGGCATCAGAGCTTGATCAGTTGCTTAACCCAAAGTTACATTTTTTCCACTTCCATAGACCAACTTTAGTGAAAAACATGGGGTTTCTCATGCTATCAGTTGCAGCTAGAAGAAAAATATAGAAGATGCATTTGAAGAGAACCCCACTATGGATGAATCTTTTTCTTGACTCTTTGATTTCTTTAAGTTGGTTTAGATAAAATCAAACATGAGAAGGAGGCAGTTATTGTTGCAGGAAATTGACCCAGTGATCAGAGTTCAAATCCTGGGGAAGGCTGTTAGCATTTCACATCATCCTAATACTCTTGGGAAAAGTATGAATCCATCTGTTCTCCAGCTATAAGTAAATGATAGGGTAGACTAGGTTATTTGACCATGGTTAGGTAACCCATCTAGAAGAAGGAAAACTGAATTCAAATCAACTGTACTCCACTTTAAAAAATGACACTTTGTGTCACATCCTGCCTGTGGTGGAGAGATTGGGTAAATACAAACATGAAAAAAGAAAACAAAATCCCAGAGTTTTATTTTCTTTTTTTGCAAAAAATGGATACAATCAGCTAACTAGTTTGTGTGAATTCTTCTTATTTTTGGAGCCAGGAAAGTGAAAAGCCATTCAGAATCCATCCTCATAGCTAAGTTGAATGGCTTTTTAGTGGAATGAGTACAACATTCATTGTCCTGGTTTTTCTTTTGTTGTATATTTATCTATATCTACTTTTCTCAGCAAATCTGTTTGCTTACTTCAAAAAACCTTTAAAATCTTTCCTTCCCATTTTGTCTATTTTCTCACTTGTATGTGTTCAATAATAAAATGGTTGAAATATATATATATATATATATATATATATATACATATACATACACAATGTACCCCTTTATAACATTTGATAAGGGTACTGTAACGAAAATAATGTCTTACCATGGAATCCAAAACAGGTGAAAATGTGTTTCACATGTGAAGCAAGAAAACATTCCTGAGAATGTAAATACACTCTCATGCAAATTTTGGTCAGTCTGGACAGAGATAAAAAGAGCAGTGTAGGTGTTGCTTGTGCTGTTGTTGCGAGTGAGAAAAGACTTACGGTCGGACTTTGTTTTGTTAAAAAGACTACCAATTGAGCTTGTGAGTGAAGAGAGACTTATGGCTGGACTTTGTTTTTTGGTTTTGCCGCGGAGATTACCACTCGAGCCTGCAAGTGAGGGGAGAATTACGATCGGACTTGTTCTATTTTCTTTTATTTTGATGACCAATTGGACTTGCCAGTGAAAGAGACAGACAGACAGACAGACTCTACTGGTGTGTCTGAGATCTCAGCATGTGGCGAGAAGGAAGTGAGCCTTGAGGGGGGGGGATTGCTTCAGATACATTGAATTCAATGTTATTATGAGAATAATACACAAAGATAATTATCTTTTCTAAACAGTTTGATGAGTGAGTTCTGATTAAAAGATTACTCTTCATATTTTTGTTTTCTGTTCTTGTGAAATGACCAGATCTTGTCAATATCAAATTGTTTTCTATTTGATTTTCAGTGGAGCAAAGAATGTCCAATGGGAAGTACAGACAACAAAGCTCTTAAATTTATAATGAAAAAGATGGGAAAGTTGAACTGCCCAAAATGTGGGAAAGAAGTGAGAAATTTCCAGTACTACAATTTTCACATTGAATGGTGTGGAAGAGAGGTAAATTAATTTGTCAAAAATTTCACATCTTTATCTCTTGAATTTTGTCATGGCTAAAAATTATGTTTTCATATCCTATTTGCTCTTATTGGTTTATATTCAAAAAGTTCTTTTTGAGAAGAAAGACTAAAATTTGGTAAAGTCAGTATAATCTATATTTCAAAATGAAATTATCCCATGACCTAGTAGAATGTCAGGTACCATTCTTTATTTAAAACTTATACTATTCAAAACTATCTACATTCTGCTCAAAATTAAATCTG
Source organism: Sepioteuthis lessoniana (assembly GCA_963585895.1). Taxonomy (NCBI): domain Eukaryota; kingdom Metazoa; phylum Mollusca; class Cephalopoda; order Myopsida; family Loliginidae; genus Sepioteuthis; species Sepioteuthis lessoniana. Next base: position 10,067,182 of record OY757913.1, read on the forward strand.
TTTACAAAGTTTCTTCTAAAAGGTAGTTCTTAAAAATAAGAATTATTTGAATAACTAAAATCAAACTCTGTAGACCAGGGCTCAATAAAGTGGCCAAAGCATGAATTCATTACTTGAAACAGGAAAGAAAAGGGAAGCAGAAAATCAAGAAAAATAAACTTTTTTTTTTTTTTCAATATCAGGGTTTGATTTAGAGCCTTCATTTATGTTAACAGATTTTTTTATAATCACAGATTTAAATCAAAATTTGTTGCTTTCCTGTAATTTCAAGAAGGAAGAAAAGTTTATTGTGATCAACTGAATAAAAATTTTCAAATAACTGCAATGACATTTTCATTATCAAATAAAATCTTTTCTGAATTATTTTAATGACAAATGTCTTGCTTATTGTGTTTAAGTATCTTAAGACGAGCAAGAGATGCTGGTCATTGCTCGAGAAGTAAGAACACACTCATAAGTAATGTTCTATGAACTCTTACACAGGGACACACCAGTGTTGGCCAAATAGTGAAAAATTACATTCATCAGCTGCGTGGACACTGGATGCCGTCTAGAGGACTTACCAAGAGTGATGGCTGATAAGAACAAATGTCAAGAGAATCTGTGCTATGATGATGATCTTAAAGGTCTTCAGTACAAGCTGATTTTGCAATGATTGCTTTAAATAGAAGAACATATTTTACTTAGAGAATGAAATTTTAGGAGTTATTTCATTATTGCTAAATATAGTCTGTTATTTATAGCTAAAATTGTTTTTGAAAATGGTTAGAAATCAGCTCATCTGTTGCTATTTCCAGCTAACTTTATTGTGAAAAATGTTTTATATGATTATTTAAAGTCATTGAAACCTTTTATATACTTACTTAGATTTATGAATGAAATAAATAAAACTCCAGAACAAATTTTTAAGAATAAAACTTACTTTTATTTAACTTGCTACTTCTTAAAATTAGCCAGATTTTCTGCTATTGTCGACTCTTATCAACTAGATTAAAGAAAGGTAAATGAAAGACATGGCTTTTTGCTGGGGTTCATGGAAGCATGCTTTGTATTTTATGATTCACCAACCTTTGTCAAGTTAGTGGATTTCTGTTGAAGATGAAGACAAACTTGAAGATTGTTTGTTTTATAACAAGAAAGGAAATTAATTTAACTAAACTCTGAAATTTGCTACTCTACAGATTTAAGTAATAAAAAATTGAGAAACTATAATGTTATGGGACAAGCGAGATTATCATGAAATTTTGAGGCGGAAAAAAACCCAGAAATTTAGAACTTGCAACCTTGCTAAAATACATAAAAAATGTTAGGATTATTTACACAGAAACCCGTTATATAGCTAATTATCCACTTTGTTAACTTGTCAAGTTATTTTTAAATGCTACAAAAATAAACTTGTTGAATTTCACTAGAAAAAAGACCAAGTTTAATTTAGGTGCATCAAATATCCTAAAAATCATGTTGAAAATCAAACGGATTTTTGTTGAGTAAATTGGAAAAAATCCATTGGATGTAACAGAAAAATGGCTAATTTGACAATCCTGTAATATCCTTCTCTACTTAAATTTTCCCAGCTATGTAATTTACTTTGCCTCCATTGCCAGTTATGTGCACAAATTAAGGAACATCTTAATTAAAAAAAAATAAAAACAAATAACATATCCAAAACATACAATTCCCAAAATATTAACAGTAAAATCAAACCTGTTTTGATTTAATAATTATTTTCATTATATTTAAAAGAACAAAAACTTGACATCAAAATAAAGGCTATTAGCTTTGGTAATTCAAAATCATTCAATAAAAGCTTTAATAACAATGTCTTTTAAAGACAAACCTACTAAAATGGGTAGATCTGAATTAAATTAACAGTCTGACAAAATTTAACAACCTAATTCAAAATGAAGTTACTTGGTCTACCGATATAAGTTTTAAAAAGATTTTAGTTGTTCATCATCAAGGTGTGCTGACAGCATAGATTCCTCTCATCCTCTCTTGCCATCCATCCCAATTGACAATGTCATTTGGCAAGTGCTTTAGATGGCATCCAGTGTCTGCACAGAGTTGATGAATGTAGGTTTTTACTGGTCAATCAACTCTGGTGTATCCACTTGGAAGAGTCCATAGCAGAAGGTCACTTATGAGTTTATTCTTACTTCTCCAACAGTGTCCCCAGCATGTTTTGCTAGTCTTACTTGGATGGTTTGTAAGATGGGAAGTGGCCATACAAATACTGTTGTTTAGGCTGATACTTTCAGGATTTGTTTAAAACAGCACACTGCATCTTTTGTGTATTTTCCATCTAGTTTTTTCTCCAAATGTTTCAAACATACAGTATTATTGACATGGCTATAGCCTGGAAGAATTCCCATTTAATTTTATCAGAGAGATTAGATTTCCATAAGGTTGTTGACCTGTCAATAGCAGTCTATGCTTTACCTATGCGTATGTTGACGTTACTTTCAGTTGATGAGATATTGCTACCAAGTTATGTCCTAGTCTACTAATTTCAGAGGCTTACCATTTAATTTTAGTTGTTACTACTGATTAAAAACCTAGTTTTTCTTTTTACAAAGTCGTTTTAAAAACTAAGGCTTAACCTTTATTCACTCACATGTACATAGATTTTCCTTGTCTTAAAGTATTTTTAATTTTTTTTAAATTTAAAAGAAAAAATTTTTTTAGTTTGTTAGGTTATCTCCTTCCCATTTCATGTGCTTTATGCTTAATCAGTAGGTTTTTGTATATTTTCCAGTGAAAAATATGTGCTTCTTGGAAATTTTCTCAAGCCCTGATGTTGGTCTTATTTAAGTTTAAATTCTATCACTGGCTATTTTATTGGTCTGTATTTGTTTATATCAACCTAATATATTTTTCTTTCTTTTCCTTTTCCTATTGACAGGAAGAAGTTGCTGAATGTCCTGTATGTCACAAGAATCAGCGTCTTATGTACATGGCCAGCCATGTCAATTTGCATAAGCGAAAGGAGCGAATAGAATTGGAACGCCAGAAGTTGGTACAGAAAGAAACTGGTTCTCAGAAGTCTCAGAGGAAGAGAAAAGCAGCAGAAAAGTAGGTGGAATAATCTTGGCTGTTTGGCAATCTATTTAAGGGTAGATCATTGGTAGTTTTTTTTTATGCTGGGGTGATGAGGCTAGTTGACATGTTTTAAAGTAATCATTACATTAAGAAAAAATACAAACTTTACCTCTAAACCTACAAGTTGTATCAAATCAATATTGTGGTGAGTTCAGGTTTCATTTGGTGACCTGGAACAATTGCAGCAGAAAAAATATGTTGATTCAATCACTCTCAAATTTCAATAGATATATTAATCAATACTTGAAAATATAGCAGTTAGTCTTTCTCATTTTTTTTTTTTAAAAGAAAAGCACCTTTGACTAAGAGAACCATTGAGAGTGAAAGAACCTGTTGACGAAACTTGAGAAATTAATTTTTTCTACTTGAATTTTGTTCATTCTTTAAAATGTGAACCAAATTATGACAATAAAGTGGAGCTGGAGCTATAGTACCGCCAAGCAAGGATAGGCCTTGTATGAATGTAGTCATCATCAAGTTGGTCTGTCAACTCAGATTTCTCTGGTTCTCTCTCTATCATTCATCACTTCTAGCAGGTCTTCCAAACTACACCCAGTGTCTACACAGAGCTGATTTAAGTAAGTTCTTGCCGGTTGGCCAACACTAGCACATCCATGTGTAGGGTTCCAAAAAAGAATGTTGCTAATGAGTTTTTCCTTGAAATGATAATTGTTTTAGGGTATCATAATTCATGCTAACCAGAAAAGAGTGAAAAGTAACACAACAATGGAGATGAGATGTGTTTGGATTAAAAAAGAAAAAAGTTTATCTTTTTTTTATGGTCATTTGTAATGTTCATGTGTTCATTTACAAATATGTCTCATATTAGAGTTGATAAGATAAGGTGTGAAGTGAGCCTGCTGGCAGCTTGTCCCACCAATTGATGCAGATGGTTGAGCCACTTGCTGGACATGTTCTCTCTCCTGTTTGGATTCTTTCTGCCTCCTGGATCAAATCAGCCTTTCTTTATATTGTACAAGAGTTCCTCAAATTAGCTTTTCTAAGAGTTACATAGTTTGGTTTCTGATTGGTTGGTATATTTTTTTTATGACCCTTTTATTTTTCTCTTGCATTTATCCTGGAAGTGGATGCATGGAGCCAGTTGAATTTCAGTTCATTTTTTACCATATGAACAGTGACTGTCAAGGTGAACACTTCCATTTGTTTTTATCATATGTTGCTTGTAATAAACAGCCCTAATTTTTTGCCTATGCTAACCTACAAAATTATTTCTTCAGCATCCAATGACAACATTAAAATACTTATTTATATAAGTACAAATACAGTTGGTTGTTGGGTGTTTGGGTTTTATGGCATATCAACCTTTGTAGGTTATTTAACGCCAAATTCTGTCTATATGTATATACATTCAAACAAGGATTTCTGAACGAATACTTAGTAGGTAAAATTTTCTATAAGCAGGATTTCATTTGTTTGCACACGATTAACCAGTTTTAATTCGTCATATTTTTTCATACAACCCTGTCTCTCGCCAGAAGGACAGAACGTCATCTATTTTGACATTTTTGAGCAATTTGGTTAAAATAGTCACTTTGAAAAATCGCTTTCTGATGACAGCGAAAGCTCTGCATTCTATAAGAATGTGTCTAACCATGAATGTTGTCTGACAGGTCAAACACTGTGGTTCCTGTTTCAGTATGAAAGAGTGAGTAAGCCTTGTATGACCAATGCGCAATCGGGATATAATGACTTGTTCTCTTGATCTTCTAAAAGCTGATCTCCATTGGAATGGAGAGAACTTCAGGGCTTAGATCTAAGGCCGATTTAGCTGTCGTCAGCTCTTTCATTTCCGTTTCCGTTTAATACAATCAAAATCAATGCAATATCATAAGTAAACAATGGAATCTTGACCTCAATATTCCAAACTGACTAAAACTCCACACAATAACATTGATAATATAATAATTTCATGTGTAATTAAGTATGATTAGGAGGAATTATTTACTATTTTTTTGATAAACAAAATCACACATAGTCTCAAAAGTTATAGCAAGGTTAGGCCTAGAAACAAAGTAAGCTTTGATGTTTCGAAAACATATCTCATAATGAATGACTTCTTGTTTTTGAGGTGAAAAATTGGTCTTTAAAAGTTGTTCATTACATGAGTATAAATGGTAATCACAGAAATATGCCAACTACAGAATTGGAGATGAAAATTTAACTTGTTAAATTTGCAAAGGTCAGATTTTCACAGAACTTTGCAATCGGTGACCAACTTTGAAGGCAGTGGCAAAGAAGAGATGATGACAAGTCCGATTTTCTGTAAAATAAAATCACTTCAATTCATCTTTTGACAATATAGGATTTTTCCCTTCTCTCTCTTCACATCTTCATTTTTTTCTTCTTCATGTTTTTTTAATCACATTTTAGTTTAAGTATTTTTACTCCACTTATATTTTCTCTGTCTGCAGAGTGTGTAATTTGAAAAAAATAATTTTCTGTTTTTTTTCTAAAAGTCAGTAAATTACTTCTGCTTTAAAATCTTAAGACGCATGATTTAAAACATAATGAAAATTATTTTCTTAACACTTTGGCTGGCAGATAATTTTTTTAATCTTTGAGTGGGCAAATTATTTTCTATACACTAACATTGAATTGGTCAACAAGCAGCCAATAGGAAAATGCTTTACATTGAGCTACTGCAGTTTCCACAAAAATGTCACTCTGCTTGTAAAAGGGTTAATTGATCATTTTAAAATCCTTTAAATCACCACTTGATAGTTATAAAAACATTTGGCCTTAAAGGATCAAAACTAAACTTTCTACCCAACTTTTTGTTTTGCTTTGATAAATGCATCAAATAAACTTTTAATGTTAACTGTATTGAATTTAATGAACTCATTATTTTTTATGTTTTCAAATGGTTGTTGACTTTCTTAATTTTTTTTTTTATCTTTGAAGAGGATTAATTACTTTCATTAGATTTGAATTTATTTTCTATTCGGAAAAAAATATTTGAATGTTTTATTTTTTTCTTGATCTGCTTTGACATTTTTAGAGCAATTGGATCACTTCATGAAATGAGTCAGGAGCTGTTCAGCACTGATGAGATGGGAGACCCCAAACAATCAAAGAAGGCCAGAAATGTGCAATTAGTTGATTTGGATGGCAGTGGAAAAGATCGCGATGATGATGAGAATTACAATTATGAAGAATATGATGAAGGCTTAAAACGTAATAAAATAACTTTCTTTTTTTCTTGCTTTCTCTCTTCTTTCTGAATTAAAAAGAAGTCATTTTTTATTTATAAACTGATGCAGTATTTTTTTTTTTTTTTTGTTTTTTCAAAACTTACTTATTTTGAAGTAAGTTTATGAAATTTTTTTATTTTTTTATTTTTCTTTTAACTCTGTCTAATATTGTTTCGTGACTGATTTATCAAATCATTCAGTGATTTTGTTTTTCTTAGACTAATATTATCTTAATTGTTTTTAGCCAATATGTTCTCTGGCTTCTTTTTTCTGCTATTTCTTATCACTTCAGAATCTGATGAATCATTTTTAAACTAGGATACAATTTGAACTCCTTTTTATAGACTAGAAGTGACATTTTCTTTTCGATGCTTCTAAGTTATTCTGTAGAAGTATTTAAAGATTGTAAAAACTCTTATTGACTAAAAACCAAAACTTGTTCCAAACAAGAAAAACAGAATTATCTTTCCAACCTTTTATCTCCTAAATGATTAAAATAAATCAATTTGTGATAGATTTTTAAAAATTTTGTTTGAAGTTTGGTGATGTTTATTTATATTATAAACTTTTCTATAATAAAACTTGATAATTTCAGATGTTCCTAGCCATAGTGAAACACATGTGTCTACTCCACGATCATCAGGTGGTGCCTCAATGTGGCCAAGCAAAGATGAAGATTTATTTGAAACCTGTTTGCACTTTCATACCAAACAGGAAGTACTTTGTCCAGCATTTGATGAATTTCTACCAACCAGGGATATGTTTTATCATTTAACAAATGAGTAAGTCACCATTTATTTCCTTGATTTGCTTTTCAAATTTTTTACATATTTAGAGAAAAATAAGTTATGTCTTACATAAATTATGCATTGGAGGTGATTGTCTTCTGGTAGGAAAGAAACTGACACCAAATCTTCTCAACAATTTTAGAACTTTTTATTTTTCAAAAGTAACCCTTCCATTCCCATGTGTCAAAATAAATGAAATGTGACCTTGCAATAAAAAAAATTGAATGTCAACTTTTCTCTCTTGTAGGGATAAAAATTCCAAATTTTGAATATTAAGAAAAGCATAAATATTAAGCAACTAATACTTTTTCTCTCTTAACTATAAGGATGCCTATCTAAGTACATTCCGGTATTCAACTGCAGGAGTCTAAGACAGTAAAAATAAGAAATCAGTTGATTCTGTAAGTTTAAAAAAAAAAAAAATGACTGCTCCTGCTTGATTTACAGTTATTCAAAAACAAAAGTCGAGGTTTATGAAATTTAGATTAGCACAAAGCCAAAATATGGTATTGAGTGGATAGAAAGATTATGTAGCACCAATGTTTCAGATAGGAGGCTCTGCCTATTTTGAAAAATCAGTATTTGAAATCCTGACTTTTACCTAGGCTTAAACACTAATCACTGACACCGGTGAGGCTAGATGAAATCTCTCTCTCTCTCTCTCTCTCTCTCTCTTTCTCTAATATGCAAATGCATACACTGAGATATATATATATAGTATAACAGAGAAATTAAAACCCCATATTACCACAAATAGTTTCATGCTTTCATGATCACTTGGCAACAGTATTTTCTGAAGAACTCTAAGTCTTATAGAAGAGTGGAAAATGGAAAAGTACAGAAGATAAAATGGGATTGGTTTGGTTTCTTTGTTTAATGACATATCAACCTTCATTGAGTATTTAATGCCACAACCATCCTTGAAGAAGAACAGCAATGATAGTATTTAACCCATAGCTGGAGTAGTAAGAGGGTTCATATCTTTCCCAAGGATATTACTCCAAAATTGAACATAATAGTGTGACTGAGTTGGAACTCACATACTCCAACATTGAAAATGGAATTGGATTTTTATTAAAGATGAAAGAAGTATGTTGAACAATAGACTTGAAGATATCTTTCATTTCAATGTTGGTTATAATATACAAAAAAACTTAGAATTCCTTGAATTTCTAATTATTTATTTTATATGTATTGTGACAAGGAAATATGACACCCTCATACATTCGCCGGGTATTGGGGGAAGGAGGTGTGACATGCTAGCCATCAGACAACGATAGTAGTAAGCAGAATTAGCAGTGGAAAGAGGGGCCATCTCTTTTCAACCCTCTCTATTATTACAAGCTGACATGGGCATGGGAGACAGAGGAAATATTTCCCCAATGATAAACTTGAGATTTGGAGCACGAGCTCTACCATTGAAGCCCAAAGGAAAGTGGAAAGTGGTGTCTGCCGTTTTTTAACTATATTCTCACCTTCCGCCATTAACAGATATTAAATGGGGACCTCGTCCGGGACACGGATATTTTAATGGAGGTTCTTCTGAGATACAGAAAAACTTTCTCGCTCCTGACTTTTACCTGAATTGTTTTTTTCTTTGTTTCTTTTATTCAATAAAAGAATATTGTTATTAATCTTGTTAACCCAGACACGGCAGTTCAGTCTTTTTTTTTTTTTGTGGAAGTTTTGTATTTGTTAAAGACCTTGTATTTGAGGGGGAAAGCTAGCCAGTTAGCTGTGTTGACTTTTAATAATTCACTTATAACCCACTTGGTGGCTTTAAAATGTGGTTCAGCTAGAGAGTTGGTGATATCTGTGACATTAGATAGCATCAGCAAACCACAGCCAATGTCTGTGCCCTGTGTTAACTGGTGGACTTGGCGGGCACATGGCAGCATAACAGTATACATAACTATCTCATGTGTGTATATATATATATATAGTGTGTGTGTGTGCGTGTGGCCACAGTGGTATCATAACAATTGCAAAAGAAAACTATTTCACATTATGTAACAGAAAAATAAGTTTCTCTTGTATTTGTTTTGATTGTGGTTTGGTTTCTTTGTTTAATGGTATGTCAGTCTTTATAGGTTATTTAATGCCAAAGCCTTCCTTGTAGAAGAACAGTAGTGTTACTATTCAACTCATAGCTAAGGAGATAAGGGATTTTGTATCTTTCTCAAAGATAATAGAATCACCAAAGTTCATACTCATTTACATTTCCAATCCAGCATGTTAACAACTATGTCATGGAAACTCCTTCTGCTTGTTTTGAACTTGTTGTATGGTTATACGTGTGTGTGTGTGTGTGTGCAAAAATGAAGAAAATTAACATGTTCTTATATTTGGTACATCAAAATCATAAGGATTTATGCTATTTTCAATCATTTCATTGTTTTCTGTTGATATCTCCTTTTTTTTGCATTGCTATATATGTTTATGATATCCTAAAAATTTATCTTTTAATTTTTTAGAAATGATTTTCAAAAAATCATTTTCTTTCACTTATTCATTAAAATATCATTTTAGGGAAATTGATTCCTGTCTGCCTGTAATCCGAAAAAGTATTGATTTTTCTGTGGATTTGTTGGGCAGAGAAGAAACTATGTCACTAGGATTGTTTGGCTCAGCAGTTTGTGGTGGTAAGAATTGCTTATTTGTGTTTATTATTCTAAATATTAAGCTGTTCAATATGTAAATGCTAACTTTGTTTTAAGTTTTTTTATTTTTGAAAATAATAACAAATATGATATTTGTTAAGAATTCAGAAAAATGTTTTATTTCCTTTAATTCATTTATGCTTTTTTTTTTTTTTTTCTTTTATTATTTGATTTCCACAGATGGAAATTCTTTCAAGTCATCATTTTTCATATTTTATAAGTTCAAGCTATACATTGTACAAAAGTTTTGCTATATTTTGGTAATGTAAAATTTGGCAGCACCAGCTGCTTTTGCAGAAGTCACAAAGGTAACAAACTACAGTGGACTGTGAGATGCTGAGCTTGCCTGATACTCTCTGAGTACTACTCATTGGATTTGCCTCTATGGCTGTGAGCACAGCCTTGTAATCCATGCTTTTAGTCCTACCTGACCTTGCCTCATCAAGGTTCTTATAACCCAAGAGAAATTTCTTCAACCGTCTGATTATAGTATTGAAATCAACTGTGCCTTCACCTTTTTCAGTTGTCTCAGCGAATTTATAACCCAGTTTAAATTCATAAAGCATAAGTTTTAGAATTAGACTACATTGCATGTTCATCTGTCCAACTTTCAAATCACACATGGACTGAAGCAATTCATGTGTCAACACACCAGCTACCACAATACTACTAACCACATGGGCTACCTTTCACAGCTTGAACTTCTTCAATCATATGATATGAGATTTCAGTTTAGAAAACCAAAGGGAGGTCGACCAAAATCTTCAATAAACATTTGAAGTCTGAGATGAAAAAAATCCCTAACCCTCAAAACTTCTTTCCAGCAAACTTCAATGTTTGATTAGAATCATTGTAGACCTTTGAAGAAGTGCTATATAAAACTATCAAAGGCTTTAAGTGGAATTTTTGTTCTTTGGGGGAGGGGGGTTATTACCAAGCATATATATGCACTTGTTGTATATATATGCACTTGTTGTATATATATTTTTTTTTTTAAAAATCCTAATGTAAATGGTGTTTTTTTTTGTTTTTTTTTTATTGCAGATAGTTTGAATTTTTTCACTGGAGGTCCAGTGTGGTGTGCTGTGTGGTGTCCCCTTCCTACTACAGAGGGCGTCAATGCTGATCAGTATTTGGCTGTTTATTCTCATAAACATATGGACGAGACAAATGTTGTAAAAAAGGCCTTCACCAAGACAACAGTCATTCAGATTTGGAACTGTGGACCACTCAATGCATTCTCTGAGTAAGCTTTCTTGAATATACATAAAATTACTTGTTTAACACTTAATTCCTATCTTAGACCATAAATTCAGGTATAACATTGATATCCCCATAACTCATAGTCTGGCATGTCTTCAAATCCCAAATAAAATCACTACCATTATCTCAACAGGTTGGTTAGTTAGTTGTTTGGGATTTTTTTTTTTTTTTTTTGGCATATCAACCTTTGTAAGTTATTTAATGCCAAATCCATTTTTATACAAATAATCAGTTCTATTTCAAACAATTCAGTTTAGCATAAGTACACAGTTTAGTTCTATTTGACCCATAGATAGGACCCTGTCAGGTGCTACCACTCTGGACCAGAGTGGATGTGGGAGTGATTGCAATGAAGGAGTGCTCCGCATTCCCCAAATCTCCAATATTACTGGAACCTCACCATCAGATGTTTAGTGTCATATCCAGGACACTTGTTGGAGGGGGTCTTACCTCTCTGCAGAGGTGCAGTTGGTGTATCCTACAGCCCCAGCCAACTAAGCAAGGTTGGAGTTAGAAAAGCTAATTCTTCCCTATATATAATGGATTCAACTGTAGTTGGTGCTTTAAAATTCAGTGATCGTTGGTAATGGAATGACCTCTTGGTTGCCATTACTCTCAGGTCGACTCTGACGTAGACTGGTAATACCTGTTAGGGTCCCATAGATTTGTTTGAAATATGATTTTGAATTACATTAACAGGGCTTAGTATACTTTGACTGTATTCCCTGTAGAGAGGGGGTGTTCTAGGTATGACACAAAACTGTATCTCGTGGTGTGGCTCCTATTCTTGAGGTGTGTGTGTGTGTGGTACTTCTTCATTGCCTTTACTCCCTAGTTCTCTCTGACCCAGAGTGGTAGTACCTGTTAGGGTCCCATCAATTGGGTCAGATAGACCTGTTTGCAAATTACTTGTATTCATTAGGAATATCTGATCTATGTGTGCCAAAAAAAAAAATAAACTACACAAAAAATGCAAATATAAACATACAATGTACACAATTCTCTATTCTCTTGGCATAAAATAATGAGAGACGAGTTGACATGGCATTAAAATCAATCAACCAAATTACCAAATGTCATTTAAAATTGTTATATGGCTGATTCATATGGCAGCCTGACAGACATCTGTTGGTTTTTTAGTTTATTTTGCTGAAAATTTTCACTCCCACTGGGATATCGATGTCTCAGTTGAATCTCATTTTCATTTCAACTCTTAAAACATTATGCATGAAACATAATTTTGTCTATCCAGAACTTCAAAAAACGAAATTTGGTTGTGAAAAAAATTAAAGATGGAACTTTTCTGTAAAAGGCTAGCAGCACAATGAAAAAATAAATTATTGCTAAAGAATTTCAATCAGACTTTGTCATGAAAGGGTTAAAGGAGATATAAATGTTACTAAGACATATGTTTAAATCAATTCATACAAAAGAAGAAATCTTTTTAAATATGTGTATGGCATTTGCTTGTTTGGACAAGATTATGAGAGTAGACTTAAGATTTTCCCAAATTTTCCTTATTAGAAGTTATAAATTTTGTAAACTGTTTATCTTATTTTGCTGATATGAAAATTTCACTTTATGAGTGAAATGTAAAGTAACAGTAGTGATGATATCAATCCTATAAAAAACTTAGAAAAAATTGACATGAATGGTATTGGTTAAAATTGATCTTTAATGTCTACATACATAAGATATGAATGGTATTGGTTGATTGTTCTAATCTCACAAATTGTTAGAAATGCAGCCAAAGTTAATCATTCAATATCTATTAGATTTTTAAAAATTATATAAAATAGATAGAAATACTGAAATCCTCTCTTTGCACTTGAATCTTGCAAGAAATTACTTATGAGTTTGCATTGTAAAAGTAATGTTATTGCAAATTTGAATAAACAATTGAATATTTAACTATTACAGTAATTCATAGAAAAGTCAGTTTTGTGACTAAAAGATTAAATAGAGATACCTAACCTGATTGAAAAATTAGTTTAATATAATTTTAAAAATATTGTATTTCTTTTAATTATTGTTGTTTTTATTATTTCTTCTTTGTGAGGTGACAATTTTATACTACAACTATTATTATTATTATTTCAGTAAATTATTTCTTCCACATCTAGCCTTTGGCATTGTACATGATTTTGGGTGTGTATTCAGCATGGCATGGTGTCCTTTTGGTGCATGGCAATCCTGTTCACAGCCAGTCTATCAGGTAAAAAGCATAGTTTCCATCTATACACATCTTCATAATTCATACAATATCCTGGACAGCTTATAATATCAACAAACTATTCACAAATACCAATTTCTGTAAGTTATTTTCCATTTATAATTTCATAGAATCCCTTTTATAAAGCAATTTATTAAATATAAAATCCTACAGATCTAATTGAAATTTCTCTTTGTTAAACTCAAATGAACTAATAACAGATTTTACATAATAAATTCAAATCTTTATATATAATTCATTTCATATAAAACAATTAAAAATGTCTTCTATTAGTTGTCTTTGTGTGCTAGTTTGCTTCAAAAGATTTTTTTCTTTCAGTTTTTCTTTATTTAGTTTTTGTTATCTAAAAATGTTGAGGATATTTTTGATCTAAAAGTCCTTGTCTCATATCTATTGATTTTTCTTTTTCAGGAGGAAGTTCTACACAGGCTTGGTCTCTTAGCAACTGCTTGCTCTGATGGAAGTGTCAGAATATTCAGGTTATTTACCATTTTATTCATTTCAATTTTTTTTTTTTTTTTTTTTTTTTTTAATCTTTGGATTTTAATCTGCAATTGATATAAATTCCTTTTTACAGTACCAGATCACTGTTGAGCAAGATGTAACCTTTGTAACATAGTTACCAATGACTGCTATGTTGGTGATGGCTAATTGCCAGATGGAGAAAGAGAACCACAACCTGACTGAAACATTAGGCCATCTGTTGCTTTATTTGCTCTGTTCAGTTTCTGAGGTTTTGGAAGCAGGTGGAAATGCACAATAAACTCATTATGAGTCTTCATTTTCGTGGGAATCAACACTTCAAATATCTTTTGCATTGTTCTTCATTCTCTATTCATGCTGATGTTTGTCTCCTTGTACTCCAGCCACAAAAAGAGAGGGCAAATTGAAAAATCTGTTGTCTGTTGTGGGGTTCACAGTACACCTCAACCCTGCTTTCACATTGCATGGGTAACATCATCTGGTCAGCCCTGGTTTTCAAGTTTGCTGACCTCACCAACTCCTAATTAACTATTGTTTTCAGTCTGAGGTGCAAGATCAAACATTTTATTACAGCTAGCCCAATGGATGAGATGTTGAACTTTGTCAATTTGCTTTTCAGCCAGCTGTAGGCTTTTTTTTTTTTTTTTTTTTTTTTTTGACAACTTTTCTATTCCCACCTAGGTACCATTCACTTAGAATGTTACTCCCCCCTATATATTATGAACTATGACAAAATTTTGATTATTGGAGAGGGTGAAAGACTTGTATTTTCAGAGAAGAAAACATTATTTGCTAAAAGATTATATATATATATATATATATATATATATATATATATTTAAAAAGCTTGTTTAGTAATAGGTGATATATATAATCTTTGTTCTGTCTGCTTAGAACATGAAGCAGTCTTATCCTTTATGATACTGACAATTCCAATATTTACTCTAATGTCAGACATTAAAGTATTCACTCCTATCATGTATATTCAAGAAAACATTTTGATTATATAGCCACTAAAACCATTGATGTTACTATAATTTCTCAATGATGATTAAAAAAAAAGAAACTTTCAAGATTAGACTAATTTTTCAGCTAAATTTTGAAGTGGGGACATTGAATAAATGTTTGAAATGAATATGACTTTTAGTGTGGCTACATTTAGTTAAAAAACAAAACAAAAAAGCTTTTTTCAGTTTTAGTCAATATAACAAGCAAGTAGCATTTCCAAGGTTGGCTAAGACTACTACTCACAGACTAGTATTACTCTAACTGGTTTATTATAGCCAACCAATTCTGCTGAAAAGTTTTGTGATTATTTTTGATCAGTGGTTTTTTCAGGGGATATTGTGGTAATAATCCAGATTAAAATTGTTCTTTACTGTTTTGTTTTCTTTATTTTTACTGAGAAGGAAGATGTTCCTAAATCTCATTTTCTTCTTGTAGTTCCATGTGAAATACTTAGGATAATGTCAAAGTATTCAGCAACTGTTATGTGTGTCTTTTAGCCTTGAATCTTTTTCTGTTTTTTCTTTTGTTTTTTTAAAGAAATTGAACTTTTTTATAATTTGATGTTTTGTCTTTTTTTGGTATTTGAATATATATATATATATGTGTGTGTGTGTGTGTGTGTGTGTGTTGAAATGATTGATTGTAGTAAATCTGACAATATGAGGCACAATATTTCATTCTTTTATTTAATTTTTAATTTTCTTTTTTTTTTTCTTTTTTAAATGAAATATCTCGCCTCTAAACCAGTTTTAAGTGTTTAATTTATCCAACTTTCCACACATTTATATATATATATAATATATATATATATATATATATATATATATATATATTTTTTTTTTTTTCTTTTCCTTAGTATTCCATATGCATCAGATTTGCTTGATAAAGACCAATGTGTTGGTACCTACCAGTTCTATAGAGTTAAGCCGTCCATAAGTTTGATACCGTTACCTGACCAGGCAGGTAAGAAAACTCTTGTTCATAACTCATATTTCTTTTATCATTTATTGCTGTTTTATATTGATATTTAAAAAACATTTTCAAATATAAATTTAAGGAAAAGTAAAAATAACTTGGAAAAATTTACCGCTGGGGGAAACTTATATTAGATCCACAAACAAGGAAATATAGGTGTTTATTAGTAATGTTTTTTTGTTTTTTTTTTTAATTTTCATTCTATAAGAGTTTATATTTTAAATATTGGTTGTTGATTTAATTTGTTTGTCAGCAGTGGCCCATGTGCATTTTGATTATTGAACTTGAAGTTTTGAATTAAAAATGCTTCATAAAATAGAAACCCATCTCCTTTTCATTACCAAAAGTAATTGTACAAGGGTCATTCAATAAATAAGAGGAATTTTGTCTAGGGAGTTGGCAGTAAGAAACAGTTTACAGTTGCATTTTTTTTTTTTTTTTTCAAGGAAAGCAATAGGGATGGATCCTTTCATGTCAAACCTGTTAAATTCCATTTAAGAAATTGACCTTGTGTCACATCCTGCTCATGCAGAGGGGTTGATAAGTATGTGGTCTTATCTATGGAACTGGAACCAAAATGGTCGGGCAAGGCGACAGCTGCCTGCAAGTCCTATAACTAAACGAACCCAATTTGAACGCTAATACCGACGGAAACGGACACCAACACAATCTAGTGGCAACCTCGGTAGTTGCTGAGTTAGCAAGGGACCTACTGAAGATTGGAGCATTGTACAAGTAATGCTTGACACATACCATTATGAATGTTGGTAGAGTTCATTGTGTGCATCGTGATTGGCTTTATCTTATATAAAAATACAGCTTGTGTGGCACATATCTCAGGGTCCGTATATCTTATGACCCAGCTTATTTTCGTCTGCCACCTGGACATGAGTTGGATAGTCTGGCCAATCCAGTGAATGCCTTTTTATTATTATTCTATAGTGTCATCTTCAAATGTGTGCCTGGTTGGAGCACACACACACGGTTCTCGGGCGCTTCTGTGTGTACCCGTCACAAAATATATACATAAAATAATTTTTGCTATTAATCAATTTCTAACTATGCAGTTTACATTTATGGAAAAAAATTTTGAAATATAATTTAATTTGTTTTTCTCAAGAAAATTCCCCATATTTATTGAATAACTTTCCTTTGCAATTTTTTCACCAAATTATTTTTCATCTTAGCATTCAGCCATTTTGTGATTACTATAAACCATTTTGTATGATGGTATCAATAAAAATGTTGTCAGTCTAATAAATTGCACTTCTTGTTTGTTTGAACCCAGTCAACTTGAGCTGTAGAATATGCTGACTGCATTTCTGCAGGGGGGTAAGACCCTATTCAACAAGTTTCCTGAATATGACACTAAACCACATCTGATGGCAAAGCTCCAATCCTGGAGCTTTGGAGAATGTGAAGTACCCCTTTATTGCCATTACTCCCAAATCCACTCTGACCTGGAGTGGTAGTACATGTTATGGTGCCTACTATGGGTCAACTAGAACTGTTTAATCATTTACAATACTGGAAACCCTTTAACTGTGGCAAATAGTACTATTAGTGATAGTAATACCTGAAACCATTTAACTGTGTGCAAACAATTTTAAAATTGTTACCAAAAACTATATTTAATATATATAAACAGGATATAGAATTAAATAACCTACAAGGGTTGATATGCCATAAAACATAACCATCCATAAATTGTACTAAAAATGTTTCTGCTGAAAAACAATTCAATTGATTCACAGAATATTCTTTTAAATGTTGTAAGGACATTTAATGATTCTTTCAGTTGTTTTCACATACATTGCAATTGATTTACTTTCGTTTTTTTTTGTTTTTTGTTTTTTTGGTTTTTTTTTATACATTTTACTCTTGAAACTGTTTTTTTTTTCCTAGGAAGTGCAGGCAGTTGTTGCTTGTGTGTTGACTGGCAGCATGGAGAGGAACGCAGATATATTGTAGCTGGATATGCTGATGGTAACTATTCATTGTCAACAAATATTGAACATGTAATAAAAGAATCTTAGATATTTTTCATTTTTACTATAATTTATTTTAGTCTGTTTATTTCTCACAGGCTTCAAACTCATTCAGAAAGTTTTTTGTTTGTTTTTTAACTTGGATAATGGCCTATTTTTAATAGGATTCAGTGAGAACATTTAAGCTTAAAATTGATTAAAGAGGCTTCTTAATTCTTGCAGAAATGATCTTTTCACAAGGGGATTTGGGACTTTTTAGAAAAAATTGCTAAGACAGGACTCATACAAAGAATTAATTTTTTTTGCTTAATAAAATGTCCTTTTGCTATATTGTTTTTATTTCAGGATGTGTTCTTCTACCAGTATGAATAATTGCTAGTGGTGGTGTTGTAGTTAATATTATTATTAGTAGTATTAGTTGTAATTGTATTGTTACTGTTATTATTAAAGAATAATGAAAAAAGTGAATTTACTAGGAATTCCCTGAAAGAAAAATATAATCTAATATTTTGTAAAATGCGATGATTACATTAAATTCATCCACTGTGTGGACACTGGGCGCCGTTTAGATGACTAACTGACATTAGTGGACCTACATTTTTGGGGTTTCTGAAATTTGAACTGTTATAGGAAGATCCACAACTGTTTATTTTAACTATTATTTCATATTGAATTAAATTATTTTCTAGTACCCTTTCTTCCTAACTTTTGAAGCAATGTGGAGTAGCATAATTTCGGGGGCACTTCCAGAGTTAGGGATCCTGAAACTTAAGCTTCATTAGTTTTCACCTCTGTTAGCCAACAGGGACGGATGGTAAGAGAGAATTGAAGGAATCTGTGCTGTCAGCATGCCTTAATGATGCTGTTATTATGATTTTGAAAATACTATTATGTAATCATTTAAATTTTCTTCATACAATATTTTTTCTTTGACAGGAGCTACAAGACTTTGGGATTTGAAAACCCAGTCCCCTTTGCTAAGAACAAGTATAAGCATGGATATGTCTGATGTGTTCCTCTACCCCATCCGTTGTTTCAAGAGCCACTTGAGTGAAGTACGAGCTGTATGCTGGTCGCAGACTGTTCATGAGGCATTTGCAACTTGTGGAGCTGATCGTGATGTGAAATTCTGGAAGACTTCTGATACCAGCTTCCCATTTTGCTGCGAGAAATTCTGTCAGTGTATGAATGCTAGATGGGTGCAACCATGGAATGGGGTTGTTGTGGCACAAGATGATGCTTTCTGGTATGTACATCCCCCTTATCAAAATTCAGTATTTTTCTTTCTACAAATTTATTGGCACTGTATTATTTCATTTCTCTCATATCAGCCTTTATCACCTTTTAAGTATCTTATTTACATTTCTAACAAGTAGGGTTATAATTTTTACTTAGTTGAAACAAAAAGAACACACTGCTTCATATGTCTTTCATGGAAGCAGTCATTTGTAATACGATTTGTGTGCATGCACGTGTTCAAGTCGTTATTTTACTATCCTTAATGAATATGCATAAGTTATTATATACATAAAAGACATCCAAAGTGTCAGATGGCCCGGTCAATTGGGGCTTCAGAATACACCGACTGCATCTCTGCAGAGGGGTAAGACTCCCCTAATGAGTATCCGGGATATGACACTAAACAATCTGTTGGTGGGGTTTCAGTAACACTGGAGCTTTGGGGAATGTGGAGTACCCCTTCATTACCATCACTCCTAGGTCCACTCTGGCCCAGAGTGGTAGCATCTGATAGTGTCTTATGTATGGGTCAAATAGAATTATTTGACATTTAAACTGTGTACTTAGGCTAAACTGAATTGTTTGAAATAGAACTGTTTGATAATTTAACTGTGTGTAAACAAATAACTGAAGTTTACTTGAATTGTTACTGAAACCTAGCAATACTTGAAAACAATAAGTAAAGTTGGCAACCGTAGTCAAGGGTGACCCGAAGGCTCCCTTTTCGATTGCTACGACATCAAGGTGTAAGGGAAGGCACTACTCCTTTCCCAGGATTGACCCACTTTACCCTTGATCCATACCTTATAATGCTTGTTTTAAGCAAGGAGGCATCAAGTACCATTTTTTTTTGAGTCTTAGATATGACTCGACCTCAGATTGAACCCAGGTCTCCTGAGCCATTGGCAAAACTCTAAGCATTATGACAATGGCTGGTAAATTAAAACAATAAACTGTGTGCAAACAAATGATTCATAGTAAATCAAATTGTTTGTATTAGATAGAAATAAGTGAGACCATTTAACTGTGTGCAAAAAAAAATGCACTCAGGCTCATTTAATGATATTTTCTATAAAATGTGTTTAGGAATCATATATTTAATAAAAATGTATAAAAAGGATTTGGCATTAAATAACCTACAATGGTTGATATGCCATAAAACCAAACCAAAGCTTCAGAGGCAGTTTATCAATGACCATTGGAAAATAACCAGAATGAGAGTGACACTAGGTTGAAGCATATAGAGCAGGACCTTTAGGAGAGACAGAGTGAGAAGGAAGATAAATTCCATACATCTTTTTTGGTGAGAGAAAACAAAAAACAAGTTGTGTTTTGAAAGTGTTATTTTGACAACTGTCAGAAAATCATGATTTGTACTGAAAGAAGAAACAAGTCTCTTGGCATTTTTTGTTTTAATTAGTATTCACAATTTTCTATTGTAATATAATGTATTATAAAATCTTTTTTATAATAATAATTAAATGCTTAGTTTGCCCAGTCAGCTAGCGCTGTAGAATACACTGACTGCACCTCTGCAGAGGGTTAAGACCCCCCCCCTAATGAGTGTCCTGGATATGACACTAAACAATCTGATGGTGAGGTTCCAGCAGTGCTGGAGCTTTGGGGAATGCGGTGTACCCCTTCATTGCCATCGCTCCCAGGTCCACTCTGGCCCGGAGTGGTAGCACCTGATAGGGCCCTATCTATGGGTTAAATAGAACTAACAGCATACTGATGCTAAAATGAATTGAGTAAACTGAATAGCTTGAAATAGAAACGTTTTTGGCAATTAAACCGTACTTACACTTAAACTGCGTGCTTATGCTTAACTGAATTATTTCAAATTGAACTGTTTTTCGACATTAAAACTGTATTTACACTTAACTGAATTATTACATATAACTGCTTAAATACTTTGAAATGGAAATGTTTTTGACAATTAAACTGTGTACTTATGCTAAACTGAACTGTTTTCAATAGAACTGATTATTTACATAAAAATGGATTTTGCATTAAATAACCTACAAAGGTTGATATGCCATAAAACCAAACAAACCAAACCTAAATGCTTAGTCTATATCTAATACTAGATATACTTTCAACCCATTTACTTTTAGACATTAAGAGAATGACACTAAATAAAATGCATTCAATTAGCTTATTAGATTTACTTGCATTTATAAACTGATATTTCCTTATTTGAAATATAAGAAACTACTTGATGCTTTTATGGAAGATTATTTTTTTAAAAATAAGTTTCAAAAAACTTTTTTCTTTTTTTGCTTATTTGCGTGTGTTTTTTTTATGTTTATATATGTTATTATATATTCATTTGCCCTGTAATCCATCATTGGATTAAGTTATTTGTACCTGTTGAATGAAAACTACACTTACCCTTACTATAATCGTCAACCATTTATAGACTTTAATCCTCAGAAAAATAGAACATGACATCAAATATGTCTAGCATAGTGATGACTGATCCTCTGATGATGAAAGGTGAAACACAAAAAGACAATTCACCTCAAGTGGAGAAGCTTTCGTTGTTTTATTCCTTCTTTTCAGTTTATGAGGTCGTAGAAGTATGTGGAAGCAGCTTGTTGGAACTAGCTCTTCTCATCTTTAAATAATTCAACTGCTCTCTGTTCATGATACACTTGCCATCAAAAAGAGAATTGAAAAACCTAGCTTCGTTTATTGGTGTTCACAAAACACCAAACACCCATTTCCACCTTGGATGGGCAGAATCACTTGGTCAGCCTTCCAAAACCACAGATGTGGTGAGGAAGTCCTCGTGGCATAATAGCTAAGGGCTGGATTGTTGCCTCAAAGTTAGCAAGTTTGAATTCCTGTTATGGTGTTATATTCACTTTTGGACAAATGCTCTTGGTAAAAGCATCGAAACCCCTTATCCCCTCAGCGATAGGTTAAATAGTGTTACAAGGATGACTTTGGCATTAAATAACTCAAGAAGGTTGATATGCCATTAAACAAAGAAACCAAACCAAACCACTTAGATGGCCAATTAAGTCTTGTGAGTTTAGCAGCTTTTAGTTAATTGCTGTTTTTAGTCTGAGATGTTCGATAATGGATATCTTGTTGCATCTATCAGATGAGGTTTTGAATTTTGTCAACTAGCTTTTCTTTTCTTTTTTTTTTATAACTTATCTATTCACAACTCAAGACATCTGACTTAGAATTACAAGAGTAATCATAGTCTTCAACTCTTTAACCAATACAAAAAAACTTTTGATTCAATCATAGACTGAAATCAGTCATGGTAAGAGATACATCATGGAAGACAACATTTTTATTAGAGTATCAGTTGAGTTCAAATACATTCACTGGAAACAAGTGGTATCCAGTTTTACCAAGAACAAACCATTACAACCTTCTCCACATTTAAAATATATGAAGAATATAAAAACTAAAGTTATATAACAATAAAAATTAACATCTTAGCCCTCATCTACATTTTCTATAGGTCTAAGACCTACAGAAAATATTGGTGAGTGCTATTCAGGTAAGAGATTATTAAATGTGTCAGAATTTGATAATATCCTTTCAAAATAGCATAAACCATGATTTCCCCATGACTAATTTATTTTCATAGCCTTCAATATTTGAATCTCAAATAAGAAATTAAATACTTATAAGAACTTTTTTTTTTTTTTTTGTATCAAGATGTGTTGAGACATGGATATGGAAATCTTGGCTGGAAATAAGGTTGAAGGCATTTCTCATTATAAAAGATGTGCTCCAAGTAAAATTGGAAAAGACCTTACATTCCAATATCTTCAATAGCACTGTTTTGCTTGCAATGTTATTCATAAGTGAAATTTTGGCTACTACAAAGAATGGACAGATATTAGTTACAGCACAGAGGTCTATAGGAAGGTCAATGCTGGAAATATCATTTCTGAGTACATCCAAAGCAAGATAATTCTAGAGCAGAGTGAAGTGAAGGATGTGATTGCAGAGTACCAAAAGAAGTTCCACTGGGCTGGATACATCACAAGGTTCACAGACTGCAGGTGGATCTGTGCATTTGTCAAGCAGTATCCAACAGACTGGAAATGACCAATCAAAAACCCTCCATGGTGATTGGAAGACCAAATTAATTGTCAAAGGATTAAAACCAACATGAAAAATAGTGAAAGTATGAATGAAATGAAAGTGCATTGTGGCCAGTGTTGTGGAAAAGAAAAAAAATCAAAGGTTATTTTCTGAGAAAAAAATCTTGCATTGCAGAAGATATTATTTCTTCATGAATGCTATTAATGGTATTGTTTGATTTCAGTTTTGATCATTGTTGTGCTTACTACCAAGATGCTGGTTATTGTTTGCCTGACTTATATGGACGACGTTCTGTTATGTGGCATAATGCTTGTATTTGGGTGAGTTGAATGTTTTTTACTTTGGTAAGATCTATTATTGATATGAAATGTAGTTTAGTTTAAATAAACTCTGTTAGACTGTGTAAAGAATATTGTGAGTCATTTAGTTTGATGTGTAGTGACCCTAGGGATTGTTTGAATCCATGGCTGTAATTGGATTAAGAAGTCATAGGATTAGACAACATTGGAAAAATAGATTTAATGTTTAGTCAGTGATAAAATGTCAACGAGATCAGTTGTTTCTATTTGTGCTCAGCTCACTGATTCCCTACAAGGTGTTAGTGGGCGATGAAGAAATGTCATTGATAATAAAATGTGTGCATAAGAAAATTGTGTCCGCGTTGTTTGTTATCTGAGCAATGAACAGACAGAAAGACCAAAAGCAACTCAAACAAGAACGAAATGAAGAGCTGGCTGCTAAACAATTGTATAAGAAGTAGATATGTGGCATATAAAGTAAATCCTGAAATGGATAAATAACCCCAATGGGGATATCAAATATATATTCATCTTTTTCTTAATCATAGAAAATGTCAGTAAAACTAAATAGATTATAAGGCCTCTAAATATTTTATGTTCTTTATTGGTTACCATAATTATTTTGTGTAAAACATGCACACCAAATTTGGATTATACAATTTTTGGAGAAAAAAATTCTCATGTATAATGCACCCAGATTTTTTGGAATTTGTAGCAGCTAAATTTATCCTTTTTTCAACTTTTTGTCAGTTTTTACTGACTAAAAGTAAGAATTCAGATAGTTTAAAAGACAAAATTTACATAGTATTTAGAGCAAACACATGGACATGTTCATATAAGAATCCAACAAGCTTGGGGTAAAAAAAATAAGTTCACAAGGAGAAACAAAATTATATACAAACACATATTCCCGTGGATATTTCTCTGTAATGGCATAAAACACCGTAGTTTGGACAAAAGATACAACTTACTTTTAGTCATTCTGTCCTGAATATGTGACCAGAAAAAAAGCTAATTATATAGTTCTTATGTATAATACACATTCTTAACTTTTGGACTGACAGATCCAAAAAAAATGTCTTAATACACAAAAAATTACTGTATATGTTTTCTATATCTATTTAGATATACCCCCCCCCCACATACACAGACTCATTTGCTTTTAATTTACAACATGATATTAGACTAAGTACAATTCCTGGTAATATTGTCCATCTGAGAGAACTTTAATCTAACAAATATTTCAACTTTGCATATAAAACACCAAGAGGATTGTTTGTTATTTGGTTTTTGTGGATGTTTCTTATTTGCACTGAATACACTAACTTCAAATTTTTACACCATTGAAATAAATATAGAAACTTTTCTCTATGAAATAGAAATTAGAAGATAGGTATATAAGATGGAATGTTTGGGATAATTACTGCTCCTAACTTTTTGGAAATAAAAAAAAAAAGGTTGGTATTAGTTGGAAACAAATCAGTTAAGTTTCTTTATATTTGAAATTTAGAAGCAAAAATTTCTAGATATCAGACAAGAAAAAAAAATCTCAAGATTTTGTTTGGTGCTACCCAATTTTTGATTTAAAATACAAGATTTGATTTGTCCACTAAGTACATCTTGTGTTTATCTAAAATACTGAAATACAGTTTGTGATAAACAAAAAGTGATTGGAATAAAATAGTTTTATATATTTTCAGACTATTGTCTTTATCTTTGTTGTTATTGTTGAAACATTTTCACTAATATATTCTTTCACTTTTCTCAAATGTGTGACAAATTGCATTAAAACAATGAAGACAGGTGTTTAAAAATTGTAGGAAAATAAATTAAAAAAATACTTTGTCAGAAACTTAGAAAACATTAAAGAAAATAAGAGATATTATGTTGGAAATATTTGAATAAAGTGAAATCTATACTGAAACAATAAAAAGACATTGACGTTTATCAACGATTTTTATTAGTTCTATTTAAGTAATTGGTTCTTAAACACAGAAGTTTATATAACTTCTCTTGTATTATATCAATATTGAATCATTTGGCTAATAAAGCTGATCTTTATATAAAATCTTGATTTAAAGATCAGTCTTTCAATTATCCTAACAATACAGTGGATGTCTTTTTCAATCCTCTGCCCACCACAACCAAATTCAAGCCCAGCATTTTTATTCTAACCTCCTATGATTCCAAAATCAAGTTGGATTATCAATTATCATTTTATTTACATTATTAGATTAAACATTAGCAAAACATTTGTTATATATACTTAACATTTTGTTATGTACCATAGATTGATAAAAACACAAATAGGAATAAAATCTTTTGATCAAGGTTTAGTCTGATTTAAACAAAACTTAAACTACCTGTCTTGCATCTATTTAACATTATCTTAGGATTATTTTAGTTTTCAGGAACAATAATATTAAATAGGCATTACCAACCATAATTGATATTATTATTTATTTACAGGATGTGACACACTCAAGCTGGTTGAATGTAGCAGTTACATGCGATAGTACAGGGACATTGATGTTATTCAAATGTATGAACCTATGGAGAGGAAACAAGTCAAAGAAATTAATGTATCGAAGACATGTAAGTTTTTATTTGAGGTGAGGTGGGATTAATTTGCCTTATCCAAAATTTATTTACTAAAATGTTATATGACCTAAGTCAGCTTTAAAATGAAAAAGGATATTTAAAAAAATAATGCTTGGTGTAAATTCTATTGTTATAATTTTTAATAAGATATTTTTTGTTTTGTTTTTAGTATTTTTTATGTTTTCTTTCAGTCACTTCATTGGCAGCTTAACCTTATAATTCAAATTGTTGCACATTTTCCAGTGGCATTGGTGGTTGGTATTCAAACCAAAGTATTAAGCTATGATTTTTGAAGAGAGATTTTCAAAGCAGGTTGTGTAAATTCCTCTTGGAATGAAGATTGAGATAACCCAGTCTTCTAGTCACCATTTCTTCACAATTTGGTTTTGTCTTTAACATAGGAACTTTTTTTTTTTCTTCTCCCATTTGAAAATATTTTTATAAAGGATTTTTATCAATATTAAGAAAAAAACTAATTTAATTGTCAAATAAACCATTGAGAAACTAACATCTTGAAACATCCTGCCAATGGGTCATAGAATATACTGACTGTATCCCCTGCAGAGGGGTAAGACCCTTTCCCCCCACACACACACACCAAAATGGGGTATCCTGGGTATAATACTAAACTGCATCTGATGATGAGGCTCCAGTTCTAGAGATGGGGAGTGTGGAGTACCTCTTCATTGCGATTTCACTTGAGTCCATTTTGACCTGGAGTGGTAGTACCTGATAGTCAAATATATCTTTTTGCAAATCATTTGTATTTGATAAGAATACTTGATATATAACTATGTGCAAAAAAAAAACCAACTTAAAAACAACTACACAAAAGATTTAGATATAAACATACAATGTACACAATTCCCTAACCTCTAGGCATAAAATAATGAGAAACTGGTTAGCATGCTGTTGAAATCAATCAATATCTTGAACTATATTGAATGGTTTTTATTTATTTTTTTTATTTATACATATATATAAATTTGTTTTTAGCTGCTCTATGAGACTGATGTTGTGCCCCTCAATCTCCCAGATGGAGGGAAACCAGATGTTTCTGCTGTGCTTGAACCTAGAACATATGATGAAATTGTTTCAAGATGTCAATTGACATATAAAGATAAAAAAATGGTAATTTTTTTTTTCTTTCTTTTTCTTTTTACTTTCATGGAAAAAAAACCCTCTGTAAACTATACTTAGTATACTATAGATTGATAGTTCAAATCCTACTAGAGGTACAATTTATAATGGGCATAATTTTGTACATGATACAAGCTTTTACTTTGATGAATTTTTGATAATTTTTTTGTTACTCTGAAAGATTTGGTTATTCCTCTTTTTTTTTTTTTTTAAACCAATTCTTTATCACTTTCACTCACATCTCTCAGTCTTTCTCTCTCTCTCACAAATAATTCATCAGTTGATAAAAAATATAAGGCACTAGAAATAGATCAGAATAATTTTTTTTTATCTTGGGCTGTGATATAAGTTTGTAAGCTTTTATTATTATGAAAAAAAAACTGTTTATATGACATTAGTTGGTCTTCTGTAATCTTAAGCTTCTTTAGATATCAAAAGGTTCTGGCCACATCTTTGAACATTTACAATCCAACCTATCTCCCCTACATATACATTAATAACAAAAATGTCATCAATGTAATCATTTTAGTATGCTTATAGACATTAGAAGACTTTAAAGGATTTTTTAAATTAAATATTTTGTAGGATGTCATTAAAGCAGATGTAAAATTTGGATCTGGAAAAAATCTTCCCCGTGAAAGAGTTGGATCCTACCCTCTACCTGCACTCTATAAGGTAAGTGATTTCTGTAAGGTTTATATTAACATTTCATGTATATGTGTGTGTGTGTGTATATTTTATATATACACACACACACCATATAAAAGATAAAGCTTTAAAAATCACTCATATTTGTTTGTGGTAATATTTATTTCAACAGACCCTTTACGTTTTAAATGTGTGTGTGTGTGTGTGTGTGTGTGTGTGTGTGTGTGTGTGTGTGTGATGGTGTTTTTAAAAAAAATTCTCATTTGAAATATGAATATCTGAGTAACTCCATCGTCTTGGCAAATGAAATAAAACAGACTTAATGTTGTGCAAAATAATATTTATTCATCAAAATTTGAATGAGAAATTCAAAGGTTTTTGATTTTACAAACAATTTCATAAACTTTCAATATAAATCTGTTCAACCATCTCTTTCAAATTGCAATTTGTCCATTTGTATCAAATTTTCTCACAAATGCATGCTGCACAGTCTTATTCAACTGTGTTCAAGCCAACTGGAACACTTAAAGCACTTTTTCTTTTCCAGTGAATGGCATTTTAATCCCTTGGGGATTGTGGGTAGGAGCATAAACAGAATTTTGAGTAGTTTCTGCACATGGTGTTAAAATTTGAGATCATTTGAATAAGAATTGGTCAAGTTATTAGATTATAAAATGATATAAATTTTTACTTCTACTTTGTCTCTTTAGTGGAGGTTCTTCACATAGTTTTTTTTTGTTGGGGGGGGGTCACATACCTTCCCAAATTTAGGTACATCTTACATTTACCTAAACCCTCCATAAAAGCAGGATGTGACACAAGGTCAGTTTTTAAGTAGTTTAACAGGTTTGAATTCAGCATTTTCCTTCTCCTAGACTTGTTTCCATACATGGGTTAAAGAGCCCAGTCTTCTTTACTAAGATATTAGTGGTATGTGAAATTCAAACAACCCTGCCCAGGATTTGAACTGGGATTACCATTGTCCATTTCTTACGATGATAACCACGGGCACTTCCCTGAGTAGAGTGTTTGCCAATGGTTCGGGAGACCTGGGTTCAATCCCAGACCGAGTCATACCAAAGACTCAAAAAATGGTACTTGATTCCGCCTTGCTTAACAATCAGCATTATAAGGTAAGGATCAAGGGTAAAGTGGAGCAATCCAGGGAATGGAGTAGTGCCCTCCCTTACACCTCATGTAGTAGCTATTAAAAAGGGAGTCTTTAGGTCACCCTCGACTATGGTCACCAACTTTACTTAATTTGTCACAACTCAATTAGAAGAGAGAAAACCTTAGTAAATAAGCATTGGTATATAGGTTGATAAATTAAAATAATGCTTTTTATATTCTTATTTTCTATCAATTTAATTTTGTTTAATTTCTACAGGTGAATTTCAACCCAAATTTTGGTAGTTGTTCATGGCTCCTCTCTGCAGGTCAGGCAGGTTTGGTGAGGTTGCACAATCTTTCAGGGTTGTTTAGCGCCAACCAGAGACGTATATGGACATCTCAAATAAACAGATGAAAACCCAACCCAACATAGGCAACCTTTCCACAGGTGAATTTTTAAGAAGAGAACAAAAAAAAATTTAAAATAGAGAAATAAAGAAGACTGCAGCAACTTGAATTGCTGCAAAATGGCCTGGACATTTTAACTCTGCCAAAAACCTGGATCCTGTTCTTTACAATACCTTCTCCTCCTCTTCCTCCCTCCTCCTCCTCCTCTCAGTTCCATTTTTGAACAAAAACACAACCAACCATCAGCAAAAGCTACAATGTTAACTTTTAATCATTTATTCCAGACTCTTCTCATTGACCAATATGTCTGCATTGCATATTTTCACATTATTTTTCCAATGGGAAAACAGACCAAAAAGAAATGAAAATAGAGGCAAAGAGAAGAAACAACAACAACAAAAAAAAAAATAAGTGTTCAGGACATTTCTTTCAAATGATCTACTCATCTTTTGTGAAACTTTAAACAAAAACAAAACTAGTTAATCACAATGTTTTGATTAGTAATTTTCTTCTCTCTTCATCAGGTCAAGTTATGCAATTTTATTATTAATGAATGATCAAAAATGAAGAAGAAATTATGTTGTGATTACAAGCAAATCTTTTATATTTTACTTTATTTTTGGATGGTGGCAAATGATTTACAGCAGTGGGAAAATATTGTGGGTGTACCTGGAAGAAGAGGAAGTTAGCCTTTGAGTTTGTGGTGGTGGGTGCTTGGCAGGGTGGATTTTAATTGACAACAGAATAGAGAAGGAATTTTAAAATACCTGAATTCTCATTTTTAAAAAAAGCTACTGATAATTGTCTATAAACTGACTGTGATCTTTGATCTTTTATTATTTAGTAAAAAAAAAAAAAAAAAAAATTATGATTCTCCTCTCCTTGGAACAGAGGATCTTTTTTTTGATATTACAGCAAATGAGTTAGAATAAGGTAAAACAAACAAAAAAAAAACAAAATAAATACCAAGGAATGTAAAAAGAATAAGGTAAAACAAACAAAAAAAATAAAATAAATACCAATGAATGTAAAAAAAAAAAATTTTTAAAAAGACAAAGTACTTGAATCAATCTTAATAAAATAAACCAATTTAAGTCATCAGTAATAAAAAGACTGTGCACCCTAAATTTTATTACTGGAATTACCAAGACAAATTTATTAAACTAACAATTAATTTTGACAGAAAAGAAGATAAAATGGGACCAGCAATAAGTTTTCTTCTGCCTATTTCATCACACAAACGTGTGTACACAGATATATACCCCTTACTTAATGTGTACTAATACACACACATATCCATTTATGCCTTTTAAAAATTTTCATTATTACAAAGCAATGAAATTACCTTTGATAGAAATTAAATCTATGACCTCAAAGGATTTCAACTCGTATATTATGTTCCTCTGCTTATGATAGTCATGTTTTGAGGATACAAAAATGACCTCAGTATAATCTAGACTAGCTTCTCACCCCAACAATCATTTTTTAAGCTGTTGTCTATTTGTTTTGTTTTGTTTTTTTGGTGGGGGGTAATAATAATAATGATGATGATAATAATAGAGGCTTTAATAATAGAATAAAAAACATCAAAACAAAACAACCCACTGTATGATACAAAATTAAACACTGGGAGATGTTAATATTAATGACCACTAGTGAGATTGGTAGCTGTGTATATGCTGCTACCTTATCCCAACATCAGTGAAAAATGTAATCCAGATTCACTCGGTTGGCACAGTATCACTTGTGAAAAAGAATGAAAAAAGATTTAAAGACTTGAAAACTACTAAATGCTCATCATTGTCAGGGCATTATCAAGTCAGAAAATGCTTATCATTGTCAGGGCATTATCAAGTCAGAAAATGCTTAGTCATCAAACAAGGAGCATCCATATTATGTATGTATAATTTTTCATATTTTATTCCATGAAACAATTCTTGATAACCTTTTACATATTGACAATGTGCAAGGATAATATTAACTTTAATATAATTGACATAGAATTAGATTTAGTGATTCCATTGAAAAGAAAGAGAATTACATTCCCTAGTTCATTAAGGGGTTTGTTTGAAATAATAAATGGTAAGTGCATATGATTATACTTAATGATCTGATAAACAAATGCACCTTAAAGATTTTTCTTGGAGAATTAATCCACTGAAATATTGTTAACACAAATAATAAAGCAGTGTTACATATTTGATGTCATTTGGACATGATGTAAAGAATAATACAAATGCTTAGTTATTGGTTATGCTGCTTGTATAGAATGGTTCAGTAAAGAAAACTGTCATTATTCCTGCATATACAAAAAATTTATATTGAAATATAATTAACCATCCAGATAAGAGTAAGTTTCAGTCATTTTCTTCAATTTTTTTTTCTTTTACTGAGCAGTTACATCCAAATTCTCAGTTGTAAATCAACATTTTTTTAGTGGTTGGGGGAGAGAGAGAGACAAAAAAATGTGGCTGATTGGTGAATTGAAGATATAATTTTTAATTGTAACTCTACAATAAAACCATGAATCAAATAATTTAAACTTTTATCTGGATGGTTGAAGGTAAGTATTATTTCTATATATTTTTTGTACATTATCACAGAAATTTTCTTTATTGAACTATTGTATACAAACATCTTGGCGATTTAATCATTTTAACATCATAAGTATTTGTAAATTGTTTTTTTTTTTTTTGTTTTTTTTCTAGAGTTAAGGTGATTTTCAATTTAGAAATAAGATCTAAGAATATTATTTGAATTTAATAAGAAGATGACTATTGAATAAGTATTAAAAATTGTACTGTATAATAAAGAATATTAGATTAAAATCTCACCACAAACTTGTAAATGCTGCTCATTTTAAGATGCATATAAACTGTTTCCCTTCTGTAATTGTTTTCCACTGTATTAAAAAAAAAAAAGAAAAAAAGACTTTCTTTTTGAAAGTAGACTTTGATAACACTTTTTGTCTGAAATTATGAGATGAATTGTTGTTTTTCCAAACTAGCATTCTCATTTTTATTATTTGCATCATAATGGCTAGTGTACTTACTAGTCTTCCCCAAGAGTATCACATCTGGTAACTTTTAAAGGAGTTTTAAACTCTTTATTTTACTCAGGGGGTAATGTTTTTTTTGTCACGTTAAGCATCCTTCCTTGAGATTGAACTCCAAAATTTTTCTTTCTCAATCATCTTGTCTTCTGAGGCTTCAGTGATCCATTTTCTCATTTTTTCCTTAAGATTAAGGTACCAGCAAACTGAATGTTACTAGATACAGCATGTACATCAAAGAAAGGAAGAAGAGTACACTGAGTGAAACCTTGTGGATAAGGCTGTGCTAATCTGATCAAATTCTGAAATAACCATTCATGAACTCTGAGGGATGTAGACATAGATTTGTTCAAATTGATTTCTCTCATAAAATGACTTGTTTTGGGACACTTCTATCTAAACATATAGACAACTTATTATTATTATTATTATTATGTTTTGAAGTCTATACTTTATTTTTTTCTGTCCATCTGCACATAAAATAGTAAAACACTGCTTTATTTGTAATATTCTTACCATCTGTCCGGAAGTGAATTCTGACTGTAAACAAAATCAGCTTTCTTTTTCTTTTTTCTTTTCTTTCTTTCTCTCTCTCAACACTAAACTTTCTCTAATCAGTCTGTAAACATTCTGGATGTTTTTTTTTTCTTGGACCCACTCTCACGACTTCAGCAAACAAAGTTGGTTGGCTCTAGCAGCTCACCTTTTAGTGAACACCTTACTCTGTCTGCAGAGTCTTATTTTCTACAGCAACATGTAAAGAAATTACTTTTTTTTTTTTTTTTTTTAAACAGGTACTGATGACATTTCATGAGTTTGATTTTCATGTACATACAGCCATTATTGGTTGTCTGATAGAATTGTCAGTAGACAACACATTTGGGAAAAAGATAAACTTTCTATTATGTCCTTGTTTTTTTGTTTTATTTTTTCTCACTATTATTATTACTAGCAATATGAATCTTTATCTTATTACAGATTATGGATATTGTTTTTTTTTTTTTTTTTCACTTGAGATGCTATCAAGATTATTAGGTTCTTTAAAGTTTCTTCACAGTATCTCTTACTCCTGCTTAATTTTTTTATTATTTATAATTTAAAGAGTTTAAACTTCTCTCAAGTGGTCATAGTGTTGTTGATATTTCATTTTGAATTCAAAATAAAAAGAAGCAGCTTGTAATCTTTTCACAATTATAAAATTTAAATATTTTTAAAAGTTTACTGTGGAGTTGTGGACGGCAAATTTGCTTAGCAGACTGTTACTACTGAATTGAGTTCAATCCTGACTGGTTGCAGCAAGTTTGTGGCAGGCTAGGCTAGGCTAAGCTAAGCCTAGTATATATATATATATATATATATATATATATATAAGAATGTCTGCAGATTTTGATTCTTTTTTTTTCTAACTTAAAGGACACCAAGATGGCAGCCATTAGTTTGAGCACATAATGTATGATTTCATCAAATCAATATGGAAATTATTTCATTAACTGTTTGTTTAAATAATTCATGATGTCATAGGCAGGATTTATTAAATATGTCAAAGCTTTCATTCACTCTAATGATAGATATATATATATATATATATATATAATAGAGCAAATATCAAAAGCCTATATAAGATGTTAACAAATGCCAACATTTCTAGAACACGTTTAGGATGTGATCAGAAATAGCAAAAATATTATTAAAACAATAAGTTGATCACTTTAATATTTATTCTAATTTCTTTTATCAACAGTTGTTTGCTCATACAGTTTGCTAACCATTACGCTTGTACAAAACTTAAAAATGATATTACTTTGTTATACAATAAATCTGTGAGGATTGTTAGTATGGCTAAATTCAGTAACATTAGTGCTTCCAAATAGGAATTGAATGTTTTAACAACCAAGTTCGGTAAAATTGGAATATATATATATATATATATATATATATATATATATATATATATAGGTATTTTTCGGTCCAGTTAAACCAGAGTTGGGAGTAATTCCTTCAGGACAAGAAAATCATTCATGAGCTGAACATCTAAATTTTCTTGGTAGAGAGCTCAATGTAATTAATTTTACAGAGCAATACTTTCTTTAAAAAAAAAACCCAAAGACCGGATATTTTAGGATTATAAATTTATTTCCATCCTGTTTTGCGTTTCTGATGTAAACCAAAAACACAAAGAAAAATAGAACAGGACTTCTTCAGATCTTATAAATAAAATAAAACAGCCTGTTTTATTTTATCCATAAGATCTGAAGAAGTCCTGTTATATTTTTCTTTGTGTTTTTGGTTTACATCAGAAACGCAAAACAGGATGGAAATAAATTTATAATCCTAAAATATCCGGTCTTTGGGTTTTTTTTTTAAAGAAAGTATACATATATAATGATGAATTGTAAATGATTTCACTATAGAAATGGAGTTCAAATGTAAGGATTGTCACTGGTCAAAAATTAAGAAAAGCATGACTCAGAAATATTATACATCATTTTTATAACCTAAAAAACTCAATGGAATAACTTTAAGAAAAAGTGTGTCCACTATATGGTAAAATGTAAAAAATGACCATAGCACATAGATGTGTATACAATTTATGCAATGCTTTTGAAAAGGTTGAGGAGTGATAAAACAAACAGTGCTACTACCTCTTTTAGTAATAACTTCTTTATTTTTGCAAACATCATTGTAACATAGACAAAATATTTTTATTGCTTTTTTTTGAAATTTTATTTTGCAATCTTAGTTTCTTTTCCCATCCTCTTCCATTATACATTCTTATCAGTCCATCTCTATTTCATATACCTCTTTTCCTATCCACCCCTTATTTACCCGGTTACCTAGAAACAAATACACTCCATTCAAATACTGGTGAACATACCACTATTGTAAACAAATCTATTGAAAAATAATTGGTAGGAATTTTTATATATTCTAAAATAACTTTATCTTTTTCTTTTTAGATTTAGCTAAAATAGAGGTGTTTTTTTTCTGTGTGATCTTTAAAAGAAATAATTTCGATTTGAACCATGACAGAGTTATCGCCTCTTGTTTTATGTATCAGTTTCAAATTTTCTTTTGAATATAAAAACTGTACAAATTCCTTCTTTTGTGTTCTCTGTTTATCTCAATTTTTTAAGAATCTCTTAAATTTCATAATTTCTAATTCTATTCATAATTTCTTATCAGCTGGAGAATACACTGAGATTTTAATACTAGGTTAATTGACTTCAGAATTATCATTTTTCTAATCAAGGTATATCTGCCTAAATCCCTTTCTATATTCATAGAAAACTTCCATGAGGAAAATGTTTTGGTGACTGCATATGGTAACACAAGATGTATGTACATATGAAGATTAAGTTTAGTCTGGTACAAGGTCACAAGATTGGCGTCACCCACTTGTTACTCATGAGCAATCAATGAAATAAAATTGCTAATTATTGTTTTATGGCAGTCATCAGAAGATTAACTTTATTTGAAATAAGGTCTGAATCATAGGGCTGCCAATATATATATAGACCTATTGATAGCTTTATTTATAATTCCTGCATCTTGAATTAAACTTAGTGCTTCACAATATATGCAAAAACTAAACTAGAGGGTTTTTTTTCTGATTATTTCCCTTCAGAGTAACTCTTGAAATTATCATCATCCAGGTGTGTTAACAGCACAGATTCTTCTGACTCCCTCTTTCCATCTGTCCCTATCAAATATCACTCTTGGAAAGTTGTCTACATGATACCCAATGTTCACACAGAGCTAATGAATATAGGTTTTTGCCGGTCAGCCAACACTGGTGTGTCCATGTGTAGGAGTCCATAAAAGAGAATGTTACTTATAGGTTTATCCTTTCTTCTTCGACAGTACCCAGTCATATTATTTGGATGGTTTGTCAGATGGGAGGTAAGTGGCCGTACCACTTCTGTGGAGTGCTGCCTCCAGGATCTTTTCAAAACAGCATGCAGCATTTTTGCATAGTTCCCTCTAGCTTTTTCTCCAAGTGGTGCCAACCTACAGTAGTACTGACACCACTACAGCTTGGAAGAATTTTCGTCTTATTTGAGGTCAATAATGATAATTACTTGGTATTTATGATATGATTATCAAAATAACAGGATTTATTTATTTTCAGTTTTACAGATTTTTTTTCCCCTTCAATTTATGGTGGTTAAGTGACAGAAAATTGATATTCTTGATTCAAGAAATATATGTGGGTGATGAAACATTGTTATTTATTTGCTTCTCCATTTACAAAATTACAATAAGATCCAGATTTAATGGAGTAACCCCCATAACATAATTGTCGGTTGAAGTAAAAATTATCCAGTCTCCATAACTTGTCACAAAGTTGTCAGTGACCAACAACCGTTTCGTGCTTTTTTTTTTTTTTTTTTATTGGCCAGGAGTTATAATTTTTCAGTTGCCCAAAGACAAGATGCAACTGATCCGAGCCATAAAGACCTGATTGCAGTGATTAGAAAAATACTCTTTTATTTTGTCTATATTGTATAATCCCCACTGCTGCTCTGTCGTTCTAGCCTTGTGCCAGATTAACCCAAACTTTCACAGTAGACAGACATTTTTTTTTTTAAGTGGCTTTTGGCTTGGCAAATTAAGATTTATGAAGGTGTTCTTCAATTCGTGCAGGTACACTGGTTGCTGATAAGGACAATACTATCAGCTGTTGCAGGGGAAGGTCTAAGAAGTTCATTTTGTGGCAGCTCTTGGGGTTTTGTGGCAGCATCTCTTTTTCTCCACCTTGATTCTACAGCTGTTCTTTCACACACACACACACACACACACACACACACACACACACACAAAAAAAAATAGCACCAGTTCCCAAGAACACCTCAAAATACTGTAATCTTTGCTTTGAAAAAAATAGCCATAATCACCATTCTAGAAAAAGACAATCTTCTGATAATCAGAACTTATATCCAAATGTAGGCATAAAAACAAATTTCTATATCGCCACTGAAAAACTAACAACTTCAAAGACTAATTTAATGAAATAGGATAACAAAATAAAATATAAATGTAAAATAATAGCTAAAAACACTGCAAAATAATAAAATAAACATAAAAGTAAATTTAAATCACTGAATGAATATAATATTGGTAATATAAATAAGCCTGCCTTACTCAAAATGTCCCACAAATCCTTCCCATTATTCTGCACCTAACAATATGTAATGAGATAGCCACCACTTAGTCTGGTAGTCACATAGACAAGAAACAGATATTCACTAAATGTTGTTAACTCTGTGTCTACACTATTTGAGCACACACACACACACACACACACACACATGGTGATTACAAAATGAAAAGCCAGTTTAATAAATTTATTAGATCAGAAGTAGATATTAAAACTCTTGAAATTCATTCATGTCATATAATTTCACAAAGGTTAATGTTTCCTTTACAATATCCTGTTTTTGATAGGCTGGGATATGTCCCTTTTTTTTTTTTTTTTTTTTTTTTGAATTATTATTATAGTATCAAGAAGAGCTCATCTTGAGACATTACAATGCTTTTTGATTCTTCAACTGCACCGAAAAATTTCTTCCCCCCCCCCACATACACACCCAACAAGGTGGAGGGTGACCCCCAGAGACAAGTTTGCCATTACTTTACACTGAATTAATAATGCAACAGCCTTGCAATGTTTTCTTAGGAAGATGGTCAAGGGTCCCTTCCTGTGTTCGTTTAGATGATTTGAAATACCTGTTGTTGAAGTTATTAACATATATTTGACAAGAAATTGATTGTTGTAGGACTGAAGATGTATGCATCTGGCATCTGTAAGTTGCTGTTAATCAAGAATTTTTCAACAAAATTACACTCTGTGAGTGTCAATATCAGTTTTGGCCCAATAAATTTTTAAATCTTTCTTTTAGAATCTTGCCCCTTGCCACTTTTTTTTTATATATTGTGAGTTAAAACCATAAAATCCAGAATTAAATCTGTTCATAAACACTAAGAGGATTTCATTCACAAATACATTCTTTGTGTTACTTTCAGTTTTATAAGGTATCCTCAATTCTCCGAAATATAATGATGTTGAGCACGGAAAGAGTTGTTTTTAAAATTTACATCCAAATATTATCTATGTGGGAGAGTCCCAATGGCATAGTGGATAATGTGTTGGCCTGTGATTTTAAAGGAGTTTAAACTCAAGCCGTTAACTTGGGAAAAATATGAAACCCTTTATCCACCCTGCCAGATATGTGTTAAATATATACAAAAACTTAACAATTGATTGAGAAATATGAAAGCTAAAAGCAAATTTATAATATTACGCTCATCAATGTAACTTGCGTTTTATGTGGTTACACAATCACCAGATAGTTATCTTAATAAGGAACAGAACAGGTAACCTTAGTTGAAATCCTTGATGTAGGTGTTGGTGTTTCACTTTACATCAATGCCCTTGGGAAAGGCATGAATTCATTGTTTCTTTTCCAGCTATGGTTAAATAGTAAGGCGGACTCGGTTCTTTAATCTTGGTAAGGCAAGCAGTTAGAGGAGAAGCAAAACTGGATTCAAACTGGTTTTGCTCTGCTCCAAAACTGGATCTCATGTCACAACCTCCCTGTGCCAAAGTGGGTGGGTAAATACATAATCTGAAAACAAAAATTTTTCAGTGTTTGCAACATAACTGAAGTGCCAAAAAATTTGAGACAGCTGTTCACAGGTTGGTTTTTGCCTTCCTTATATGTAGAAATGAAGTTGGTCAGATGTAATCCATATAAAGCTAATGTAGCAACTACAAGATACTGATAATATTCAAAACCACTTGACTATGGAAGTAAGGAAAAAAAAAATGGGGGGGGGGCAACAATCAAGTTCAACGCTTACTGGCTGAGTAATCTTTCTTCTCTTTGTCCGTCTGTCTCACTACTTGGACAAACCGCCTCCACCCAGATCTGCCAAAGTCTTTTCCATTTATTGTGGCCAAAGCCTATCCATCCGGGCACTTTGTAACATAATGCCAGAACCAATCAAAAACCTCAACTGAAAGAGGGAGTGGAAAAGAATGGATGCTCTCTTCCTCTCCTGTAAGTCATCTGTTTCTGGTTCAAGTCTGAGTCTCTCTCTGACATGACACTCAGCGTGACCCTTATTCTTTTTCGTTGCGAGTTAGAATGATGACTGCTACAACTATAGAATGGTTATTGGAGAGACTAAGTACCCTATCTCCAAGATGATAACAACTCTAGGTTTTTCTTGGACAATGGAAGCAAAGATATATCAGGAATATGTGATTGCCTTATAGACATCAGCAATGTTCACAGATGATGCAATAATGGAACTGCCAAAGTTTGACAAAAATGGTAAGTACCAAAAAGGAGAAATTTGCATTAAATCACATCTCAATTTAATGCTGGTGCCCTTCAACTCAACAGTCGGCATGCTGCATAGCATTGTATATTTCATAGTCACTGACCAACAAAGATACTAATATTAATATCAGTACAGGGTGGAATGATAAAATTCTCACCCTAGAAAAGATGACATGATTCCATTTCCGTTTAATGAAAATCGGTTTTCCTTTTTGTTGCTGACCATCTACTAGTTGGCCAGTTGTGTACAAATCCCAAGAGCGATAGGAGCCTTCTATCATATCTGAAAGTGACACAATGTTCAATGAGCAAGATCGGAGTTGTGCCGCTGTACAACTTATGCTCTCTACCGATCCAACTTATGACAACAGGACCATTGCCAGCACCCTCAAAATGCAAATCTGGATTGCCACGAATAATAGTGACATGCCCAGGGTGATGAAAACAAAGTTTCCAGCTACGGTTATGGTCTTTGGTGTGGTTTCAAGTGAGGGCCACATCATGCCACCTCACATCTTCGAAGTCAGCTTGAAAGTCAACACAAAAGTGTACCTGGATGTGCTGAAGAGTGTGGTGATCCCCTGGTGCAATCAGGTGGCTGGTGGTAGACCCTGGGTGTGGCAGCAGGACTCGGCACCGGCCCACAAGTCCAAAGAGACCCAGGTTTGGCTTCAGAAGGAGTGCTATGACTTAGTACCCTTCTCTCACTGCCCTCCCCTCCTCCCCCGACCTGAACCTGCTGGACTACTTCGTTTGGTCATATGTCAAGAACATCACCAACATGCCCTCTCACAAAACCAAAGCCAGCCTGATCGCCGCCATCCGCCGAGTATTCACCAAGATCCCACCGGTGCTTATGGAAAAGGCATGCTCCCAGTTCTGGATCTGTATCAAGGCAGTGATTGAGGCTGAAGGCGGTTACATTGAATAGATATCAGCTCTACTACATAATCAAGTTACCTGAATTGATTTTTTTCAATAAAAGTTTTAGAATAAAGCTGTAGTGTTGTTTTCTTTAGGATGACAATTTTATCGTTCTACCCTGTACTTTGATTAACCTGAATGAGAGAACATCAGCATTGAAGTGTGAATGGTCAGATGAGTTGTATTTCCAACTCTTTTGGGTAGGAGGTCAAGTTATGTGATCAAGATGACCAAAACAATTACTCGTAATTTGAAAATCAGATTGGAAATTTGTTTAATGTCTATATTAAAGCACTTTGATACCATTAAACTGTCAAAAATCTTACTTTATACCATTTTTTTCTATTCTAGCAATATACATATGTGAGGGTACGTAGAAAAGTTCATAGGATGACATCATATCTGTTATTAACATTTTTTTACCATTGGGATCCAAGTCCAGCAATATCAACTGGAAAAAGGGAGTGGACTGCAAGAGAGACAATGTTGAAAAATAAACCTTATTTGGTCAAATTCCAGAAGAGTATCTGGGTCAATCAATGAACTTTTCAGCTGACTCTTGAACAAAAATTGGTTATCATCATAGGAAATGGATCCAGCCACCTGAGTTCAAGTCCTGCGCAAATTTCATATAGAGCTTATACTCTTGGAGAAAGTATAAATCCAAATATTCTCCCCACTCAACTATGGGTGAATAGTAGGGCAGACTAGGCTCTTTTTTTTTGTTTACTCATTGGTTGACAATTCACTTTTGGTTGGTTAAAGAAGAAATTCAACAGGAAAATAATCTCTTTTTTTTATTTCACATGGATTATCTTTCTGTCATGGACATCTCATGGAAGCTCTCAAAGGTTAATAATGAATATGTCTATTCATCACAAGCAATGGAGAGGGAGTATGACATTTCAACTCTCCTTTGACATCACCTGAGATTTTCCCAGTCATATTGGTGTGTCGTTTTTGTGCGTTCACATACAATCATTTTTGACAACCTATCAAATTTGTCTTTAGTGACTTTTCCATCTTTCTATTTTGAATCTTTACCCCATAACCTTGCTGCACCTGTGTCCAGGTTGGCCCTCTTTTACCAAGTTTGGTAAAAGGCTCTGAGCATCTCTCTCAGTGCATATGTTACATAACACTTTAACCTTGGTGAGGCAACCAGTCTAGGAGAGGAAAACTCTGAATTCAAACCACTTGTACTCTGCTTAAATATATTGACCTTGTTTCATAACTTGCTCAAGGAGGAGGGGTTGGGTAAATACCAAAATTATTTTATTATATGGATTGCAAGAAGTCAAAAGCTCAGATTCATTTGCAGATCTTAATAATTCCTTTCTCATTAAATATGCATGCCAACATTTTACATCTGACAAAATTAATTCCTTTTGTCACTGGTGTTTTTTTCTTGTTAGCCTTGGTTTTGCTATGTAAGAGTGGGAAGGAAGAAGATTGTGTTAACCTTCCAAATTGGGAGAGCTTTGAAAATCAGCATTTAAAACCCTGATTTTCTCTTGAGTTCAAACACAACCTCCAATACCTTTAAGAAATATGCAACTACCTCAACCATCAAGTAAATTCATCAGTTACTTAATGATCTGAATTTGTATTATTGTAAAATGTCAGAGAAATAGCTTGGTTGGTTGGTTGATCCCATGCTATAAGATCTGGATTATATCGTACCAATATTGAAGAGGCACACTTAGTATGGCATTTATCATTATAGGAAATGAAAGCGGAAACTCAAGATCAAATCCTCAATGAGACTGTTTGCATTTTACTTTGTACAAATGCTCTTGAGAAAGGCATGAATCCATCTGTTCTTCCCTGGCCCAGTAGATTGGGATCTTTAGCCTGAGTAAGGCAACCAGTCTAGGAGAAGATAAACTCTGAATTCAAACCAGCTGTACTCCTCTTAAAAATTGACTTTGCATTACATCCTACCCATGAAAGAGAGGTTGGGTAAATAAATACATTGACTCAGACCATCTTGTTGTCAAGTGACATATATACAAGTAAAGTCAGTCTGCTAAACAGATAAAGATGGAGGAGGACAGAGAAAGTCTGCTGGACAGTGGGTGGGAGGACAGAAAGAGTCTGCTAAGAGGATCCACTGAAGAGAGAAGTGATGTCAAGCCTGAAAACCTTGCAGTCAGTTTAAGGTTTAGATAAGGGAATTTTGCCAGTGATCTTCATAGCAAAAGTGAGACTCTACACACCATTATTTTGCGAAGTCTCCCACACACTTCTC
Organism: Sepioteuthis lessoniana; assembly: GCA_963585895.1. Taxonomy (NCBI): domain Eukaryota; kingdom Metazoa; phylum Mollusca; class Cephalopoda; order Myopsida; family Loliginidae; genus Sepioteuthis; species Sepioteuthis lessoniana. The sequence goes on from OY757913.1 coordinate 10,109,986, forward strand.
CTCCTCTGTTGATATATATTCAAGCTTTTGCTTTCGCTTTTTCTTTCCATTGTCTTGGACTCGTGCACTTCAATCTGAGCATGCAGAGAAAGACAGCACGATATCGAGTGAGATTATGCAGGTGAAGTGTATGGACCAAGGACAGGGAAGAAAAGTATGATGAAATATTGTTATATAATTGTGGAAGGATTTTTTTTATATTATCATTTTTCGTTGGTTATATCTTATCTTTTGGTTTAGTTAGGCTTTGAACTATTGGGCTTAGTGCACAAGTAGGGGCAATCACAGATGTCATAATAAAAACCCCGAGTAGGAAATAGGACTGGGGATGTGAATGACATCATGCCCGGAAGCGATGGGCTGCGGATTTTGGGTGATTTTTGAAAAAAAGCTAGTTGAGATTCGGACTCCGGGCTGGGCAGTCCAGAAGAATTGAGATTTGAACCTAGACAGTTGGGACTGTGGGGCGCGCGCACGTTGTAGGGTCAGTGAGTTGAGATTTGAAGCTGGACGAAGCGAGTTGAGATCCGAACCTAGGTGAGTCCAGTTGGGTCTACGAGATGTGCTGCGCGTGGTGGGGTCAGATGGAACAGTCAGCATAGTAAAGATTGTGTCTCTCTCCTCGTGTTGAAAACCTAAAAGTCAAGAAGGTACTATTTACCAACCCCTCCGCTCGGGCAGGATATGACACAAGGTCAATTTTTAAGCGGAGTTGAACAGGTTTTGAAATCAGAGTTTTCCTTCTCCTAGACTAGTTGCCTCACCAAGGCTGAAGAACCTAGTCCGTCCTACTATTTACCTATAGCTGGAGGGAGAATAAGGGGGTTCATACCTTTCCCAAGGGTATTTGCCCGAAAGTGAACGTAATAGCGCGACTGGAGTACGAACTCGCGTACTACGATTCCGCAGTTCATCGCTTTAACCATTACACCACGAGGACACCCCCAATTGTATGGTTTCAAGTATTCCTATTTAATACAAATAATTTGCAAACAGTTGTATGGTTTCAAGTATTCCTATCCAATACAGTCAAGAAGGTAGTAAAAGTTTTGTACCTGAACTAAAGAAAGTCGTCAGTGTTTCGGATTCCTATGCATATGAACATTTCACGTATCCGTATATTTCACATATTTGTATCTTGGTCCTATCTTGAATATGCTACAATATGTTAATTGCAATACAAATACAGCAGTCATAGAGTATTGGATTGAAGGCTATAAGATCTGAGGTTTCTTTCTTCCTGCCTAATTAATGATGCTCAATGTAAGTTTATCTAATAAAAACCCAGAAGATCTCCTACATTGTCAGTGGGCGTTATAAAATGCTGACTATATCTCCTGCAGAGGGGTAAGACCCCGTAAAAAAAGGGGTGTTCTGGCTATGACACTAAACTACATTTGATGGTGTGGCTGCAGTTCTGGAGATCTGGAAAGTATAGATTACCCCTTCATTGCCACTTCTCCCAGGAATAATCTGACCTGTTAGAGTCCCATCTACTGATCCAATAGATTTGTTTAAAAACATTTCTATTTGGTAGGAATACTTAAGAACGAAATTCTTTTTATCAAGAATAATTGCTTGAAGCTATGATTTTTTACTAAGAATTATTATTAGTTACTAGAAACAATATAACTGTGTGCAAATTATTTGTATTGGATAGGAATACTTGAAACCATACAACTGTTTGCAAATTATTTGTATTAAATAGGAATACTTGAAACCATACAACTGTTTGCAAATTATTTGTATTAAATAGGAATACTTGAAACCATACAACAGTTTGCAAATTATTTGTATTGGATAGGAATACTAGAAACCATACAACTGTTTGCAAATTATTTGTATTGGATAGGAATACATGAAACCATACAACTGTTTGCAAATTATTTGTATTGGATAGGAATACTTAAAACCATATAACTGATTGCAAATTATTTGTATTGGCCAGGAATACTTGAAACCATACAACTGTTTGCAAATTATTTGTATTAGATTGTAATACTTGAAACCATTTAACTGTGCAAATTATTTGTATTAGATAGGAATATTTGAAACCATACAACTGTTTGCAAATTATTTGTATTGGATAGGAATACTTGAAACCATATAACTGTGCAAATTATTTGTATTAGATAGGAATACTTGAAACCATAGAACTGTTTGCAAATTATTTGTATTAGATAGGAATACTTAAAACCATAGAACTGTTTGCAAATTTGTACTAGGAATACTTGATATCATATAACCAGGTAAAAAATCTCTTGAAAAAAATTATGCATATAAAGTAAATATAAATGTACAATGAATGCAATTCCTTAACCTTTGGGCATCAAATAACCCTAGATAGGTTGATATGCCATTAAAATCAATCAAAAGACCTCTAACAGCCATGACTCAAGACTATTATTGTTATTTAAACTCATATTCTAAAAATGATTTACTATATGTATAATTTAAAATATACAAAGAATTTTAACATCCAACGACATTTTTATCTAAATACAATTCATCAAATCTGTGTTTGTGCAGATTTGCACGGATGATACTTGACAGCTGACCATCTACTAAAAATGAAATATTTTCTCTTTATCTGATGTATTTTTAAAAAAAATGTCTTTGAACCAATTTAAGCCCTGGTCTTAGTCCTTACAATAATCTTTGATGTTAAATCACTAAATGTCTGGGTCAGAAAAACAGGCCAGAGACCTATATACACACACACAAACACACACAATTTTGATGGGGCTCAAATCTTTTTGGCCTGATGTCATAACATTAAATTTCCTCCATATAATGTTATAATAAACAAAAAAAAAATTATTTACAGTCTAAATGTAGTTGTTAAGTTAAAATTGATCTATTCTTTGAAAAATGGGAAATAAAACATATCTGAAATTTTTTAATATTATTTCTGTTATTTTAGCTAGAAATCTATTTGTCTGAATTGTGAAGGATTTTGTTGGATTTTGGGCAGATTTATCAGATAAGAATTCAAATGATTAAGATATAAGTGTATCATTATTGGGTCAGAGCTGTTTTAAGTTGTCCTTATATGACATAATTATCTGTGTTAAGAACTACTAACTAATCTGATATGGTTCTGGAACCCTGAATATTAGACTGTTTGAGACCTGTGTGCGTATAACAATACAACTGCTTACAGTTAGATAAATAATGCATATCTACTTTGTTCAGTTGTAAAATCAGAGAAAATATTTCAGCCCTCAGAAGAGTATGAGACTTAAGGCTGAGAGATCTAAACATCTAATGTACTAGTTGGACTAAACCATCTACTTACTTGAGCCCTCAGAAGAGTACTAGACTAAAGGCTGAGAGATCTAAACATCTAATGTACTAGTTGGACTAAACCATCTACTTCCTTGAGCCCTCAGAAGAGTACTAGACTAAAGGCTGAGAGATCTAAACATCTAATGTACTAGTTGGACTAAACCATCTACTTCCTTGAGCCCTCAGAAGAGTACTAGACTAAAGGCTGAGTGATCTAAACATCTAATGTACTAGTTGGACTAAACCATCTACTTACTTGAGCCCTCAGAAGAGTACTAGACTAAAGGCTGAGAGATCTAAATATCTAATGTACTAGTTGGACTAAACCACCTATTTACTTGAGCCCTCAGAATAGTACAAGACTAAAGGCTGAGAGATCTAAATATCTAATGTACTAGTTGGACTAAACCATCTACTTACTTGAGCCCTCAGAAGAGTACTAGACTAAAGGCTGAGAGATCTAAACATCTAATATACTAGTTGGACTAAACCATCTACTTACTTGAGCCCTCAGAAGAGTACTAGACTAAAGGCTGAGTGATCTAAACATCTAATGTACTAGTTGGACTAAACCATCTACTTACTTGAGCCCTCAGAAGAGTACTAGACTAAAGGCTGAGAGATCTAAACATCTAATGTACTAGTTGGACTAAACCATCTACTTACTTGAGCCCTCAGAAGAGTACTAGACTAAAAGCTGAGAGATCTAAACATCTAATGTACTAGTTGGACTAAACTATCTACTTACTTGAGCCCTCAGAAGAGTACTAGAATAAAGGCTGAGAGATCTAAACATCTAATGTACTAGTTGGACTAAACTATCTACTTACTTGAGCCCTCAGAAGAGTACTAGACTAAAGGCTGAGAGATCTAAACATCTAATATACTAGTTGGACTAAACCATCTACTTCCTTGAGCCCTCAGAAGTGTACTAGACTAAACGCTGAGAGATCTAAACATCTAATGTACTAGTTGGACTAAACCATCGACTTACTTGAGCCCTCAGAAGAGTACTAGACTAAAGGCTGAGAGATCTAAACATCTAATGTACTAGTTGGACTAAACTATCTACTTACTTGAGCCCTCAGAAGAGTACTAGACTAAAGGCTGAGAGATCTAAACATCTAATGTACTAGTTGGACTAAACCATCTACTTACTTGAGCCCTCAGAAGAGTACTAGACTAAAGGCTGAGAGATCTAAACATCTAATGTACTAGTTGGACTAAACTATCTACTTACTTGAGCCCTCAGAAGAGTACTAGACTAAAGGCTGAGAGATCTAAACATCTAATGTACTAGTTGGACTAAACCATCTATTTCCTTGAGCCCTCAGAAGAGTACTAGACTAAAGGCTTAGGGATCTAAACATCTAATGTACTAGTTAGACTAAACCATCTACTTCCTTGAGCCCTCAGAAGAGTACTAGACTAAAGGCTGAGAGATCTAAACATCTAATGTACTAGTTGGACTAAACTATCTACTTAATTGAGCCCTCAGAAGAGTACTAGACTAAAGGCTGAGAGATCTAAACATCTAATGTACTAGTTGGACTAAACTATCTACTTACTTGAGCCCTCAGAAGAGTACTAGACTAAAGGCTGAGAGATCTAAACATCTAATGTACTAGTTGGACTAAACTATCTACTTCCTTGAGCCCTCAGAAGAGTACTAGACTAAAGGCTGAGAGATCTAAACATCTAATGTACTAGTTGGACTAAACCATCTACTTACTTGAGCCCTCAGAAGAGTACTAGACTAAAGGCTGAGAGATCTAAACATCTAATGTACTAGTTGGACTAAACTATCTACTTACTTGAGCCCTCAGAAGAGTACTAGACTAAAGGCTGAGAGATCTAAACATCTAATGTACTAGTTGGACTAAACTATCTACTTACTTGAGCCCTCAGAAGAGTACTAGACTAAAGGCTGAGAGATCTAAACATCTAATGTACTAGTTGGACTAAACCATCTACTTACTTGAGCCCTCAGAAGAGTACTAGACTAAAGGCTGAGAGATCTAAACATCTAATGTACTAGTTGGACTAAACCATCTATTTACTTGAGCCCTCAGAAGAGTACTAGACTAAAGGCTGAGAGATCTAAACATCTAATGAACTAGTTGGACTAAACCATCTACTTACTTGAGCCCTCAGAAGAGTACTAGACTAAAGGCTGAGAGATCTAAACATCTAATGTACTAGTTGGACTAAACTATCTACTTACTTGAGCCCTCAGAAGAGTACTAGACTAAAGGCTGAGAGATCTAAACATCTAATGTACTAGTTGGACTAAACCATCTACTTACTTGAGCCCTCAGAAGAGTACTAGACTAAAGGCTGAGAGATCTAAACATCTAATGTACTAGTTGGACTAAACCATCTATTTCCTCTAGCCCTCAGAAGAGTACTAGACTAAAAGCTGAGAGATCTAAACATCTAATGTACTAGTTGGACTAAACTATCTACTTACTTGAGCCCTCAGAAGAGTACTAGACTAAAGGCTGAGAGATCTATATATCTAATGTACTAGTTGGACTAAACTATGTACTTACTTGAGCCCTCAGAAGAGTACTAGACTAAAGGCTGAGAGATCTAAACATCTAATGAACTAGTTGGACTAAACCATCTATTTCCTCTAGCCCTCAAGGGAGTACTAGACTAAAAGCTGAGAGATCTAAACATCTAATGTACTAGTTGGACTAAACTATCTACTTACTTGAGCCCTCAGAAGAGTACTAGACTAAAGGCTGAGAGATCTAAACATCTAATGTACTAGTTGGACTAAACCATCTACTTACTTGAGCCCTCAGAATAGTACTAGACTAAAGGCTGAGAGATCTAAACATCTAATGTACTAGTTGGACTAAACCATCTACTTACTTGAGCCCTCAGAAGAGTACTAGACTAAAGGCTGAGAGATCTATATATCTAATGTACTAGTTGGACTAAACTATCTACTTACTTGAGCCCTCAGAAGAGTACTAGACTAAAGGCTGAGAGATCTAAACATCTAATGTACTAGTTGGACTAAACCATCTACTTACTTGAGCCCTCAGAAGAGTACTAGACTAAAGGCTGAGAGATCTAAACATCAAATGTACTAGTTGGACTAAACCATCTACTTACTTGAGCCCTTAGAAGAATACTAGACTAAAGGCTGAGAGATCTAAACATCTAATGTACTAGTTGGACTAAACCATCTATTTCCTTGAGCCCTTAGAAGAGTACTAGACTAAAGGCTGAGAGATCTAAACATCTAATGTACTAGTTGGACTAAACCATCTACTTACTTGAGCCCTCAGAAGAGTACTAGACTAAAGGCTGAGAGATCTAAACATCTAATGTACTAGTTGGACTAAACCATCTACTTACTTGAGCCCTCAAAAGAGTACTAGACTAAAGGCTGAGAGATCTAAACATCTAATGTACTAGTTGGACTCTAACCATCTACGTACTTGAGCCCTCGGAAAAGTACTACACTAAAGGCTGAGAGATCTAAACATCTAATGTACCAGTTGGACTAAACCATCTACTTACTTGAGCCCTCGGAAGAGTACTAGACTAAAGGCTGAGAGATCTAAAAATCTAATGTACTAGTTGGACTAAACCATCTATTTCCTTGAGCCCTCAGAAGAGTACTAGACTAAAGGCTTAGGGATCTAAACATCTAATGTACTAGTTAGACTAAACCATCTACTTCCTTGAGCCCTCAGAAGAGTACTAGACTAAAGGCTGAGAGATCTAAACATCTAATGTACTAGTTGGACTAAACTATCTACTTAATTGAGCCCTCAGAAGAGTACTAGACTAAAGGCTGAGAGATCTAAACATCTAATGTACTAGTTGGACTAAACCATCTATTTCCTTGAGCCCTCAGAAGAGTACTAGACTAAAGGCTTAAGGATCTAAACATCTAATGTACTAGTTAGACTAAACCATCTACTTCCTTGAGCCCTCAGAAGAGTACTAGACTAAAGGCTGAGAGATCTAAACATCTAATGTACTAGTTGGACTAAACTATCTACTTAATTGAGCCCTCAGAAGAGTACTAGACTAAAGGCTGAGAGATCTAAACATCTAATGTACTAGTTGGACTAAACCATCTATTTCCTTGAGCCCTCAGAAGAGTACTAGACTAAAGGCTTAGGGATCTAAACATCTAATGTACTAGTTAGACTAAACCATCTACTTCCTTGAGCCCTCAGAAGAGTACTAGACTAAAGGCTGAGAGATCTAAACATCTAATGTACTAGTTGGACTAAACTATCTACTTAATTGAGCCCTCAGAAGAGTACTAGACTAAAGGCTGAGAGATCTAAACATCTAATGTACTAGTTGGACTAAACCATCTATTTCCTTGAGCCCTCAGAAGAGTACTAGACTAAAGGCTTAAGGATCTAAACATCTAATGTACTAGTTAGACTAAACCATCTACTTCCTTGAGCCCTCAGAAGAGTACTAGACTAAAGGCTGAGAGATCTAAACATCTAATGTACTAGTTGGACTAAACTATCTACTTAATTGAGCCCTCAGAAGAGTACTAGACTAAAGGCTGAGAGATCTAAACATCTAATGTACTAGTTGGACTAAACTATCTACTTACTTGAGCCCTCAGAAGAGTACTAGACTAAAGGCTGAGAGATCTAAACATCTAATGTACTAGTTGGACTAAACTATCTACTTCCTTGAGCCCTCAGAAGAGTACTAGACTAAAGGCTGAGAGATCTAAACATCTAATGTACTAGTTGGACTAAACCATCTACTTACTTGAGCCCTCAGAAGAGTACTAGACTAAAGGCTGAGAGATCTAAACATCTAATGTACTAGTTGGACTAAACCATCTACTTACTTGAGCCCTCAGAAGAGTACTAGACTAAAGGCTGAGAGATCTAAACATCTAATGTACTAGTTGGACTAAACCATCTACTTACTTGAGCCCTCAGAAGAGTACTAGACTAAAGGCTGAGAGATCTAAACATCTAATGTACTAGTTGGACTAAACCATCTACTTACTTGAGCCCTCAGAAGAGTACTAGACTAAAGGCTGAGAGATCTAAACATCTAATGTACTAGTTGGACTAAACCATCTACTTACTTGAGCCCTCAGAAGAGTACTACACTAAAAGCTGAGAGATCTAAACATCTAATGTACTAGTTGGACTAAACCATCTACTTACTTGAGCCCTCGGAAGAGTACTAGACTAAAGGCTGAGAGATCTAAACATCTAATATACTAGTTGGACTAAACTATCTACTTACTTGAGCCCTCAGAAGAGTACTAGACTAAAGGCTGAGAGATCTAAACATCTAATGTACTAGTTGGACTAAACCATCTACTTACTTGAGCCCTCGGAAGAGTACTAGACTAAAGGCTGAGAGATCTAAACATCTAATATACTAGTTGGACTAAACTATCTACTTACTTGAGCCCTCAGAAGAGTACTAGACTAAAGGCTGAGAGATCTAAACATCTAATGTACTAGTTGGACTAAACCATCTATTTCCTTGAGCCCTCAGAAGAGTACTAGACTAAAGGCTTAGGGATCTAAACATCTAATGTACTAGTTAGACTAAACCATCTACTTACTTGAGCCCTCAGAAGTGTACTAGACTAAAGGCTGAGAGATCTAAACATCTAATGTACTAGTTGGACTAAACTATCTACTTACTTGAGCCCTCAGAAGAGTACTAGACTAAAGGCTGAGAGATCTAAACATCTAATGTACTAGTTGGACTAAACTATCTACTTACTTGAGCCCTCAGAAGAGTACTAAACTAAAGGCTGAGAGATCTAAACATCTAATGTACTAGTTGGACTAAACCATCTATTTCCTCTAGCCCTCAGAAGAGTACTAGACTAAAAGCTGAGAGATCGAAACATCTAATGTACTAGTTGGACTAAAGTATCTACTTACTTGAGCCCTCAGAAGAGTACTAGACTAAAGGCTGAGAGATCTAAACATCTAATGTACTAGTTGGACTAAACCATCTACTTACTTGAGCCCTCAGAAGAGTACTAGACTAAAGGCTGAGAGATCTAAACATCTAATGTACTAGTTGGACTAAACCATCTACTTACTTGAGCCCTCAGAAGAGTACTAGACTAAAGGCTGAGAGATCTAAACATCTAATGTACTAGTTGGACTAAACCATCTATTTCCTTGAGCCCTCAGAAGAGTACTAGACTAAAGGCTGAGAGATCTAAACATCTAATGTACTAGTTGGACTAAACCATCTATTTCCTTGAGCCCTCAGAAGAGTACTAGACTAAAGGCTGAGAGATCTAAACATCTAATGTACTAGTTGGACTAAACCATCTACGTACTTGAGCCCTCAGAAGAGTACTAGACTAAAGGCTGAGAGATCTAAACATCTAATGTACTAGTTGGACTAAACCATCTACTTACTTGAGCCCTCAGAAGAGTACTAGACTAAAGGCTGAGAGATCTAAACATCTAATGTACTAGTTGGACTAAACTATCTACTTACTTGAGCCCTCAGAAGAGTACTAGAGTAAAGGCTGAGAGATCTAAACATCTAATGTACTAGTTGGACTAAACCATCCATTTCCTTGAGCCCTCAGAAGAGTACTAGACTAAAGGCTTTGGGATCTAAACATCTAATGTACTAGTTAGACTAAACCATCTACTTAATTGAGCCCTCAGGAGAGTACTAGACTAAAGGCTGAGAGATCTAAACATCTAATGTACTAGTTGGACTAAACCATCTACTTACTTGAGCCCTCAGAAGAGTACTAGACTAAAGGCTGAGAGATCTATATATCTAATGTACTAGTTGGACTAAACTATCTACTTACTTGAGCCCTCAGAAGAGTACTAGACTAAAGGCTGAGAGATCTAAACATCTAATGTACTAGTTGGACTAAACCATCTACTTACTTGAGCCCTCAGAAGAGTACTAGACTAAAGGCTGAGAGATCTATATATCTAATGTACTAGTTGGACTAAACTATCTACTTACTTGAGCCCTCAGAAGAGTACTAGACTAAAGGCTGAGAGATCTAAACATCAAATGTACTAGTTGGACTAAACCATCTACTTACTTGAGCCCTTAGAAGAATACTAGACTAAAGGCTGAGAGATCTAAACATCTAATGTACTAGTTGGACTAAACCATCTACTTACTTGAGCCCTTAGAAGAGTACTAGACTAAAGGCTGAGAGATCTAAACATCTAATGTACTAGTTGGACTAAACCATCTACTTACTTGAGCCCTCAGAAGAGTACTAGACTAAAGGCTGAGAGATCTAAACATCAAATGTACTAGTTGGACTAAACCATCTACTTACTTGAGCCCTTAGAAGAATACTAGACTAAAGGCTGAGAGATCTAAACATCTAATGTACTAGTTGGACTAAACCATCTACTTACTTGAGCCCTTAGAAGAGTACTAGACTAAAGGCTGAGAGATCTAAACATCTAATGTACTAGTTGGACTAAACCATCTACTTACTTGAGCCCTCAGAAGAGTACTAGACTAAAGGCTGAGAGATCTAAACATCTAATGTACTAGTTGGACTAAACCATCTACTTACTTGAGCCCTCAGAAGAGTACTAGACTAAAGGCTGAGAGATCTAAACATCTAATGTACTAGTTGGACTCTAACCATCTACGTACTTGAGCCCTCGGAAAAGTACTACACTAAAGGCTGAGAGATCTAAACATCTAATGTACCAGTTGGACTAAACCATCTACTTACTTGAGCCCTCGGAAGAGTACTAGACTAAAGGCTGAGAGATCTAAAAATCTAATGTACTAGTTGGACTAAACCATCTATTTCCTTGAGCCCTCAGAAGAGTACTAGACTAAAGGCTTAGGGATCTAAACATCTAATGTACTAGTTAGACTAAACCATCTACTTCCTTGAGCCCTCAGAAGAGTACTAGACTAAAGGCTGAGAGATCTAAACATCTAATGTACTAGTTGGACTAAACTATCTACTTAATTGAGCCCTCAGAAGAGTACTAGACTAAAGGCTGAGAGATCTAAACATCTAATGTACTAGTTGGACTAAACCATCTATTTCCTTGAGCCCTCAGAAGAGTACTAGACTAAAGGCTTAAGGATCTAAACATCTAATGTACTAGTTAGACTAAACCATCTACTTCCTTGAGCCCTCAGAAGAGTACTAGACTAAAGGCTGAGAGATCTAAACATCTAATGTACTAGTTGGACTAAACTATCTACTTAATTGAGCCCTCAGAAGAGTACTAGACTAAAGGCTGAGAGATCTAAACATCTAATGTACTAGTTGGACTAAACTATCTACTTACTTGAGCCCTCAGAAGAGTACTAGACTAAAGGCTGAGAGATCTAAACATCTAATGTACTAGTTGGACTAAACTATCTACTTCCTTGAGCCCTCAGAAGAGTACTAGACTAAAGGCTGAGAGATCTAAACATCTAATGTACTAGTTGGACTAAACCATCTACTTACTTGAGCCCTCAGAAGAGTACTAGACTAAAGGCTGAGAGATCTAAACATCTAATGTACTAGTTGGACTAAACCATCTACTTACTTGAGCCCTCAGAAGAGTACTAGACTAAAGGCTGAGAGATCTAAACATCTAATGTACTAGTTGGACTAAACCATCTACTTACTTGAGCCCTCAGAAGAGTACTAGACTAAAGGCTGAGAGATCTAAACATCTAATGTACTAGTTGGACTAAACCATCTACTTACTTGAGCCCTCAGAAGAGTACTAGACTAAAGGCTGAGAGATCTAAACATCTAATGTACTAGTTGGACTAAACCATCTACTTACTTGAGCCCTCAGAAGAGTACTACACTAAAAGCTGAGAGATCTAAACATCTAATGTACTAGTTGGACTAAACCATCTATTTCCTTGAGCCCTCAGAAGAGTACTAGACTAAAGGCTGAGAGATCTAAACATCTAATGTACTAGTTGGACTAAACCATCTACGTACTTGTGCCCTCAGAAGAGTACTACACTAAAAGCTGAGAGATCTAAACATCTAATGTACTAGTTGGACTAAACCATCTACGTACTTGAGCCCTCAGAAGAGTACTAGACTAAAGGCTGAGAGATCTAAACATCTAATATACTAGTTGGACTAAACTATCTACTTACTTGAGCCCTCAGAAGAGTACTAGACTAAAGGCTGAGAGATCTAAACATCTAATGTACTAGTTGGACTAAACCATCTATTTCCTTGAGCCCTCAGAAGAGTACTAGACTAAAGGCTTAGGGATCTAAACATCTAATGTACTAGTTAGACTAAACCATCTACTTACTTGAGCCCTCAGAAGTGTACTAGACTAAAGGCTGAGAGATCTAAACATCTAATGTACTAGTTGGACTAAACTATCTACTTACTTGAGCCCTCAGAAGAGTACTAGACTAAAGGCTGAGAGATCTAAACATCTAATGTACTAGTTGGACTAAACTATCTACTTACTTGAGCCCTCAGAAGAGTACTAGACTAAAGGCTGAGAGATCTAAACATCTAATGTACTAGTTGGACTAAACTATCTACTTACTTGAGCCCTCAGAAGAGTACTAGACTAAAGGCTGAGAGATCTAAACATCTAATGTACTAGTTGGACTAAACTATCTACTTACTTGAGCCCTCAGAAGAGTACTAAACTAAAGGCTGAGAGATCTAAACATCTAATGTACTAGTTGGACTAAACCATCTATTTCCTCTAGCCCTCAGAAGAGTACTAGACTAAAAGCTGAGAGATCGAAACATCTAATGTACTAGTTGGACTAAAGTATCTACTTACTTGAGCCCTCAGAAGAGTACTAGACTAAAGGCTGAGAGATCTAAACATCTAATGTACTAGTTGGACTAAACCATCTACTTACTTGAGCCCTCAGAAGAGTACTAGACTAAAGGCTGAGAGATCTAAACATCTAATGTACTAGTTGGACTAAACCATCTACTTACTTGAGCCCTCAGAAGAGTACTAGACTAAAGGCTGAGAGATCTAAACATCTAATGTACTAGTTGGACTAAACCATCTATTTCCTTGAGCCCTCAGAAGAGTACTAGACTAAAGGCTGAGAGATCTAAACATCTAATGTACTAGTTGGACTAAACCATCTACGTACTTGAGCCCTCAGAAGAGTACTAGACTAAAGGCTGAGAGATCTAAACATCTAATGTACTAGTTGGACTAAACCATCTACTTACTTGAGCCCTCAGAAGAGTACTAGACTAAAGGCTGAGAGATCTAAACATCTAATGTACTAGTTGGACTAAACTATCTACTTACTTGAGCCCTCAGAAGAGTACTAGAGTAAAGGCTGAGAGATCTAAACATCTAATGTACTAGTTGGACTAAACCATCCATTTCCTTGAGCCCTCAGAAGAGTACTAGACTAAAGGCTTTGGGATCTAAACATCTAATGTACTAGTTAGACTAAACCATCTACTTAATTGAGCCCTCAGGAGAGT
>OY757913.1:10126217-10348717 GCA_963585895.1 Sepioteuthis lessoniana
ATATATATACAGTAGCGTCCAAAACTAAGGGACAAAATTTTAAAACCTAATACTTGTTAGAAATAACAACTGTGAAAAGCTGAAATTTTGACAACTGGTAGTCGTTATCATCCATAATAACATACTAAAATTTGAATCATTTGCAATGGATAGAAAAAGAATTATAACAATTGTTTATTTATTTTCAAAATAGGATCGTCCAAAAGTAAGGGACAAAATTGAGAAAAACAATGTAAACAGTATGCTATGTTCAAATTTTTTGATTTCCTCTAAAGAATAAGTCTTACTTAGTCATTTGTAAACGTTGCATCAGCCAGCACCATGGCGAAACGCCAAAAACTTGATTACTCTGTGAGACAAGCTATTGTGAAGCTACACAAGGAAAAGCACACCATTAGAGAGATTTCAGAGAAAGTGAAACGTTCCAAGAGTGTTGTAGGCATGGTAGTTAAATCCTACAATGATACTGGCAAAATAGTATTGCTTTTAAAACCGGCAGACCCTGCAAAACTTCTGCAAGAGAAGATTGAATAATGCAGCGTATGTCATTAAAGGACCGTTTAAGTCCTGCACAGAAATTAAAAGGGTTATGAATAGTACCTCATGTGTTAATGTGTCAAGACAGACTGTTTCTAGACGACTGCAAGAAATAGGGCTGTTTAATCGAACCCCAAGGAAGAAACCACTTGTTAGTTCGAAGAATAAGAAGAGATTAGAGTTGGCAAACAGGTATGTAATTTGGACATATGAAAATTGGGCAAAAGTATTTTTCAGTGATGAAATCAGGTTTAATTTATTCGGAAATGATGGAAAAATCAATGTAAAGAGACGTATTGGTTAAGTGCAAAGTGTACTAAGAAAACTGTCAAGTTTGGGGGTGGAAGCTTGATGGTATTTAGAATGTTTTCTAGCCAAGGTACAATGCCTCTTGTCCGGTTACAAACTCGTGTAAACATGCAGATCTATAAAAACATTGTTCAAGATCATGTTGTGCCAATCATACAGAATTCAGATTTCAATAGGGCTACCTTTATGCAAGATAATGCCCCATGTCACAAGGCAAAGGTGGTAATGAGTTACCTTAGTGAGCAAGATTTTGAAATTATGGATTGGCCACCGCAAAGCCCTGACTTAAATCCAATAGAAAATCTTTGGAAGACCTTCGGAGTGAAAGTTTGGGAAAGAAATCCCACTAACATGGGGGATTTGTAGGTGGAGCTTCAAGAAGAATGGTCTAAAATTAGTATCGAGGATTGTCAAGAACTGATTCGTTCTTGTAGTCGAAGATGTGCAGCTGTCATTGTGAGCAAGGGTTCATTTACTAGATATTGATTGTACATGTATTTTTATTGTTTTTTGGCTATTTACATTGTTTTTCTCAATTTTGTCCCTTACTTTTGGACGATCCTATTTTGAAAATAAATAAACAATTGTTATAATTCTTTTTCTATCCATTGCAAATGATTCAAATTTTAGTATGTTATTATGGGTGATAACGACTTCCAGTTGTCAAAATTTCAGCTTTTCACAGTTGTTATTTCTAACAAATATTAGGTTTTAAAATTTTGTCCCTTAGTTTTGGATGCTACTGTATATATATATATATATATATACATATATATATATATATATACATAAGAAAAGAAGCAGAAGGTAACCCGCAAAAACAATTACCGACACCGACTACACCAATGACATAGCGATACTGGCAAATACACCCAATCAAGACGAAACACTACTGCATAGTTTGGAATGAGCAGCCGCAGGTATAGGACTCTATGTCAATGCACACAAAACGGAATATATGTGCTACGATCAAACGGGGGACATCTCCACTCTAGACAGAACCCCTCTTAAACTAGTAGACAAATTCACTTACCTAGGAAGCAGCGTCGCATCAACCGAAAAGGACATCGACATGAGGTTAACGAAAGCATGGACAGCTATCAATAGGCTATCGATTATATGGAAATCAGACCTAACCGATAAAATGAAACGCAGTTTCTTCCTGGTAGCGGTCGCATCGATACTGCTATATGGATGCACTACATGAACTCTAACAAAATGGCTGGAGAAGAAGCTAGACAGCAATTACACAAGAATGCAGCGAGCAATCTTGAACAAGTCCTGGCGGCAACACCCCATGAAACACCAACTGTACGGTCACCTGCCTCCTATCACGAAAACTATTCAAGTTAGACGGACCAGACATGCAGGACACTGTTGGAGAAGCAGGGACCATACATTCAGCAACTATGTGAGGATACAGGATGTTGTCCAGAAGACCTGCCTGAGGCGATGAACGATAGGGAAAAGTGGGGAGAGAGGGTCAGGGATATCCGTGCTTCCAGCACGACATGATGATGTTGATGATATATATGCATACATATGTATATATATATATATATATATGTATATATATATATATATATATGCATATATATATATATATATATATATTTGCATACATACATATATATATATATATATATGCATACATATATATATATATACATGCATACATATATATATATATATATATATATATATATATATGCATACATATATATATATATATATATATATATATATATATATGCATATATATATATATATATATATATATAGCACCTGGCTAATCCATATTCATTCTCCTTTATGTGTATTTTCCACGTATGAATATCATGAGTACATCTGTTTTAACATCACCATATAGAAATAATTGATTAACCCCTCTTCTCACATTTCCATCTGATGATTGAGCACAGCACATGATACTAATGTAAAAAACTAATGAAAGTAATGATGGTTTTAAACCTACTCTGATTTAATAGCATCAAACACTTTTTTATACTAATTTTTCTTATTTGCTTTTCTTTTTTTTATTAAAATATCTATTATCTATTGAATTATTACTGAATAGTCTAATCCTTAGACTATTTTCCTCAGATTATATATATATATGCTTACAGCACCCAGGCGGTCACCCATCCAAGTACTGACCAGGCTCGACGCTGCTTAACTTCGGTGATCGGACGAGAACCAGTGTTTTCATTGGCCTAGCAGTTAGAGTGTTCGCCAATGGCCCGGGAGACCTGGGTCGAGTCATACCAAAGACTCAAAAAATGGTACTTGATGCCTCTTTGCTTAACACTCAGCATTATAAGGTACGGATCAAGGGTAAAGTAGAGCAATCCTGGGAAGGAGTAGTGCCCTCCCTTACATCTCGGTGTAGTAGCTATCGAAAAGGGAGCCTTCGGGTCACCCTCGACTATGGTCGCCAACTTTACTTTTTTTTTACTATATATATATATATATGGATGTGATCTTTTATGTAAATCTTACTGGGTGAGAGTTTATGTCAACATTCTGAAAATGACTAACTTTCTGTTGATCAAACCTGGACTTTTTTTTCCTTCCTAAAATATTAGGTTTTACTAATCTTTGATGTTAAAGGTCTGGTTATCTTGCTTTAAAAAAGACTTGCAATAAAAATATTAGGTTTTACTAATCTTTGATGTTAAAGGTCTGGTTATCTTGCTTTAAAAAAGACTTGCAATAAAAATATTAGGTTTTACTAATCTTTGATGTTAAAGGTCTGGTTATCTTGCTTTAAAAAAGACTTGCAATAAAAATTTTAGGTTTTACTAATCTTTGATGTTAAAGGTCTGGTTATCTTGCTTTAAAAAAGACTTGCAATAAAAATTTTAGGTTTTACTAATCTTTGATGTTAAAGGTCTGGTTATCTTGCTTTAAAAAAGACTTGCAATAAAAATTTTAGGTTTTACTAATCTTTGATGTTAAAGGTCTGGTTATCTTGCTTTAAAAAAGACTTGCAATAAAAATTTTAGGTTTTACTAATCTTTGATGTTAAAGGTCTGGTTATCTTGCTTTAAAAAAGACTTGCAATAAAAATTTTAGGTTTTACTAATCTTTGATGTTAAAGGTCTGGTTATCTTGCTTTAAAAAAGACTTGCAATAAAAATTTTAGGTTTTACTAATCTTTGATGTTAAAGGTCTGGTTATCTTGCTTTAAAAAAGACTTGCAATAAAAATTTTAGGTTTTACTAATCTTTGATGTTAAAGGTCTGGTTATCTTGCTTTAAAAAAGACTTGCAATAAAAATTTTAGGTTTTACTAATCTTTGATGTTAAAGGTCTGGTTATCTTGCTTTAAAAAAGACTTGCAATAAAAATTTTAGGTTTTACTAATCTTTGATGTTTAACTGTTGGTGCATTAATAAGAAAATTGAAGAAACACCAATTGACTATCAGTCTCCCTCAGTTTGGAGCTGCATGCAAGATCTCCCAATATGGAGTAAACCTGAAACTGGCAATCACCAACTGCTATTAAACTTATATCTATCTATCTATCTATCTATCGATCTATAATAATGAATAAATATATATTAGTTTTTCTATATATTTAATAGCATGGATGCTTATCTACGACCCCTGGTTTCATACCATCTTTTTATGACAAGCATCAAATCATACTGCATTTGGTCTGCCACAAACCCACCAAATGAGATAGTGACAACCTTATACTGTTGTAATATCTATCTATCTATCTATCTATCTATCTATCTATCTAATAATGATAAATAAATATATATTAGATATATATATTTAACTCATGGAATTTAGACTGCGACCCCTGGGTTTCATGGAGTTTTTTGCAAAAAACTCCATGAAACCCAGGGGTCGCAGTCTAAATTCCATGAATTAAATATATATATCTAATATATATTTATTTTTTTTATTATATAATAGCTCTATCCTAGATATTGAGCCCTCTCCATATTATATTGCACTTGGTTCAACACAAACCCACAAAGTGATTTAGTGACAACCAACACTGTTATAATATAATATCTATCTATATATATATAAATAGATTTTTGGTACATGAAAATTTCATCATTAAAGAAAGTAACAGAATCATTTATTTATTAATTAAAATAATAAAAAAACAATGATATATACATACAGTGGGGAAAAAGTATTTCATCCCCTGCTGATTTTCCAAGTTTGCCACCTTACAAAAATAGAAATGGTCTATAATTTTCAGGGTTGATCCATCTTGAAAGTGAGAGATAGAATATAAAAAAAAATTCTAGAAAATCATGTTATATTAATTTTTGAACATTTATTTGTATCTTATTTAAAGATTAAAAATTTAACTCCCTACCAACCAGCAATGATTCAGGCCCTACAGACCAGTTATGTGACCAGGATTCATATAGACTAGTCCAATTACTCAATTATTACTCCTAATCAAGTACTCATTACCTGTATAAAAGACACTATTTCACAGAACCCTTCATCGAATCAGAATCTAATCTCTCCACAATGGGCAAGATGAAAGAATTATCTCAGGACATTTGGGACAAAATTGCAAATCTGCACAAAGCTGGAAAGGGCTACAAGATGATTATCAAGCAACTAGATGAGAAGGAGTCCAACTGTTGGTGCAATAATAAGAAAATTGAAGAAACACCAATTGACTATCAGTCTCCCTCTGTCTGGAGCCCCATGCAAGATCTCCCAATGTGGAGCAAACCTGATGATGAGAAAGTTGGGAGAACAACCTAGAACTACACAGCAAGAACTTGTTGATGATATCAAGGCAGCTGGGATCATAATCACCAAGATGACCATTAGTAACACACTACATTGTAGTGGACTGAAATCATTTAGTGCGTGCAAGGTCTCCTTACTCAAGAAGGCACATGTACAGGTCCATCTGAAGTTTGCAAATAAGCAGCAGGATGATTCAGAGGAAGGTTCGGAGAAAGTGCTGTGGTCAGATGAGACTAAAATTGAGCTTTTTGGTATCAACTCAACTTGTCATGTTTGGAGGAAAAAAAAGCTGACTTAGACCCCAAGAACACCATCCCAACTATTAAACATGGTGGTGGAAACATTAGCTGTTTCTCTGCTAAGGGGAAAAGATGACTACAATGGGTCGAGGAAAAGATGGATGGAGACAAGTACAGAGAAATCTTGAGCGAAAACCTCCTTGTCTTAACTAGGACACTGAAGATGGATCATGGATGGGTATTCCAGCATGACAATGACTCAAAGCATATAGCTAAGATAAGAAAGGAGTGGCTCAAGAGGAAGCACATTAGGGTAATGGAGTGACTTAGTCTGCCTCCAGACATTAATCCTTTAGAGAATCTATGGAGGAAGCTAAAGATTCAAGTTGTCCAATGGCAACTTAAAAGCCTTAAGGATTTGGAGAGGATCTTCAAAGAGGAGTGGACAAAAATTTCCCTAGGATCTGTAAAAAGTTGGTTGCCAACAACAGGAAACATCTGGCTGCTGTGCTTGCCAGCAAGGGTTTCTTTACCAAGTACTTAGTTATGTTTTGCTATGAGGGGAAACGTTATTTTTTCAATACAATACAAATAAATGTTCAAAAATTAATCTAATGTGATATTCTAGAATTTTTTTAATATTCTATCTCTCACTTTCAAAATGGACCAACCCTGAAAATTATAGACCGTTCCTATTTTTATAAGGTGGCAAATTCAGAAACTCAGCAGGGAATGAAATACTTATTTTCCCCACTGAATACATATATATATATATATATATATATATATATGTATGTATTTTGAAGAGTGTATATTTAGGCAGCAAGTTATTATTCAAGTAAGTTTTGTTAAAGACAATGGAACTCTGTTTATTATTTTTAATTTTATTTTTTCAAGACTCCTTGTTATTTTTCTTATGTTGGGATCTAGATGGTAAACGAATTGTCCCATATCTTCTACCCAAGTGCTTCTGACCATACTTTTGGTTGTTATCAAGGGTAGTGTAGTTTTGAGTTAACTGTTGAGTTTTTACTGTTTTAATAATTTGTAGCATTTTGTTTTGAAGTTGTCGGTTGGAACAAAATGTCTTGAAAAAATAAAATTAAAAATAATAAACAGTGTTCCATCATCTTTAACAAAACTTGCTTGAATATATATATATATATATATACTGTCATCCACAGACAGATCTGTTTCGTTCTATCAGAACTCATCAGTGTGGCTATACCGGCTAGATTCCCAAAGCTGGGATTGAAACCCAATTGACTCAAACGCCAATCTAAGATTCTACCACTCAGCCAAGAGGAAACCAGCGCCAGCGACATAAATTTTAAACAGTTATGAATCACAATTGGTATTGTTTAGATATTCCCACTTAACGTCTACCGAGAGTTCGATTCATACGAAGAGCCTGGCATATACGCTAATGGCAACACAATTACTTCATTCGCGAGAGAGCTCAACCCTACAGGGGTAGGGGAGCATATATATATTGTCATCCACAGACAGATCTGTTTCGTTCTATCAGAACTCATCAGTGTGGTTAGATGGGCTAGATTCCCGAAGCTAGGAGAAACATCAAGTATGCTCGTGCATGATGCAATCATTTCAAATGCTCAATATTGTTGTTTCTGAGTAGTGTGGTGTCATGTACCTAATATTGTAGCATAAACTTCTCTATGCATGTAAATTCTATCTTCTTTTTTTTAGGATTGAAACACGTTATATGTATCTACAAAAACTCAATAAGAGTTGCTTGTGTGTCTGTATATATATATATGTATTCCTTTAGATGTACTTGCGGTTTGCAGTACATCTAGAGAACTAGTCAACAATTGGACGCATGAGTCAAACAGCATGTGCCTACTAAGATACCGCTAGGAAAATATTTTGCTGACCATATCAACAACACATATGGGTCTGCTATAGTGGAACACCTTATAAATAACTGTGAATGTACCTCAACTTACAGTGCAGATCTGTTTACTATTTTAAGCAGGTCCTACTCAGACTTCCACCCTAAAGTGTTAGAAACTATATACATTTTGACTCATAAATAGCCCCTCTGTAAGCAGGGGGAATGTTTATTGGGTCTTAACATAATTACGATTTAACATCCCCCCCCGCTCTCATATATATATATATTTTTTTCCCTACATTACAGACTCTATTTCCCCAATTTTTCTTAATCGTTGTCCTAGTTTAACTGTGAACAGGTAAGACTGAAACTGGTTAGTTGCTCAATTTTATCTTTTAACATGAATAAATTTGGTCTGTTTGGAAGCTTGATAAAATTTTGTACCCCGAATAAAACATATATATATATATATATATATTAGTTTTGATATATATTTAATAGCATGGTGATTGTCATATAAAGACAGTATGAAACTAGTGGTCACAGATAAGCGTCCATGCAATTACATATATATAAAAATTAATATACATTTATTTATTATTATGTTATATAGTAGTTCTATCACAGATATTGAGCACTCTCCAATATATCCTGCATTTGGACTGCCACTAAACCAAGTGAGATAGAGACAACCATATACTGTTTTAATATATATATATTGTGTAATTGGATGGAAACTCAAACTTGGTTAAGTCGTCATTATAGATTTATTTCGGTGGAGATTATATATATATATATATATAGGTAATATTCGGTCAGGTTAAACCAGAGTTTGGAGTAATTCCCTCAGGACAAGAAAATCATTCAAGAGCTGAACATTTACATTTTCCTGGTAGAGAGATCAATGTAATTTATTACAGAGCAATATTTCTTTAAGAAAAAAACCAAAGACCGGTTAATTCATGATTATAAATTTATTTTGATCCCGTATTTTCAGTTTCAGGTGTGAACCAAAAACATGAAGAAAAAAATAATACAGGACTTCTTCAGACCCAATGGATAATTAATTGAAATTTAAATTTAAATTAAACCAGAATAAACACGTGGGGTGTTGGGGGGAGATTTAGGAGTTCATCATCATCATCATGTCGAGCCGCCAGCGCGGATATCCCTGACCCTCTCTCGCCATTTCTCCCTATCATTCATCGCCTCCGGCAGGTCTTCAGGGTTACATCCTGTGTCCTCACATAGTTGCTGTATGTAGGTTCGTGCTGGTCGTCCCACTCTTGCACATCCATATGTGGGGGTCCACAGGAGTACATCGCTTATGAGCTCGTCCTTGCTTCTCCAGCAGTGTCCTGCGTGTCTGGTTCGTCGAACTTGTATAGTTTTCGTGATAGGAGGCAAGTGTCCGTATAGTTGGAGTCTCGTGGGGTGTTGTCGCCAGGACTTGTTTAATACTGCTCTCAACATTCTTGTGTAATTTCCGTCCAGCCTCCTCTCCAGCCGCTTCGTAAGCGTCCATGTGGTGCATCCATATAGCAGTATCGACACAACCGCTGCCTGGAAGAAACTGCGTTTCATTTTATCAGTTAGGTCCGACTTCCATATGATCGAGAGCCTATCGATAGCTGTCCATGCCTTCGTCAGTCGTGTGTCGATGTCTTTTTCGGTTGATGAGACGCTACTTCCTAGGTAGGTGAATTTGTCGACTAGTTTCAGAGAGGCTCCGTCTAGTGTGGCAATGTTGCCCGTTTGGTTGTAACACATATATTCAGTTTTGTTTGCATTGACATGGAGGCCAATGCCAGCTGCGGCTCGTTCCAGACTATGCAGTAGTGTCTCTGCTTGATTAGGCGTATTCGCTAGTATCGCCAAGTCATCAGCGTAGTCGGCGTCCGTGATTGTTTTTGCGGGGTACCTTTTGCTTCTTCTCTTAGTCAGCTCGAAGCCATTTTCTCTGATTTTGTCGATCGAAGTCCTAAGCACATAGTCTAGACAGATGATAAAGAGGTACGGGGCTAGTGTGTCTCCTTGTAGTACTCCTGCAACAATGTCGAAGTATTCCGTGTCTCCATCTGGTGAACGTACTTTCACTTTGGTGTTTCTGTAGAGAATCATTATCGCTGCTACGGTTTCTTTTGGTAGGCCGTATGCTAGTAGGATTTGCTCCATCTTCCCTCTGTGTATGGAATCGAAGGCCTTGGTAAAGTCGACAAATAGTAATGTCGCCTGTAAGTTTTTTGCCCGAACGCCTTCCAGGATTCTACGGATGGTCAGTATTTGTGAGGTTGTGGATCTATTTCTCCGGAAGCCATTTTGGTTTTTCCTAAGGATGTTGTCTATTTTGGGTTCTATGCGGTTTCGTAGTAGGGCATTGTAGATTTTGGCTGCTATGGATGTAAGTGTTATCCCTCGGTAGTTCTTGGCTAGTCCGAGGTCGCCTTTTTTAGGGAATGGAAGGATGCATCCCTTCATCCATCTCTCTATCCTATTTTGACTATAGACTGCGTTGCATTGCCGGAGCAGTATATCGTCGAATTGTCTAGTCTTCCACAATTCTGGGGGGATCTCGTCTAGCCCTGGCGCTTTCCTATTTTTAATTCTTCTGAGAACTGAGTCGAGTTCTTCTTTGGTGAAAGGACCTAGTTTTACGTCTAATTGCTTGCTAAGAATTCTGGTGATCGGTTCATCCGTTATTTCCGGTGGGTTTCCTAGTAGATTTTTGAAATGCTGTTCCCACAGTTTTACTCTTTCTTGTTGGCTTGCAGCTTTCAATTTTGCTTTGGCTGTGCTCTTCCTTCCACTTACTTCGTTTATTGTTTGCCAGGCTATCCTGGATTGTCTGTCTTCCACCGAGTCTCTAATCTTATCTATCTGATTTTGTATGTATTCTGCCTGTTCTTTTAGGTATATTCCTGTTAATTGATGTTGTGCCTTTTCTAGTTCTCGTGCATTTGTGTTTGTTGGGTTCTTTTGATAGCTTTTGGAGGCAGTCTTCACAAGTGTACGTTTTTCTCTAACCGCTAGCGTTTCCCAAGGGGCTCTATATTTAGTTCTAGGTTTTGTTGGAATACACTTCGCTGCCGCCTCAAGGTGTGCTTCTACAAAATTTTCATATTCGTCATTTGGGGTACCTGTAGCAGCCACAGATCTATTTCCTTTCGCGAATCAATGCCCCTGTAAAGAGAATCGGTCACTCACTGACCAATCAACTGGCAGAGCGCATTGATTCCTTCTCTGTCTCAGGAACTATTTTTCTGGTCCCTTTTCTGTAGGACGAACAACGTCAGAGAG
This sequence comes from Sepioteuthis lessoniana, assembly GCA_963585895.1. NCBI lineage: Eukaryota > Metazoa > Mollusca > Cephalopoda > Myopsida > Loliginidae > Sepioteuthis > Sepioteuthis lessoniana. Next base: position 10,137,194 of record OY757913.1, read on the forward strand.
AGTCTGGAGCTAGCAGAAGGAACATATCTCTCCCACATGACTGCACTGATTCCACTTGGAACACTTCGCTCACTGCTAGCTTTAAACACGCTTCCTACGAACCAAGGACCAGCATACAGACCAGCGACGCAAAGAGACACTTTCTCACTCTCACTCCTTCACGCCTGCTACTGTAATAAACCTTACTTTGTTGTGTTGTTAAAAGAAGTTTTGTTATTCATTTGTGTGCCTAAAAAATATAGTGTTAGGGAAATTAACTATTTCCCTTAACCGCTAAATACCTATTTCTGCCTTCTCTTGTAGTGCTTCGAATCTGTTTCTTAATTCCAATGCATATTTATCTCTAATATCTCTGTTGTTGAGTAGGGCCCAGTCATAGTGCTTGGTTGTCGCTTTACGTGTGGCGTTTTTTCGTAGGCTTAGTCGTACTTTGGCCGTAACTATTCGATGATCGGAGGACACACCCTCGAAAGAGGAGTATGCCTCGCAATTCATCGCACTGTTTTTTCCGCTTTATTTTAATTTTTCAAATTTCTTCAGTCAGTTATAATTACGGTAATTTAACTTTTTTATTTATTTGTTTAGTTTATTTTCTTTTCATGTTAAGTTCGATAATTAACTTTTAAGAGAAATATTAATGCTTATATTAATTTCGATACCATTTAATTAGCTAACTATTTTTTTAGTGTATATGTTGGATACGTTTTTTTTCCTGGTTTCACTATTTATTTCTATGTTTTTAAATTTTTATAATTTAAATTTAGTCTTATGTCTACATCTAGCTATCAATTCGTTTCTCTTATTTAATAACTTATCAGGCCATTTATAATTTAAAATATAAATTTTCTCTTCTAGGCATAAATTGCATCTACTGTTAAAACTATTTGGAGTATTTGATTTTCTCAAAATAGACCATTCAATCTCAGGGGTTAAACCTTTGTTTTTTAAAAACCAGAAATGTTTTGACAGTGCCGTATGGTTTTTTAGGTGTTCGTGGGAGAAGGTAAATTTATGATTGAAATATCTCTCCTTCCATTTTGTGGAAGCTAGTCCAATATAAGTTTCTTATCTGTGATATTCTCTTTAAGGTAAATTATAGCTTGATATATTACGTTATTTAATTTGCATCGACCATTCATGGGACAAATTTCTCGGGGTTTACAATTACATTCTTTTTTTATACCATTATTATTATTATTATTATTATTATTATTATTATTGTTTTTATTATTTCTATTATTTATTTGATCCTGAAAATCTTAGGTTATATTTTTATTGTGGCTATTAATTATTTGAAAAATATTTTTCGTGCAAGAGTAACTTATTTTTAACGTTTTTCTGTTAAATATTTTTTGCAGTTTATTTCCATGTTTAGAATGTTTATCTACAAGTTTCAAAAAATATTTTCCAATATTTATATTAGTTCGCCTACAGAACGGGGGGTTGAACCATATTATTTTCCTTTTTCTATTTTTACGTTTATTTTCCTTATTTATTTCATTATCATTATTACTATTAGGCTCCTTCTCTTCTTTATCGGTAAAATTTTCTTTATACCCGCTACTTTTTAGTGCATCAATATACATTTTACTACTTTTTCGGAATATTTCTTCATTTACTGATAGATTTCTTATTCTTAGGTTTACAGCTTTTGGAACTTGTTTAATTATAGCTTTAGGGTGGTTTGAATTTACGTTAATATATGAAGGGGACTGATCCATTTTTATAAAAGGTTTATAGATGTTGTTAGAAAGGTCTAGGGTCACATCCAAGAAATTGACTATCTTATTGTTTGATGATATTTCTATTTTAAAACCTAAGAGTTTAAAGGCTCTAATAATTTTCTTTTGTATACTATAGGTATTTGGCCCATTACTATTCGGGATATACATTAAGCCATCATCTCGGTACAAACCTACATGATCTGAATTGATAATTCAATTTAGCACATTCAATATATATAGACCCACAAAGTCTGCTATTTGGAAAGAGTCATATCCCCCCATAGGTACATCAAAATTCATTGGTCCACTTTTTATCCATGTGATTCCATTATTTTCTAAGACAGTTTTTCTACACGCTAATATTATATCAAATTGTTCCTTAGTTATATCTATATATTCTTTTGCATAGTTGATACTATCTATTAGGATTTTTTTAGATATGGACGGATAAAAGTCAATGATGTCAAATTGTATAAAGCTAGTTTTACTTTTGTTTTTTATCCCCCTGAACCATTCAATGGTGTCTAAAGAGTTTCTCCAAAGATTACGATGGCTAGTCTCTCTCACATTCGTAACAATATTTTGAATTATATTTTTAGAAATTTTACCTAACTCGGTTTTAGAGGGATTAATTAATCTAGTATGCAATTTATTTATAAAATTTGGTTTATGGTCCTTAAATAGAATGTAAGCATCTTTCTTTTGGAATTTTCCTAACCTATCGTTAATATGTAGTTTACTAGCGAAATTGCCAGTGTCTTTATTTATTTGGTCAATTGTGTTATCCTTATCAATTTTATAATTATCCATAATTTTTTTATTTAAAATTTCATGGTATTTAGGGGGTTCAACTTTGTACATATTTCTTGATTTGTCGGCACTCACCCATATACATTTAGAAGATTTTAATTCCTTTATGTCTCTGTTTAATTTCATTTGAAAATTATTGTTTTCTCTCTTAAATTTTATCTTTTTAATTAGTCCGAACATGTCAGCTTCAAAAGGGTCCAATAGTCTATTATTTGGAAGAGTGTTCTGAGATTTGAGGTTGTATACTTCTTTTTTAGCACAGTTATTGTCCTCTTGTGGTTCTAGGTAGAACAAAGTCCTCCACCGTAATCTCTTGATGAAATCTTCAATTTTCTCAGTTAGAGCCAGTTGAAAGGCATGGTGAGACGGATAAGGGATGTTCTTTAGTGAATATTCTGGAGTGTAAGTATCCATTTCCGAGTTGGTAAATTATCCGATAATTAGTTTCTTTTGGAATTTTCCAAGGAGAGCTCAACTATTTAGGAGCAATAAAGATATATATATATATATATATATATGAAAGTATTCTAGGAGCATAAGAAATAGCAACAGTGTATATTTTCTATTTAAATCTAACTTGATATTGTTAAATCAAGATTAACCACAAATCCAATGTTTCATACAACAGTACAATCGTCAGATTTTGGAGAAACAAATATTACAATGCACACCCAATTAATTTTATTCAAATTAAAAGAGGTTCAATACAAAATTACCAAAATATATACAGGGTGGTTAAAAAAAAAGTTAACATTTCTATGGGAGTTCTTTCATGATATTATGGTTTTAAAGTCTCCATCCATTCACCATATCTGTCAACACATTACTGGAATCTTCCCCAAGTGATCTCTGTAATATCAGTTCTACTTTTCTAATAAAAATGTTTAGCATATCAACCAAGAAAGGTTGATACACTATTAAACAAAAGAAACAAACAAAGACCAAAACATATTTTAGAATCAACAATTTCTTTCAGTTCAAATTTTGGCCATTTAAACCCAAGAATAAATTTGTTATTGAGATATTCCTGTTACTTTTGCCCAGAAACATGAAGGGTGGGCCTGATATTCTTTGCACCAGCAAATTCTTTTGATAAAATCTCTCTTAAAAGTTTCAAATAACAAATTCAGATCTCATTTTTCTACAAAAGACAAATATTTGAGAAAAAAGTTTTTGTTGTATCTTTTTCTCAAATTGTTTAAATTTTTGCTTTTACAAAATTGTTTAAACTTTACCAGTTTTAATGATAAATTACTCATTAACCTTTCAAGCCTGATATTTCAGACTGAGTACTATTTTACTTCAGCTTTGTTGGTTTGGGCTGTAAAATCCCCCCCCCCCACCGAGTGTTCTGGATCTGACATTAAACCATCTGATGGAGAAGCTCTGGTCTTGGAGCTTTGGGGAATGTAAAGTATCCCATCATTTCACTCTCATGTCAACTCTGATTGTGAGTTGTAATACCTATTAGGGTCCCGTCTATTGGTCAAATAGAACTGTTTAATATTTTACTTGGGATTATTAATATTAAATTGAATTATTAGAGTTAAATAGCAATACTTGAAACCATTTAACTGTGTGCAAACAATAAATAGCAATACTTGAAACCATCTAACTGTGTATAAATAAATGAGCTCTGACTTGTTTAAAAATAATGTTACCAACAAACTATTCACTTAAAAATTATATATATATATATATATATATATATATATATATATATGATTTGGCATCAAATAACCTTTAAGGTTTGATATGCCAAAATGACAACCAAGCCAAATCAATTTTACTATGCACTATTTTAGTATCAGGGAGACTACGTCAGATACTAATCGCAAAACCATTCACAGAATAATGGGATATCTTTATACAATGATCTCTGTGCCTTCAAGCAAAGTCAGAATTTATTATTAATTTTATTGAGTATTTATTCCTTTTGTGGACACAGGTATCAGGCCAAGAGATTAAGAGTATTAGGTAAAGATAACGAATAAAAATGGCTTTCAATATAATATGCAAAGAAAAATCCTCTTTGTGTTTAAAACTTATTGTAGAGAATATTCAATTTTAGAAGAGTTATAACCATCACAAAAAGGAATAAAAATTAAAATGTTTCCAGTTTGCAATTAACCTTGTTCATTAAAAAAAAAAAATTATTTTTATGACAACTCACGAAAGAATTGGGTGTTTTTTGCTTCACCCAATTCTATAATGCAAATTATTCTCTTTGTTGCATTGGAAAATGGAAATTTGGGTGGGAAATGCAAATCAACAACAACAGTAACTGGTTCTTTAATAGGATCCTTGATATTTATTTCATCTTCTTTCAGGTCATTGAAGAAATGGAATATGAATGTTGCAGGTTACTTGTGATGATGGTCTAAAATCATTTTATTTTGCATTCAGGGAATGTGGTCTAATCAAAGCAAACTTTTGGTTCGTAAATGTAGGTGATAATTCCAGGACTGACAGACAATTCTGAATCCTCTTTGGTCCTTTTGAACTTTGACACACTCTCCAGTTTCTCTGTTTCCCTCTAAATCTATCCTTTTCTCAAATTCACCTGTAACCCCCCCCACACACCCACACCCACACCCACACACCCACACCCACACAGACCCCTCACACCCACCCACCCACACACCCACACATATACATAGATGGAGAAATGTAGATATTGATAAATTTGACAAGATAATAAAAATAAGTGGAAAAATTAATAAACCAACACTGATAACAGATTCAGTAATATTTCATTCTTTATATGAAAGAGAACTTCATCAGAAATCAGAATATATATATATATATATATATATATATATATATAATTAAGAAAATAATTTTTATTCAGAAGAACTTTTTTTCTTGACAATGATCAATTGTTGAAACGAGAACAATCAAAAAATAGATAACACAAAAGAAATATTCTTATTCGTTTACTAAAGTAAAGTTGGCGACTGTAGTCAAGGGCGACCAGAAGGCTCCCTTTTCAATAGCTACTACACCGAGCTGTAGAGGAGGGCGCTATTCCTTTCCAAGAATTGCTCCACTTTACCCTTGATACATGCCTTATATTGCTGAGTGTTAAACAAGGAGGTATCAAGTACCATTTTAAAAAGTCTTTGGTATGACGTGACCTGGGATTGAACCCCAGTCTCCTGGGCCATTGGCGAACACTCTACCAACAAGGCCAATGAACCAGTCTTTTGTTTATTACCCTGATTGCAGTAACCTATTAAATCAGTGATGTGATTTAATTGCTAGATGTAGGCATAGAAATAAATTTAGACTATAGTCAAAAATTTAGTATACAGTCAAAGTTAATATTTAACTATTATTCATTAAATTGGTATAGATATTTTAACTTAGATAAATAAGTCTTAACATTATTTGTATGGGTTTTGGTACCTTTCAAAGAAAAAAAGATGATGTACTAAAATTAATAATTTTGTTAGAAATGGTTGAAATTTGGTTATGTATTATTGTAATTATTAAATTGTTTTTTATTGGTTTTGTTGTTGTCTTAATCTGAAACAGGAAGAGACCGGAACTAGCCTTAACATGGGAAAAGGCTATACAGAGCTGAAATGGCTTTCTTTTCTCCATCTCATTCCTTCCTTTGTCTATCTCTCCAGTCTGGTTATATTTTATTTTATTTTCCTATTGGATATGATGAAGTCCTGTTAAAATTCTTTTAGAGTTGTTTTTATTCATATCAATGCTCTTAACAGGATGGAAATAAATTTCTAATCCTAAATTGACCAGATATTGGTTTTTTCTTGAAATAATATATATATATATATATATATATATATATATATATATATGCACACACACACATACACACACACACACACACACACATATATATATATATATATATATATATATATATATTCAAAGTCCTTTTCGTCTCATCAATCACTGGATTGATTGTACAGGCTAAGAATATTTTATTCACAAAATGCTGAGGCATTCCGATCTTCAGTTTTGAAATCTCAAATATAAATGACCTAATCTTGACACACTTCTACTCCATTTTAATAAACCATGCTAGATTTATGCAGACCCCATGACAAAGGCAGACAAAGTTTATGATGAGACAGAAATCCATAACTAAAAAGTATTGAGGCAATAAACGATAAGTAAAAGGTAAATATATATTAATTGGTAGATAACTAATAGTTGTTAATGCTCAGCTACTTTAACGTACATGTCATTCATTTCTGGACCTTAAATTCATTCTACTTTACTCATTGGTCTAGTGGGTAGAGTGTTCACCAATGGTCCGGGAGACCTGGGTTCAATCCCAGGTCGCGTCATACCAAAGACTTTAAAAATGGTACTTGATACCTCCTTGCGCAACACTCAGCAATATAAGGTAGGAATCAAGGGTAAAGTGAAGCAATTCAGAGTAAGGATTAGCACCGTCTCCCACACCTCAGTGTAGTAGCTATTGAAAAAGGGAGCCTTCTGGTTGCCCTTGACTATGGCCGCCGACTTTACAACTACTTCACTTAAAAAGATAATGGGGTTTATGTGAATTTCCTGCTTTATTCTCTTGCAATAACAAATTTGAGTGTTTTGAAATTTGGGGTCACTTGACAAACATTAATTAAGCTTCCATCCGTTAGAAAAATGCATTGTCACAATGATGAGAGTCAGGAAACTTACTTCTCGTTCATAAGTTGTGGCCACTCACAGACACTTAAGACTGTTCCATAATGAACTTGTCAACTTTAGTTACGTAATTGTTTGACTTTTGATTCCAATCACCATCACACTGCCATCACCCAAAGGTGAAGTGGGCTGAACCAAAAACCAAATAATCTGCTTCTTTGGAGAAACACCGTAATATGAAACTGAGTTAGGAAACTCAAGAACTGAATGTTCTCTTCAGAAAACATTACCAGAAATATCCTGTATATATGAAGGCCATTCAATAAATAAGGTCAAAGGTTACTTAAGGTTAATATGAAGCACTGTTTACAGTTGAACCTTTTTCAAGGAAATTAATAATGATGGGTCCTTTCATGTCCCGTAAGATGGTCAGCATGACTTTCTTTACTGATTGCTGCACTCAGACCTTTTTCTTTACCGGAGAGTCAGTATGTTTTTACTCCATAGACCATTTTTCAATTCTGGCTTGTTGTGATAAACCCATGTTTAAGCAATTCGTAAACATTTTTTTGACTAAAACATGCTTCTTTGTACACATCACACATTGTTCTCTAAATTTCACATAGTTTTCACTTCTCAGCCATCAAAATTTTATCACAGACCTCTGTTTAAGCCAAGAACACTCTGTTTAACACCATGTTGAATAACCTCAAATCAAACATCTGTTGTGTAATCATAGTGATATTAAGAATAACAATAATAATATAGTCAATATGAATGGATTTATTTCTTTCTGCCTTCAGTCGTTAGCGACTCAACAAAAGAGACACAATTCATAAAAGCCTATGCTAACCATACTATGCGGACTACCCCTCCCCATACACACATTTTGTGGTGTCTAAGATCTCAACTCTTCTCTGCCGGTCAAGACCCAAACTGATCTGCTCTGATCAGATCCAAAATACCCAACCACGCGCTTCAATGGTTGAACCTCGAATCCTGTCTTTTCAAAATCCTTAAATTCTCAGGACCATCTCTTCTGGATATGACGTTAACCACCCACTCAATTCACTCCAGACCCATTTCCTGTCTTGGAGTTTATTATGACGGATGATGGTTATTATATCCTTTCTGTGTAGGCATGCGAGTGCCCTGTCTGACTACGACACCTGAACCAGAGACACTGAGTACTTTAAAGTCTAACCATACTAAATAATAAAATATAATTAACGAAAAATGATTTATTATATTCATCATTTTTCATTAATGATTAATGTAATTAATCATTACCTTAATTATATAACACATTTCTGCTAGATCAAAACAATTTTTGCTATAAACTAGCATTCTTCTTTGAGTTGCTGCCATTTTGAATAGCCTCAAAACAAATATTTTTATGAGATCAAAATAATTTTTGCTATAACCTAGCATTCTTCTTTGTTTTGCTGCCATTTTTGAATAGCCTCAAAACAAATATTTTTATGAGGTTAAAATAATTTTTGCTATAAACCAGTTCCAAACAATATAGAGTTTACATTTATAGAAAAAAATCCCCTTATTTGTTGAACAACCTTTTACAATTTGGGAGACTGGAAAGACTCGGGTGTAAATTAGAAAATTAACAATTCAGAGGTTGAAATCCAAACTACTGTAATTAGTTATGTATGACACACATTTGTGTATAATACACAACCCTAAACTAGTCATGTATTACATACATTTGTGTATAATATACACCCCTAAATTAGTCATGTATTACACATATTTGTGTATAATATACACCCCTGAATTAGTCATGCATTACACACATTTGTGTATAATATACACCCCTGAATTAGTCATATATTACACACATTTGTGTATAATATACACCCTAAATAAGTCATGTATTACACACATTTGTGTTTAATATACACCCCTAAATTAATAATGTATAACAAACATTTGTGTATAAAATACATTCCTAAATTCAAGTTACAAAATCCTAGAAAAACAATGCTTATGTAATATGCATTGACATTTTGGAATTTGTTGCAACTAAATTTAAATTCAATTTAATATTTGTTCAACTTTTTATCCGGTTTGTATCAACATAAAATAGGAATTATAGTTTATATAATATCTTGAAACACAACATTTACACAGTATTTATGTTAAAAGGAAGGACAAATTTACAAGGAAATGTAACAAACTTTCGGCAGAAATAAGTTCACCATAGAAGAAACAAATCATGAACAAATATGTATTCCAGTAGCTGAAAAATCTGGAAAAATTGTGCATCTTATAAATAATAATTATAATATGTCATAGTTACTCACTTCTTGCAAGGGAAGCTGATTCTTATTTCAGATGTACATTATTTTGATGATTTTCTAGGCTTTAAAATAATTCAAATTAAACGTTCAGGAGAAAAGATTTAAATCTTTTCTTTTTAATAAGTCTGGGCATGTACAGTTAGCATACAAGTTATTGTTGTAGGAAAAAGGATAGGTGATCCAAGTTCAAAACCTGGATGGGACTGTTTGAATTTCACTTCATGCTAATGCCCTTAGGAAAAGAATGAATCTCTCTTCTTTTCCTCCCAGCTAAGGGTAAATTGTCGGGCAGACTAGATTCTTTTGCCTTGGTAAGGCAACCATTATAGAAGAAGGAAGACTCTGAATTCAAACCAACTTAAAAATTGACCTTGTGTCACATCCTGTCCATAGAGGAGTGATTAACTAAATGCATAAGAAAAAATTTTTTTCATTTTGCAAAAATTTTTTGCCTCTAAAACAAGGATAGTCACTTTAATGACATTTTATGAATTTTTCTCACTAATATCCTCATTTTTATTGTTTTTAGTATTTCATTTTGACCCATCAATTTGTCTGCCTTCATAAAAGAAAGCCAAAGAATGCATTGGTCAGAATTAACAAGAATAAGAAGATCTCAAAACATTGAAGATAATTCAAAAACAGATCTAATTCAGTGAATTGTATTCAATCCCATTGACCAAACAATGGTTTTGGAATACAGAGGGAATATTTTCTGGCCAGAAATGGACTTAACTTGTTAGATTCTCTCATAATTTAATAAAATAAATTTAACTCTGCGCTATCAACACTTTTGCCCATCAGATAATTTGAAAATAAAATATGAAAATGACTTTGTAAAACATTAATTAGATGAAAATCAAATTATCTCATATACTAATCATTCATTGACATATCATCATTGACATATCATCATTGACATATCATCATAGAAAATGGAACTAATCACTCAAATTCAAATCCTGGACAAAGCTGTGCTTTGCATCACATTAATGGCTTTTGGTAATGTATAAATCCATCTATGGGTTAATAGTAGGGCAGCCAGATCTTTAGCCTTGGTAAAGTAACCAGTTGAAGAGAAGGAAATTCAAAGGGTTGGGTAAATACATACCAAGTTTAATCTTTTGTGGCATTTCTGAAGACAAATAAGTTTCTTGGCAATATTCATCTCCTCTCCAGGATTTACTGGGTAACATAGTACCAGTTACAAGGAGTAATCCCAACCCTCACCTTTTGGAAGGGATGGAATCAGACCTTTAACCATGAACATTCAGATCAAATTATTCTAAAGCTGAGTAGATCATACAAATAACAGGCTAATTCTTGGATGGAATTTTTGGGGCAATGGAGATTACTTGACAGTAACCATCTCCTCTAAAGAAAAAAAATAACATAAATGGATTATATTGGGTTATTAGCTGTGGGGAGTAATTCCTAATCTACCATATTAGAAGAAGTAGGTTTATGCCTTTCCCAAAGTTATTCCTGTAAAGTTACTACAAATTGCTGCAACCAGGATTTGAATTCAGTTTGCCTATTTCCATTTTTCTAGCAATTAACTTTTAATCCTTTGAACGGGAAAAATTGAAAACCAGATATTTCAAGCTGAGTTTTATGTTAGTGAACCAGACATTGGCATAATGGTTAGGGTGTTCGCCTATGGCCTGGAAGACCTGGGTTCAATCCCAGGTCGAGTCATACCAAAGACTCAAAAAATAGTACTTGATGCCACCTTGCTTAACACTCAGCATTATAAGGTACGGATCAAGGGTAAAGTGGAGCAATCCAGGGAAAGGAGTAGCGCCCTCCCCTTCACTTTGCTGTAGTAGCTATTGAAAAGAGAGCCTTTGGGTCACCCTCGACTATGGTTGCTAACTTTACTGACTTACTTTTACTTTTATGTTACTGTAAGTCAAATATTTTAGTCTCAGAGAGATGATATCAGATACTAATATTAAAAGACTTAACATAATGACTATTTGCAATCCTTATTTTAGTGTATGGAGGTTTCAAGGTAATTTTTGTTGTTGTTATTATCTGACTAAATTTTGGGTTACTCTATTCTTACCTCATGTTATTTTGCTGGTTTAACTTATTGGATATGAAGGCTGTAAAGGAATTATATGGAAAGAAGACCGGAAAAGAAGATAGGAGGCCAAGATTTTTTATGTTTTGCTTTTATTTTTGGGTTTAACAACCATTCAGTGAATGAAGAAATTATTCCTGAATACAAATGAAATGGTTGTGTCTCTTGGTCAAGGTGTCAAAATGTGTTAGTCATTCTTGGGTATATATGTCCAAATTTGGTGTTTAATGCATTAACAATGTGTTAGACACATTTGGAGAGATATGTCTAAATCCAGTGTTTTTCAGTTGTAGTTGTTAAGTCCATTATATGGTATCTTAGTTGTGATTTTGATGTGTCCATTATTTGGTGTTTTTCAATTGTGGGTCATTGGTAAAAGAGACAGCAGCTACTAATGGAAAGGTTAGTCAACCTAACCTAAAGACAGACACCTTGGAACTTCCACCAGCTGCAAGAAAGATTTAAATGTTGTCACTTCACCTATCACTGCTGAAAGAGAACGAGTTTCTTTCTTTTGCAGAGAGGGTTCCTTTTTGGCATATGCGTCACTCCTTTTCTTGTCTGGGACTTCTGGGAGTTTCTGCATTTTTTATATTTATTTTTAATTTAATTTTAATTTTCTTTTTCTATCCAATACAAATGTATTGATGAGATAACTTTAAACAAATATCAGTAGAATTTAATTTGAATGAATTTGTTGGTTGCTTTTATAGCATGTCAACCCTTGTTAGGTTATTTAATGCCAAAGTCAGTTTGTTTTTTTAGTAAATATATGGTTTTAAGTAACAATTCCAATTCAATTTATACAAAGAGGAAATATCAAATGTATAAACTAGATTCAATAAATAGTAATTTGGTGTTATTGATTTTGAATATTATTGTTTTATTATCAAGTGTATCAAAAATAATTCTATGTATAATTTTATGTAAGAACCAAAATGGCTTTCAGAGAAATTGATCCATGACTTCACAAATTTTGACTATCCGTCGAATTCTAGAAGGTGTACATGCAAAATACCTTGACGCAACAATATCATTTGTCAACTTGTCCAAGGCCTTTGTCTTCAAATACAGAGGGAAGATGGAGCAAATACTACTCGCCTACGGCCTCCCCAAAGAAACCATGACAGCCATAATGATGCTATTTAAAAACATGAAAGTAAAAGTCCACTCCCTAGATGGAGACACAGACTACTTCGACATTGTAGCAGGTGTGCTGCAATGAGACACATTAGCCCTATACCTGTTAATCATCTGCCTAGACTATGTGCTTAAAATGTCTATTGATAAAATGAAAAATAATGGTTTCAAGCTGGCAAAGGAAAGAAGCAGAAGATACCCTGCACAAACAATCACAGACATCTGGAATGAGCAGCTGCAGGCATAAGCCTCCGTGTCAATGTACACAAAATGGAATACATGAGCCTTAATCAAAAAGGTGACATCTCCACACTTAATGGTAGTTCTCTGAAACTAGTGGACAAGTTCACCTACCTCGAAAGCAGTGTCTCACCAACCAAGAAAGACATCAACACGTGACTAGCAAAGGCATGGACAGCTATCGATAGGCTATCAGTCATATGGAAGTCAGACCTGACCAATAAAATAAAACAGTTTTTTCCCAGCAGCGGTTGCGTCGGTACAGCTATATGGATACACTACATGGGCACTAAATAGACATATGGAGAAAAGGCTTGACAGCAATTACACAAGAATGCTGCAAGCAATACTGAACAAGTCCCGAAGGCAACACCCCACAAAACAGCAGCTGTACGACCACCTACCACCCATCATGAAAACTATCTAAGTTAAACAAACCAGACATACGGAACCCTGCTGGAGAAGTAAGGACAAACTCATAAGTGACATATTCCTGTAGACCCCTTCATATGGATGGGCAAAGCCAGGACGACCAGCTAGAACCTATTTACCAAAGCTCTGTGCTGATACAGGATTTTGTTTGGAAGACCTCCTGGGAGTGATGGACGATAGAGACGGGTGGTGAGAGGGGGTCAGGGAGATCCATTTTCGTAGCGTGACATGATGATAATTTTATGTAGAAGTCAATGGAAGTAAGTAATGGAGTAAAATCCGACAATGTAGGGAAAAAATTGATAACAAGGTAATCCAAGCAGAAGGAGAGATTTATAGATAAACAAACTCGACACTATAGCGCTTCAGTTTTAATGAACCCTCATCATCACTAATATCATCCCTCTCAGTCCTGATGATGGTTCATTAGAACCGGAGCACTATTGTGGCAACTAAGTGATGTACTCTTGTGGACCCCCACACATGGCCGTGCAAAAGCAGGATGACCAGCATGAACATACATTCAGCAACTATGTGAGGATACGGGATGTTGTCCAGAAGACCTGCCTGAGGTGATGAACGATAGGGAAAAGTGGCGAGAGAGGGTCAGGGATATCCGTGCTACCAGCACGACATGATGATGATGATGATGATTTCTCAATAAATCTCTCCTTCTGCTTGGATTACCTTGTTATCAATTTTTTCTCAATAGAAGACAATTAAAATCCAATAAGAATAAATGTAATCTTTTTATATACATTCTTATTTAGTTTTGTTAGTCTTTCTGATTTAATGGAATATTTCTATACCATTAAAACTTAAATACTTGTGCTCATAAGGTGCATATTTTTGTTTGTATATCTCTTCTTTATTAAACTTGTTCATTGTTATTGTTCAAGTAACTATTCCTTTTTGATAAGATTAATTTTCTGTTATACATTTTCAATTAACAATGCCAACCTAATACTAATAATTACAAGCCTTTATATGGCTTTGACTAATTATTCTTAATACAAATAGTTTGTATAAAGTTATATTGTTTCAAGTAGCTGCAATATCAATGTGTGACTGAGTGCTACCCAGAGAAGGGTGGCTGCATGGTAGTACACAAATGGTGAGTGTGAAGTGTTAAAATCAAATAATGATTTTGAAAATCTGACAGCCAGTAAGTTGGATAGAAAATTGACCTCCGAGTAGCAACCATTGAGCTATACATGAAAAGAGAAAAAATTTAAGTCCTGAGTTTAAAGAATGATCAGCACCAAATTGTCTGGTTTGAAAAGTTATGTCCAGATGTAATGAGAGGTTGGTATCGAATAAAAAATAAAACAAAGTAATCTCTTCTTCATGGATGGTCAAAGTAGGAGGAGCTTCTTTCCCCTGAGAAGAAATCAATCTTTTGATTGGTCTAGGTACAAGTGGCTTCTGTTGAGAGGAGGTGGATATAGTCAGAAAACATTAGTTGTTTAATTCCTTTGTCAGTCTGGGACATCAAAGTTGGCTTGAATAGCATAAAGAAAAGACACTCCACATCACCATGACTAAAATCAAGTACTACCAAGGAAGAACTTTGTAACTGGACTCTTTTCTTTTCTTTTCTTTTCCTCATATAGAAGAAATAAACAATACACCTGATTGTTGAGTTAGCAGATTTGATTATTCCTCTAAAGTTGTTTTAGTTCTGATCCAATCATGATAAAGACATTAGAGGTACAAATTACCACACCAGACCAAACAAGGGACCTGATATACTTGCGTTTGCACAATGAATTATTTAAAGGGTTAATCACTAAAATTTGCCGTCACACTAAAACTTTAGAGTCTTAGTTACTCTAACGAGTTTTCCAGTAAATAATACTTGATTCTCAAACAAATAGGGCTGGCTTAGGGTTATAAACGTATTGAGAGGCAATATATTAATGTTGTTCAAAATCATAATAACATTTCAAACAAATCTATTTAACCCATAGATGGGACCCTAACAGGTATTACCAATTCATGTCAGAGTGGACCTGGTGTTATGTTTTGACCTTTTGACCCGGCCAAAAATGCCATTAAAGATGATGCACTGGAAGGAAGTGATACATTCTAATGGCAGTTATGAGAGGAAATCGCGTGGGCGGAAATTGGCTGATGAAATGGGACGAGGTAAAAATATCCCATGATACTCTCATAGACTGACGCACTGGAAGAGAGTGACCTCTGAACTGCATGACAGTTATTTCTGCTTGATGACGATTAAACATTCGATTTCAAAGATCGAGTGGGCGATCGTGTAGGCGTTGAGGGAATTGAGTTCCAGTTCCAGTTGAGTTCGATGCCCAGGGGGCCAGCGGAGTTGCCAGTAGAGTTCCAGACAGTTGGAGACGAGATGTGGTAGGGAAAGCCACACCCGATTGAGGGGGCCCTCGGGAACCCCGATGGAGTTTGGGGTCCAGAGAGGATGCTGATAAGATGCAAATAAAGAAAGCCAGCATCCAGCAGAGTGGGCCCTAGGCCTCCGGTTGAGTGGCCCTAGAGAACAAGAAAAACACAACGTGACGGTCATAACAGTGGGGTCAAAATATTACAGTTTATGTTCGGTCTCCAGCTCCCTCTCACACGCAAACCCTGAACAACCCTTTCGAACCCTTGCAATAAAGTGAGAGGTAAATATTTTTCTAAGAAGTCTTCCTGCGTCTTTGTCACTGCGTCTTAAATATTGTGTCGTTGGGATGCTGTAGATGAGTATATAACACCTGGTAGTAATGGCAACCAAGAGGTGATTCCGTTACTAATGAACATTGAATTTTAAAGCACAAACTACAGTTGAATCCATTATATATAGGGAAGATTTAACTTTTTTGACTCCAACCTTACCCAGTCAACTGGGACTGTAGAATACATCAACTGCATCTCTGTAAATGATACCCCCTACAAGCTTCCTGGATATTACACTAAACAATATGATGGTGAGGTTCCAGTAATGCTGGAGCTTTGGGGAGTGTAGAGCACCCTTTCATTGCCATTGCTCCCAGTTTCACTCAAGCTCGAAGTGGTAGCACCTGATCTATGGGTCAAATAGAACTAAAATGTGTACTAAACTGAATTGTTTGAAATATAACTGTTTTGACAATTAACTGTGAGTGAACAAAAACTATACTTATACTAAATTGAATTGTTTGAATTAGAACTGTTTGACTAACCTGAATAGCTTGAAATAGAATTGTTTTTGACAATTAAATTGTGTACTTATACTAAACTAAATTGTTTGAAATAGAACAGTTCATTTGTATGAAAATGGATTTTGCATTAAATAACCTACAAAGGTTGATATTCCATAAAACCCAAACAAACAAACTTACTCCAACCCACTGACTTTATTGCTACTCCACTACTCCTCCATAAAGCCTTAGTTATTTTTAGAACCAATAAGCTAAACATTTTCAATGGTTGGAAAGAAAATTTGTAATTTTTAACAACTTTAAGCACTTTTAGGTTGTGTATTACAAATGAGAAAAGTAGGATTGTCAGCTGTAAATAATTAAGAGAAACCTAAGGAGCAGTTTCTACCAGATCACCAAAATTAAGTAACAATGAGCCTGTTCAGTTCTGAGAGGAGAGTACACAACATTCAAATATAACAAAACCGTGATGACAAAAGAGAGATATTAAATGTATAATTTTTCTGAAACAAAACTCTTGTAATCATTTACTGTATACTTGATAGGAAAAAATGTGTTTTGTGTTTAGGTACAACGTTATCTGAGAATCAAGAGTTCAAATTTAAATCACCTCACTTCCTTTGAAAAAGATATTTTTGTGTAACTGATATTTTCTTAGAGGATATTATGAATAATCATCAAAGTATTCACAAAATTAACAACACATTTTTGTTGGTAAAACAGATAATGATTCCTTTTGAATCTGCTTCTTCTTGTAGTAACGTTTCCCTTGATGTTATTATACAAAAGTAGAGAATTCATTTATAAATAAATACACCCCAAACAAGTTTTTAAATTAAAAGTTAGTTTTCTTCTAGACTCTAGTCCATATTTACCTGGGGGTGAATAAAATTTGAACAGGGTGAATTGGGACCCAGATGGGGGTCCTAGCGGTTAGAGTGTTCGCCAATGGCCCGGGAGACATGGGTTCAGTCCCAGGTCGAGTCATACCAAAGACTCAAAAAATGGTACTTGATGCCTCCTTGCTTAACACTCAGCATTATAAGGTACGGATCAAGGGTAAAGTAGAGCAATCCAGGGAAGGAGTAGCGCCCTCCCCTACACATCGGTGTAGTAGCTATCGAAAAGGGAGCCTTCGGGTCACCCTCGACTATGGTTGCCAACTTTAATTTACTTTTTTTACTTATATTTATAAATCTCTTTATAACTGGAGAACAAAAATCACTGGAACATGCTGACTAGTTGTCAGATATTGTACATTTACCAGAATGCCTGATTGCGTATGATGGCCACTAACAATGTGTTGTTCATATACGACCTATTCAAAACATAAAGATTATTTAAATGAATGAATGATCTGACTCAGGCCAAAAAAGATTCAGATCTTTTCAGTGTTCTTAATAATGTTGATAGAAAGAAAACATTTAAAAACAATTATATGGATTATTTTATAAAAATACTAAATTCTAAAATATACTTTTTTAAAAATTGGTTATGAGATGTCTTTAGGAAACAGAGAAGTTTATTTATGGATAAAAATAAAGATATAGATTTAAAAAAGAAAAAATATAAAAAAAAGTAAAATTAAAATACTCTGCCAGAAATTTTAAATCTTATCTATGATAACAGATTTTTAATGAATAAAGTTATAAACAAAATTATCATTAATGAAAAATGCCACTCTGACCAAAGATATCCAGATCTTCACTCATAAATTGTCAGTTTTACCAGGTATTTGTTGGTGTGAGTGTAATTATATGATTCAATATTCTATTTATGATAGCTTTTCTGGATTTTTGTTAAATTTCAGTCTTGAAATTGAAAATATTTAAAGTAATCCTTCCTTCTCATCATGATAGCCAGTGAGACAAAGGAAAAATGTTCTACACCAAAGATGACAGGATTTTATTATTTTTAGTGAAATATTATACAATCAAAACAGGTATCATTATGTATTTCCTTTTACCAAACTCTACAAGCCCAGTTGGCAGGAAGTGTAGAATACACTGACTGCATCTCTACAGGGGGTTAAGACCTCCACCAATGAGTGTCCTAGATATGACACTAAGCCATCTGATGGTGAGGTTCCAATTCTAGAACTTTAGGGAATGTAAAGTACCTTTTCATTGCCATTACTTTCAGGTCCACTCAGAATTGGAGTGGTAGTACCTTTTAGGGTCCTCTCTATGGGACAAATAGAACTATCATTTATTCTACTTGGAACAATCTAGGAATGTGCAAACAAATGAATAATGTTGAATAGAATCATTAGTGTTTAAATAGCAATACTTGAAACTATTTAACTGTGAGCTAACAAATGAGCTCTGACTCATTTAAAAATGCTACCTACAAACTATTCATGGACAAATTCTGCATATCTTATATATATATATATATATATATATACATACACACACACACACATATATATATATGCATATATACACATACATATATATATATATTTCATTAAACAATATAGACATCTTTCATCTACACATTTTGGTATATGTCTTTTCGAGTTGCCACATTGATTTTATGGTATCCAGCAGGAATTGGTAAATGAAACTCCCATAACTAATTGGTACCCTAGTACCTGATCAGGCAGAAAGTACTTGGGTACCAATTAGTCATGGGAGTTTCATTAACCAATTCCTGCCGGATACCATTATATCAATGGAGCAACTCGAAAGGACATATACCAAAATGAGTAGACAAAAGATGTCTTTATTGTTTAATGAAACATGCATTAATGAAGAAATGCTACCCAGATACACACACACACACACACACACACACACACACACACACACACACACACACATATATATATATAAATAGAATATGGTATTAAATGACTTTTAAGGGTTGATATGCCATAAAGCCCAACTAAACAACCAAATTCTCCAGCATTAAAACTCAGAAGCCAAAATTACAACACTTCTGAAACCAAAGATAAAATTACCTAAATATATATTAGATGTGGACTTATTTTTGGACTGCTACATCATTCTTATTTTTGGTTATAAAGTAACAATACTGTAGAGTTTGGTAAAACATAACACCTTTAGTGTACGGTTAGTTCACATACACTATAAGTTAATTTGTCGTTATTTATGTAGCACTGAACAAAATAACAAAGCCTCTTTGAAGAACAACAACAAAATGTTTATTTTTATGACAGAAAGTAGACTTGTGTCAGAGTGAGGAAAAGTTCTTTTGGATGTCGCAGGTCGAAGCAGTGTCGCAGGTAGCAGCAGTTATCTTCGGCGAAGATCGTCAATGCTGGAGCGTCCCGCGGCAGGCGACAGGAGAGAGGTCTTTCTTCTCTGCTTGCTGAGTACTCTCTGTTCATGGCAGACTTCCAAAAAGGGCTTGAAAAAATAGTTATTTTGAGGAAGATGAAATCAATGCGCTCTGCCTACTGATTGGTCAGTGTTTGGCCGAATCGCATGGCGGGGGCATTGATTTGTGAGAGAAAATAGATCTATGGCTGCTACACACCTAGTAATATCCATTTTGGTTGTATAATGTTCCACTTGAAATAATAAAATCTAGTTAAGAATAAAATTAATTTTTCATGTTAAAAAATGTTTGGGGTGTACTTATTTATGAGTGACACTGTATTTTCACAAATATGAAGGAAGAAGAAAAATTACCCTTTGTTGATAGAAGAAGAAAAACTACACTTTATTGGTAAAAGAAGAAAAGCCATCCTTTATTGGTTGAAGAAGAAAGACTACACTTTATTGGTAGAAGAAGAAAAATTACATTTTATTGGTAGAAGAAAAACTACACTTTATTGGTTGAAGAAGAAAAACTACCCTTTATTGGTTGAGGAAGAAAGACTACACTTTATTGGTAGAAGAAAAACTGCCCTTTATTGGTAGAAAAAGAAAAACTACATTTTATTCGTAGAAGAAGAAAAACCATCCTTTTTTAGTTGAAGAAGAAAAGCTACTCTTTATTGGTTGAAGAAGAAAAACTACACTTTATTGGTAGAAGAAAAACTACATTTTATTCATAGAAAATGAAAAAGTACACTTTATTAGTTGAAGAAAAAAAACTACACTTTATTGGTTGAAGAAGAAAGACTACCCTTTATTGGTTGAAGAAGAAAAACTACCCTTTATTGGTTGAAGAAGAAAGACTACACTTTATTGGTTGAAGAAGGAAAACTACCCTTTATTGGTTGATTAAGAAAGATTACACTTTATTGGTAGAAGAAGAAAAACTACATTTTATTGGGCGAAGAAGAAAAATTACCCTTTACTGGTTCAAGAAGAAAAACTACACTTTATTGGTAGAAGAAAAATTACACTTCATTGGTTGAAGAAGAAAAATTATATTTTATTGGTAGATGAAGAAAAACTATACTTTGTTGGTAAAAGAAGAAAAACCATCCTTTTTGGTTGAAGAAAAAAGACTACACTTTATTGGTAGAAGAAAAACTACCCTTTATTGGTTGAAGAAGAAAAACTACACTTTATTGGTTGAAGAAGAAAGACTACCCTTTATTGGTAGAAGAAGAAAAACTACACTTTATTGGTTGAAGGAGAAAGACTACCCTTTACTGGTTTAAGAAGAAAGACTACACTTCATTGGTTGAAGAAGAAAGACTACACTTTATTGGTAGAAGAAGAAAACTACCCTTTATTGGTTGAAGAAGAAAGATTACACTTTATTGGCAGAAGAAGAAAAACTACACTTTATTGGTAGAAGAAAAATTACACTTTATTGGTTGAAGAAGAAAAATTACATTTCATTGGTAGAAGAAGAAAAACTACACTTTATTGGTAGAAGAAGAAAAACTACACTTTATTGGTAAAAGAAGAAAAAACAAACTTTATTGGTTGAAGAAGAAAGACTACACTTTATTGGTTGAAGAAGAAAAACTACACTTTATTGGTAGAAGAAGAAAAACTACACTTTATTGGTAGAAGAAGGAAAACTACCCTTTGTTGATAGAAGAAGAAAAACTACCCTTTATTGATAGAAGAAAAACTACCCTTCATTGGTAGAAGAAGAAAAACTACACTTTATTGGTAGAAGAAGAAAAACTACACTTTATTGGTAAAAGAAGAAAAACCATCCTTTCTTGGTTGAAGAAGAAAGACTACACTTTATTGGTAGAAGAAGAAAAACTACTCTTTATTTGTTGAAGAAGAAAGACTACACTTTATTGGTAGAAGAAGAAAAACTACATTTTACTGGTAGAAGAAGATAAACTACCCTTCATTGGTTGAAGAAGAAAGACTACACTTTATTTGTAGAAGAAAAACTGCCCTTTATTGGTAGAAAAAGAAAAAGTACACTTTATTGGTTGAAGAAGAAAAACTACACTTTATTGGTTGAAGAAGAAAGACTACCCTTTATTGGTTGAAGAAGAAAAACTACCTTTATTTGTTGAAGAAGAAAGACTACACTTTATTGGTAGAAGAAGAAAAACTAACCTTTATTGGTTGAAGAAGAAAGATTACACTTTATTGGTAGAAGAAGAAAAACTACATTTTATTGGTCGAAGAAGAAAAACTACACTTTATTGGTAGAAAAAAAATTACACTTTATTGGTTGAAGAAGAAAAATAACATTTCATTGGTAGAAGAAGAAAAACTACACTTTATTGGTAGAAGAAGAAAAACTACCCTTAATTGATAGAAGAAAAACTACACTTTATTGGTAAAAGGAGAAAAACCATCCTTTATTGGTTGAAGAAGAAAGACTACACTTTATTTGTAGAAGAAGAAAAACTACATTTTATTGGTAGAAGAAGGAAAACTACACTTTATTGGTAGAAGAAAAACTACACTTTATTGGTTGGAGAAGAAAGACTACACTTTATTGGTAGGAGAAAAACTACACTTTATTCATAGAAAAAGAAAAAGTACCTTTTATTGGTTGAAAAAGAAAAACTACACTTTATTGGTAGAAGAAAAACTTCACTTTATTGGTTGAAGAAGAAAAATTATATTTTATTGGTAGAAGAAGAAAAACTACACTTTATTGGTAGAAGAAGAAAAACTACACTTTATTGGTAGAAGAAAAACTACCTTTTATTGGTTGAAGAAGAAAAACTACCCTTTATTGGTTGAAGAAGAAAAACTACCCTTTATTGGTAGAAGAAGAAAAACTACACTTTTTTTGTTGAAGAAGAAAAACTACATTTTATTGGCAGAAGTAGAAAAACTACATTTTATTGGTAGAAGAAGAAAAACTACTCTTTATTGGTTGAAGAAGAAAAACAAACCAGTATTTTAGAAACAAGGGAGAATTATCTTATTCGCTTTACCAACTGATTTATAAATATAGAATATTTTATTCCTCAGAAAATTGCACTTTATAATAATGTAAAAAAAGCAAACAAAAAATAACATACATGATACTGAACACATTTTCAACAGGATAATAAAGTTCTGGTTTACTTGATTTGAATCTACTTTGAAATTATAAACTTTGAAATATGAAGTACATATCCATAGTCCAAAGAGAAGACTTTTTTAATTGTCTCCTTGCCAAGCTCGCAAAACACTACACAACATAAAGTACCCATGGTAAAGCAAACATTGTTAACAAATTCATATCCTAAAGTGTAGTGTATTCAATCATCAATCAGTGCCTCACATTATTATGGCCTTTTGCCAGACATAAGTAATGCTTAATGAGTATTTAATAAGAATACCTCTTATAGAGTAATAGCAAGCAAGTTAGTCTTGTGGATTATTGGTAATGTTATGAGTTCCGTTTTTCCTGTGCACTCACTATAATTACCTTGTGCCTGACTCAATTGAATCAATATCCCATAACTTAACAAAAATATTAACAAAAAAACCCAACAAAAACAGACACATTGTTACAGTTTAGTTCTCATGTTTATTAATGTACTAATAATTCCAATCTGCCATCTTTGTGAGTTTCCAAACAGTCTTTCTTAGAGAGGGGCATGTTAAACTCAAAAATACATGTCTGCTTTGCTGAAAATCAGTAATCTAAATCTAAAACTCAAAACACAAATATTTCCATTGCTTGTCTCATTTGAAAATAACTTCTAACTCCTTTAGGCAGACAGGGAGTAGAGAGGTTATTAAATATCAATTTTCATTATCATTATTACAAGCAAACATATGCACCCTCCACTGGGTGCAAATATTTAATTTTTAATGTGATAAATTAGAAAGACAAAAAAAATGAATAAATAAGAATGAATATAAAAAAATTACATTTATTTTTATTTTATCTGAATTGATTTCTATATAAAATTGTGCATAGAATGTTTTATGAATGTCTAATTATTTTTAAAAATATTAATATTGAGCAAAGCATAAAAAGCATAAAAAAAATAATTAATAAAATAAAAATAGCACTTAATATTATTCTAAATACAGAGGGGGTATAATTCAAGAATAGAACAGCTTGAATGGTAGCTCTTCCTATCACTACTGACTTTTATTACCAGTTGGCGACCGTAGTTGAGGGCGACCAGAAGGCTCCCTTTTTCAGTAGCTACTACACCGAGCCATAGGATAGGGCGCTACTCCTTTCCCTGGATTGCTCCACTTTACCCTCGATACGTACCTTATATTGTTAAGTGTTAAGCAAGGAGGTATCAAATACCATTTTTAAAGTCTTTGGTATGACGCGACCTGGGATTGAACCCAAGTCTCCCGGAACATTGGTGTACAGTCTACTCACTAGGCCAATGAAACTAAATTAGATTGTAAAAAATGAAATTTCTTTTATTTCTTTTGGTAATGGTTTTTCTTAAAGATTTGTTGAGAGGATTTTTGCTCATATCTATAAAAATAAAACCAAACAATTTGAAATCAATCATTTTTTTTTATTTTGTGATCTGGAATTGAACCTAAGTCTCCTAGACCATTGGCAAACATGCTACCCACTAGGCCAATGAGCCACTCAATCAAATGTTTATTAAAATTAAGTTTTAAAGATCAATATGCAAATTAACCTTCCCGTTCATTCTGTAAACTGCTAATTGGTTGTATATATAAATTCAATTAATAAGGTAATCCAAGTAGAAGGAGAGATTTATTGAGAAGCAAAGTTGACACAAAAGTGTTTTGGTTCTAATGAACCATCATCAGGATTGTAGAGGATGATATTAGTGATGTTAAATCAACTATGGATGTTTAAAAGTGCAAAATACAAAATATATTCACGGATTACACTCCATGGTTAGAGTGTTCACTAATGGCTCGGGAGACCTGGGTTCAATCCCTGGTCAAGTCAGACCAAAGATTAAAAAAAATGGTACTTGATGCTACCTTGCTTAATACTCAGCATTATAAGGTAAGGATCAAGGGTAAAGTGGAGTAATCCAGGGAAAGGAATAGCACACTCCCCTACACCTTGGTGTAGTAGCTATCGAAAAGGGAGCCTTTGGGTCACCCCTGACTATGGTCGCCAACTTTACTTTTGCATACCGGCTCATTGGCCCAGTGGGTAGAGTGTTCACCAATGATTCGGGAGACTTGGGTTCAATCCCAGGTCGCGTCATACCAAAGACTTTAAAAATGGTACTTGATATCTCCTTGCGCAACACTCAGCAATATAAGGTACATATTGAGGGTAAAGTGGAGCAATCCAGGGAAAGGAGTAGCACCTGCCCCCACACCTTGGTGTTGTAGCTATTGAAAAGGGAGCCTTCTGGTCACCCTCGACTAAAGGGAGACAACTTTACTTACTTTACTTTACACTCCATTATTTACTTCCATAAATACAATTGTATGTCATGAGTAGTTTGATGAAACCAAAAGTATTAATAATATAAACGTATTTTCTTAATGATTAAGATTTGGATGAAAATAAAATCAAGAATGAATATACTTTAAATAACAAAGGAGACTGCAGTGTTGGTGGTGACCACTGCAGATGCATAATCTCCTTTAGAATAATATCTTATGGTTGTTGCTTTTTATCAATGATATGTTCTCATGCTGAAATAATAATAATAATAATAATAATAAATAAGACGCAACAAAACAGTAAATGTAGGCTATGCGGTGACAGAGACGAAACGATCAATCACATTATAAGCGAATGCAGCAAATTAGCACAGAAGGAGTACAAGGCGAGACACGACTGGGTCGGCAAGGTAATCCACTGGGAAATGTGCAGGAAATTTCAATTCGACCATAAAAACAAATGGTATATGCACAACCCAGCACCTGTCCTAGAAAATGACTCGCATAAACTCCTATGGGACTTTAACATACAAACGGATCACCTAATCCCGGCCAGAAGACCAGACCTCATAATAATCAACAAAAGAAAGAGAATCTGCTAAATTGTTGACTTTGCTGTCCCGGTGGACCACAGAATAAATCTGAAGGAAAGTGAAAAGAAGGATAAGTACCTCGACCTTGCTAGAGAATTGAAAAAACTGTGGAACATGAAAGTAATGATTGTGCCAATTGTGATTGGTGCGTTAGGCACAGTAACTAAAGGATTATTAAAAGGCCTGGAGGACTTGGAAGTTAGTGGACGGGTAGAGACTATCCAAATGACAGCATTGCTGAGGACGGCCAGAATACTGAGACGAGTCCTGGAGACTTGAGGAAACTTGCTGTCACTCAAACTCCAGTGAAAAACCATCAGCTAATACTGATGTGAAAAACTCTAGAGGAGTAAATAATAATGAAAATGCTTGATCTAAAAAAAATTTTGAAATCAGTCTTTTTAATTTGTTAATTAAAACTGATTATATGAAAATTTTTCATAGCAAAAGAATATGAGATGCTATGTAGTATGGACTTTTAACATTACCTTTTGTAAGCAGTAGCCTTCGTGAGTCAGAGTACAAAAAGGAAAGGACTGCTTTGAAGAAGATGAAAGAAACAAGGTGTTGAAATGGGAGTGTTGATAAGTTCTCAGCCTGACCAAGAAGAAAATCACCTTGAATCATGAAACGAACATATTATTTCACATATTCATTCAATAGTTCAACACATTTCGTAAATCATTTCACAAATTCCTTTAACTTAAAGTTTCTTCAGAGAGAGAGAGAGAGAGAGAGAGAGAGAGAGAGAGAGAAATGAGTGTTATTTTATTTGTATATTTGACAAAACATTAAAAAAATACTTTGCACAAGTCTTTCATTTTGAATCATCTGATTTGCAACTAATCAGAAATTATTATATCTTTCTTGAATCTTTTAAATGTTTTAAGCATGTTGCAAACAATTCTAAATATTGAAGATGGCATACTCCTATAATCCAGATATTTAACAGGTTTGAATTCAGAGTTTTCCTTCTCCTAGACTAGTTGCCTCACCAAGGCTGAAGAACTTAGTCTGCCCTGCTGGAGGGAGAATAATTGGATTCATACCTTTCCCAAGGACATTAGTGCAATGTGAAATGCTAGCCAGTTTCAGTTTGGGGATTCAGTTCTATGACTTCCTGTGGTGTCTGCACTAAACTTGGCATCAATATGGCTGTTTGAGTTTCAGTTCATACTAATGCTTTTGAGAAAGGCATGAATCCATCTTTGGTTTGGTTTGGTCTGGTCTTATGGCATATCAACCATTGTTGGTTGTTTAATGCCAAATCTTTTTTTTTACATATATATTAAATATCTATGGTTTGGTTTCATTGGGTTTTATGGCATATCAACCATTGTAGGTTATTTAATGCCAAATCCTGTTTTTACATTTATATATTAAATATATGATTTGTAAACACATTTTCTATTTCTAACAATTCAATTTAGTATTAGTTATTTGTTTGCACTCAGTTTAAATGTTAAACAGTTCTATTTGATCCATAGAAAGGACACTATCAGGTACTACCTTTCAGGGACAGAGTGGACTTGGGAGTGATAGCAATGAAAGAGTACTTCGCATTCCCTAAAGCTCTAGCATTACTAGAACCTGACTATCGTTTAATGTCATATCTAGGACACTCATTGGGAGTGGGGGGGGTCTTACCACTCTGCAGAGATGCAGTTGGTGTATTCTACATCCCCAGCCAATTGGGCTGATGTATCCATCTGTTCTCCCTCCAGCTATGGAAAAATGATACAACAGGCTGGGTTCTGTAACATTGGTTAGGCAACCAATCTAGGAGAAGGAAAATCTTGAATTCTAACTAGCCATATTGATGCCAGGTTTAGTATGGATTTCTGATTGCCATAGGACCTCTCAACCAAGCTTCCAAGTACCTGGATTAGAGGAGTACACAATCAAAGTGGTAATAATTTACAAGAGATGATTGAAAAGTTCCAATCCTAACCAAGAAAGAACGACCTAGAACCATGAACCATATATATTATTCCACATATTCCTCTTGCAGTTCAATACACTTGGCCCATTGTTTATGAAGTTCCTAAACCTTTCTAAAAACGATTCCATAAATCTTTTTTTATGTCATTTCCTTCTTGGTTGTGTTGAAAACTTTCCGCATCTCCTTGTAGAATATATAAGGTGCATAGTTTGAAGCTTACACATAATTGGGCAATTAAGTTTAGGTAAGATATTATTCACTTAGTCCGAGGGGGTCTTCCCTGCCCCTAGGAAGTACTTGACCCTTGTTTAAAAGAGGCAGATCCAAGTTTATTGCTCAGCACCTGAGGTACTCCTGAAGGAGAAGTCTGAGAATTGTGATGGTCATGCATGAGTCTTGACCCCCCACTATAAAATGGCTTCATGTCTAATCTGACTTGATAGGAAATTGGAAAAATCTTATTATTATGATTAAAATGGAGGTGCCCATGGTGTAATGGTTATCGTCGCAGGATATGGACACGGCGACACGAGTTCAAATCCTAGACCTGACTGATTGCATTTCACATAGCACTTATACCCTTGGGAAAGGTATGAATCCAAATATTCTCCCTCCAGCTATGGGTAAATAGTAGGGCAGACTAGGTTTTTCGGCCTTGGTGAGGCAACTAGTCTAGGAGAAGGAAAACTCTGAATTAAAACCTGTTAAACTCTACTTAAAAATTGACCTTGTGTCATATCCTGCCCAAGCAGAGGGGTTGGTAAATATGATTATTATGATTAAAATTCCTCAAAGTTTTGGGTAGTGTCTTTTATACAGCATTTTTTAGGGAGCTGTTTTTGGTTGTTCCAATAAACATTTGTGTCAATAGCTTTCTTATAAACATACTGACAAAGAAGCTACATTCTTCTATAAAGTTATTGTAAGTTATTCAAGCAGAAAATATTAAAAAGCAACAAAAATTATTCTTCCTTCTTTCTTTTCTAGGGGTCAGATAACCCTGTTCCCTGAATTTGATGTAAAGTAAAAAGACCTGGTTTACATTTTTTTATGGTAGAAGATAAATGAATGAAAAAGGCAATTGAAGACCCTTTGATGTTGAGGGTTTATTAAACATAATTGTAAACCAAAGTAGGCATTCTAAAGATATTCCAAATGTACTTGATTAATGGGTCCTTGTAAAAGCTCCTTGAAGAGGTGCCATGATCAAAGGAATTTATCTTTCAACAGGAAGGATAATATTTAAAAATTAACACAAGTGTGAGGAAATCTGGGGTTAGACTATCCAAATGGATATCATAAGTTTTGACTTCATTAATCTTGGTAATATGTAAATAGAGTTTATCAAGTTAGGGGATTAGTACAACAACTAAAACATCTTTCATTCAACCACAGATGTCTAGAAGATGAGGCTTGTTAACTGGAACAGAGACATCGTTTTCTTATCCTATGCAATATTATTCATGATATACAACTAAAAGTATCTATCTAGCTGAAGTATGTTGGAGGTGCCCGTGGTGTAATGATTATTGTCGTAGGAAATGGACACGGCAACACAAGTTCAAATCCTGGACGAGATTGCTAGCATTTCACATAGCTCTAATTACTTTCCTGGTATTCAACAGTAATTTATAGTTCAACTAGCAAGGTATCTGGCAATGTATGGCTTAGAATCACTATTCAGATTTTATGGTTTGGAATCATTCTCTGAATTATATTTGCACTAGTATCCTCATCTTCGTTGTTTGTATTGCTATATTTTATTTCTTTTTTTTTTTCTTTTTTGGTTTAATTTTTTATGATGCTGATTCCCTCAAAAATTTATACAAATTATAAATTGAAACATGAAAATTTAGGTCCACATGTAAAATAATTGAATCAGTCCAAAAAAAAAGAAGAAAATTAGGTTCTATAAATAAAGGGCATTCATGGTATAATGATTGTTGTTGTAGAGAATGTAATCAGCTACCCAAATTCAAATCCTGGTGGGGGTGTCCTCGTGGTGTAATGGTTAAAGCCATGGACTGCGGAATCGTAGTACGCGAGTTCATACTCCAGTTGCGTTATTGCGTTCACTTTCGGGCATATACCCTTGGGAAAGGTATGAACACCCTTATCCTCCTAGCTATGGGTTAAATAGTACCACTGCTGTTCTTCTAGGAGAATGGCTTTGGCATTAAATAACCTAAAAAGAGTTGATATGCCATTAAACAAAGAAACCAAACCAATCAAATCCTGGATGATTACACTAAAAATATGTGGATCTTTTGGGAAAGTGGAGTACCCCTCCATTGCTATTACTCCCAGGTCCACTCTAACTTGGTGTGGTAGTATCTGTTAGGATCCCATCTATGAGTCAAATAACCATGGGGGTGTCCTCGTGGTGTAATGGTTAAAGTGATGGACTGCGGAATCGTAGTATGCGAGTTCGTACTCCAGTTGCGCTATTACGTTCACTTTCGGGCAAATACCCTTGGGAAAGGTATGACCCCCTCATCCTCCCAGCTATGGGTTAAATAGCACCACTACTGTTCTTCTAGGAGAATAGCTTTGGCATTAAATAACATATAAAGGTTGATATGCCATTAAACAAAGAAACCAAACCAAACCAATCAAATAACCATGTAACTCTGTGCAAGCAAATAAGTAATGTTGAATAGAATTATTAGTGCTAGATAGCAATACTTGAAACCATTTAACTATGTGCAAACAGATGAGCTCTGGCTTGTTTAAAACGTTACCTACAAACTATTCGTTAACAAATCATATATGTTTGATATATATATATATATGAATAAATAGAATTTGGCATTAAATAACCATCAAGGGTTGATATGCCATAAAACCAACCAATGTAAAATATGGCAAAAATATAATAGATAAGAAATGAATTGCTATGTAGATCTATCTTTATATAATTTTAATGTTTTTACGACTAAATTGCTTAATGTAATGTTCACATTCTCTTAAGAATGTAGAGCAGACTTAGGCAACCAGTCTAAGAGAAGGAAAACTCTGAATTTTTACCAGTTTTACTACTCTGCTTGAAAACTGACCTTGTGCCAGATCCTGGCTATGGCAAAGAGGTTGGGTAAATACATACTCCTAAGGATGTGTAGCAGAAAGAACTTTGTATTTTTGTTTGGCACGTAAATTAATTTGACCGTTATGGTCGACGCATATTTTCACCCAATGAAGATGACTTATCCTATTCAGCCCGGACCATTTTTCTGGGCAGCACCAAATTGGGGAAAGCCCGCCAAACACTCTCTTCCTCAGAAGCTTTCGAAAAGGAGAGATGTACTTACTGTCTGCTCTCTTTATTAGCAGCAGCATCACGACACCATGAGGAAAGCCATCTAATTTATGGGCCTCTTGAGTCTATTCTCATAGACCAAGGGTTCCCAGTTGAATATGAATTAGATGAATTCAATAGGCCACACATGTTGACTGCGATGTAAAATTCTGCTCAGACATCCAGCTACTTCATAACCTGGGTAACATTTTCTGGAGACATGCTTCTCTCCCCAAACAACCAGGACCACACATTCATGGATGATGACAACATTCCAGTTCTTAACCAGCAAACGCGACTTTTGCAACACCTATGGCGACCATACCAACAAACTCACACATTCAACAATGCTTTAACCCTAACGATGCACATTTTGCTCTGGTATTTGGCTGCTAAAAATCCATAACTCTTTCCTTCCTTCCTTCCTTCCTTCCTATGAGACTTGCAGCATAAACGTAAATCCTTTATTCCACGCTGCCATTAAAACTATCATGAAAAACCTTACAGCATCTTCGTCTTCTCTCTCCTTTATTTTCCAACAATATTTAGCGAGGAAATAACAACGTAACAACATGTAACAATAATATTTCTTCGCTAAAGATGTGAGTTCAAATCTCATCAGAGGTAGCTTTATCATTTCTAATTTTCTCATCTTTGCTGTTTTTTCACTTGATTGTAAATTCACAACATTGTGTGAATAATCAAATTAGAAAATCCCTGTAGTGTGAATGTAGGGGTTTGCGTTTCAACTGGTATAGTTTTTTAGACTGAACTTTGCCTCCCGCACCGGTTGCTTCCGGGTGGAAGATGCGAGAGGAACTTCCGGCCTGAACACCAGTTGGCGCGAATTTGGTGTTTTTCAAAATGACCGGCATGCGAGACTGACATTTTTCTTTGTGGGTCACTAGCAAGGCAAAAAGAGTTTTCCCGTTGGGGAATGTATGCTTGCTTTACACTGAACACGAGCGCAAATAAAGATATACATCTTCATCAGTTCGAGACTCGTGTCTTTGATTTTTGGCTCCAGTTGCTGCTGTTACACTGTAGATTTGGATTTGTTAATTATTTAGTGAAACATTCACATGTTCCCAAGAGATGGAATGTGAGTTCAAATCAGGTCAGAAGCAACTTAATCATTCCTAATTTGTACTGCTTACTTTAACAGCTGCGGAATGATCCGAGAATTAATAAAAAGTAATTTAATAAAAGGATGAAAAAAAATGGATGAAAAAATTAATAAAGAAAATATTTCTTCTAAAAATTCAGGCAAATTAAGATAAGTATCTTAGTCTAAGAAATTTTTCCTTTTATTCATTCAAAACAGCAAACCATATATGATGATCTTGAGAGACTGGTGACAGGTAGATCACTGTATTAGGGTCTTGTTTTTTGTTGTTTTTTTTTTTTAGGTCTAGCATGAAGCCTTCATAAAAATTATTCATCACTTATCATAATCATCAGAATCATCAAGGCATGCTAATATTATGGATTCCCATGACTCTTTCGCACCATCTGTTTCTATCATCTATCACTTTTGGTAAGTCTTCTTGACGGTATCCATTATCCATGCAGAGCTGATGAATGTAAGTTTTTGCTGGTCAGACAGCACTGGTATATTGATGTGTAAGAGTCCACTGAAGAACATTACTTATGAGTTCATTCTTGTATCTCCAGCAGTGGCCAACTTGTCTTGCTTGTCTTACAAGGATAGTTTATAAGATTGGAGGTAAGTGGCCGTGCAGTTGCTGTTTTGTAGGGTGCTGCTTCCAGGACTTGTTTAAAACAGTATACAGCATCCTTGTGTAATTCCTGTCTAGCTTTTTCTCCAGGTGTTTGTTTAAGTTCAAATGGTGCAAACATACAGTAGTACTGACATGGCTACAGGTTGGAAGAATTTCCATTTTAAGATGATAATTTAAAGGGCATTCATCATAAAAAAAAAAAGCTAATTCAGTAAAATTGTTTTTAATTCCACACATTCACAAAACAGTTCCATTTCAAACCATTCAGTTTAGCATAAGTACATTGTTTGAATGTAAAAACAGCTCTTTTTGCAGCAATTCAGTTTAGCATATATACACAGTTTAAATGTCAAAACAGTTCTGTTTTAAACAATTCAGTTTAGCATAAGTATGCAATTTAAATGAAATACCGGCTCATTGGCCGTGTGAGTAGAGTGTTTGCCAATGGTCCGGGAGACCTAGGTTCAATCCCTGGTCGCATCATACCAAAGACTTTAAAAATGGTACTTGATACCTCCTTGCTTAACACTCAGCAATATAAGGTACATATCAAGGGGAAGTTGAGCGATCCAGAGAAAGGAGTAGTGCCCTCCCCTACACCTCGGTGTAGTCACTATTGAAAAGGGAGCCTTCTGGTCACCCTCGACTATGGTTGCCAACAATTTACATAGTTTAAATGTCAAAACAGTTCTATTTCAAGCAATTTAGTTTAGCATAAGTACACAGTTTACTTCTATTTAACCCATAGATAGGACCCTCTTAGGTGCTACCACTCCAAGCCAGAGTGGACCTGGAAGTGATGGCAATGTAGGGGTACTCCGCATTCTCCAAAGCTCTAGCATTACTGGAACCTCACCATCAGATTGTTTACAGTCATATCCAAGACACTGCAAATATGCAGTCCATGCATTCTATAGCCCCAGCCGTCTGGGTAAATTGAGCTATGAGACTGACCAATTTATATGTATTATATATACAACAAAATGTAACTCAGGCAATGTGACAATAAATTTCCTGCTTTTTTGACCCTGTATATTTGTCCAGTGAAGTATATAAAAGCATATAAGAAAAAATTCAGTTTCTATTGGTCATTAGGATTGAAAACTTGTGTATTCATCTGCTTAGTGTTCATCAACAAATATTAAAAGGTTTCTGTAGTAATAACACAGACTATTTCTCTACGCACAAGATTACAACTCCTTGGCGTAGGAATACACACACACACACACACACACACACACACACACACACACACTCTGCCCATTGAGAATAAAGATGCCTTAACTAAAGCATGCACACTGTATGTTGTCCTTAAGCCTACTGAGCAATATTAACACCCACAACAACAATATATTACAGTTTCATTTTCTTTGAATAATTAAGAAGGAAGACAAAAGTAAAGAAAAAATAGAAAGAAAGAAAGATGTATAAAAAGAAAGAAAGGGACAGAAAGAAGGATGTATATGTGATCAAGAAGAGGAGAAGAAAAAGAGAAGGAAGAATAGATATAAAGTTGTGATGACAAAGAAAAATAATATGAAAATAGATCGCAAAAAATAAAGCAATAGAAGGTAAACGAAATGTATAGACAAAAGTTGGAAGGAAATGAGTGAAGAAGAAGAAGAAGAAGAAGAAGAAGAAGAAGAAGAAGAAGAAGAAGAAGAAGAAGAAGAAGAAGAAGAAGAAGGTTTCTGCAGTAAGAAGTAAAAAAGGAAAGGAATGATTTGGTTTGGTTTCTTTGTTTAATGGTATATCAACTTTCGTTGGTTATTTAATGCCAAAGCCATCCTTGTACAAGAACAATAGTAGTATTATTTAACTCATATGTGGGAGTTAAAGTTCATGCCTTTCCCAAAATATTATTTATAGAAAAAGTGAATAATAATAAAAGTAATTATGTGAATGGAGTTTGAACTTGCTTACTATGATGACGCAGTCCAGCCCGTTACCCAGAAATCCACGGCTCTTCCCCGAAAAGGTTGGAAGAAAAAAAAAGTTGAAAGGAAGGAAGGAAGGAAGGAAGGAAAGAAATAATCAAAAGAAATACAAACAGAAAAGAACAAATGTGAAGAATAAAGGAAAAAAAGTAAATAAAAATAACAAAGAAAATTAAGATAGAAGGAAGACTGTTCTGATGTGTATATCTCGCAAAGAAGATCTTGACTGGCTAATCGCATTAGCTAGACGTCATTTGCTGCTTTTATGGGTGCATCTAATTTACATACGCAACTACACCTCCCTAAACCTCGAAAGTTGTCTGCCCTTCGTGGCTCTTCTGCTTCTCCCGATTATTCTCAGGGACCTGTTTTGTTTTTCTTCGTGTCTTTCTTGGTTTCTTCTTCGAGTTCATTTTCTTCGTCAGTCTCTTTTAGGAGTTTATTATTACTTTTTCCCATACCCTATTTTGTTGCACTGCAAAATCATAGGTCTCCTTTTCTTCTTCATTTTCAATTCTTCCTCCGTTTCTACATCTGTGTGTTCGATACTGGATCTAAGCTAATCCTCCAGGGCTAGTACGTGCTGCCCATTTTTCTCAAATATCGTTGTGTTATGTCTTTTCTGTAATAGAAATTTTGTTTTTCTAGATTTGGTTCTTTTTCTTTCGTCTATCAAACTCTAATGTGGATCGGGCGTCTATCTGCGAAATTGGGTTCTCTTACAAGTACATTAGCCAAAATCGAATGCTACAAGTTTAATAGTGCATTCTAAAATTCTCGATAATATAACCCTTTGAAATTCTATGGGAATGTTAAACATATCACCTGAGATAGTCCCTTGGATATATGGTGATGCGGTTGTAAGCTACAAAGATAAATTACTTTTGTATTTTAACACGTGATGGTAAGTCACGTGATCCTCTTCGTTGGCGCCACTAAATTTGACGTGCAATGTATATTCCACTTTGCCCAGTCGGCTGGAATACACCGACTGCTTCTCTGCAGAGGGGTAAGATTCCCCACCCCCAACGAGTGTCCTAGATATGACACTAAACAATCTGATGGTCAGGTTCTAGCAATGCTGGAGCTTTGGGGAATGCGGAGTACTCCTTCATTGCCATCGCTCCCAGGTCCACTCTGGCCCGGAGTGGTAGCACCTGATAAGGGTCCTATCTATGGGTTAAATAGAACTAAACCGTGCTTCTTTCACGATACTGATTTTTGCATTTAAACTGCGTATTTATGCTAAACTGAATTGTTTAAAATAGAACTGTTTTGACATTGGAACTGCGTACTAGTGCTGAACTAAATTGGTCGAAATAGAACTGTTTTGACGTCTAAACTGTGTACTTATGCTGAACTCAATTATCTGAAATAAAACTGTTTGACATTTAACTCTGTGTATTGCCCAGTCAGCTGGGACTGTAGAATACACTGACTGCACCTCTGAAGAGGGGTAAGACCCCCCCAACTAGTGTCCTGGATATGACACTAAACAATCTGATGGTGAGGTTCCAGCAGTGCTGGAGCTTTGGGGAATACGGAGTACCCCTTCATTGCCATCGCTCCCAGGTCCACTCTGGCCCGGAGTGATAGCACCTGATATGGCCCTATCTATAGGTTAAATGGAACTAACAGCTAAACTGAATTGTTTGATTAAACTGAATAGCTTAAAATAGAAATCTTTTTGACAATTAAACCGTACTTACATTTAAACTGCGTGCTTATGCTTAACTGAATTATTTGAAATAGAACTGTTTTTCGACATTAAAACTGTATTTACACTAAACTGAATTGTTATATATAACTGCTTGAAAAGTTTGAAATAGAAATGTTTTTGACAATTAAACTGTGTACTTATGCTTAACTGAATTGTTTTAAATAGAACAGATTATTTACATAAAAATGGATTTGGCATTAAATAACCTACAAAGGTTGATATGCCATAAACCCCACCAAACCAAACTATATTCCACTTGTATTTGTTTTTAGTGTTTTGGGAAATGGTTAATTTCTCTAACATTATAAATCATTTGGCAACACAAATGAATAACGAAACTTCTTTTAAACAACACAGCAAAGAAAGGTTTATTATCGCAGCAGGTGTAAAGAAGTGGGAGTGAGAAAGTGTCCCTTTTGGTGTTGCTGGTTAGAATGTTGGTCCTTGGTTTGTAGGAAGCGTGTGTGAAGCTAGCAGCAGCGTGTTCTCCAGCGATGGGGTTCCAAGTGGAATCAGTAGCAGTGGTAATTTACTAAGCTTTTTTTTTTTTTGCTTAGATGTGGCACAAGGCCATATGAAAGGGACACCCAATGAGACTCGAACTCACTCGTGTAGATTTGCTAGTCGAGCTTGCTAACCATTACACCACCAAAGGCGCCTGGAATCAGTAGCAGTGGGTGTGAGAGATGTCTGTTTGGGCTGCTGGCTAATTGCTCTCTAAGGTTGTCCGCTCAATCAAAAGGGACTAGGAAATAGTTCTAGATGAAGAATGCGCTCTGCCTGTCGCGAATTGCTTGGTGGGGGCATTGATTCGTGAAAGGAAATAGATCTGTGGCTACTACATGTTCTTATTTTTTTAGTTCCGGCATATAGTATATGTACACGTGTTCGCTACATGATTTTACAATCATGTAGCGAACACGTGTATATATATTATTTCCCAAATTACGTTTAGCTTTCTAATGAGTCGGTATACCTTTACCCTATTAACAGAGAATCAAAAAATAAATAAAAGAAAAATAAATAAATTCAAACGTAGCAGTTCCCAGAAGACTTCAGACGGGAAGCGAATTCCGCGCATGCCTGAAGGGACGAGCCTCCTGGCGCCAAAAGAGAAATTCTATCATTAAGCTGTAACAACTGCTATCAAAAGGACCCTTTTCCCCTTCACCTGCGATGAAGGTAGCACGTGTGTTCACGAAGTCCTGGGTTTGATGCCAGCCATGTCTCCTGTTAGCAACCACCTCTGCTAAATATATCTCACCAGATACACCTACTGGACAAACTCCAAATCTTCAACGCACTAAGAATGACTCTAGTATATTTCAACAGCTTTTCTGGGAAATGCAACGATTTGTACTGGTTCAGGAAAATTTCCCATGCCACAGAGCAATCGTGAACCCAAAATAAAATTTTGAGTATACAAAAAAAATTCGCGTAGACAAAAGAAAAGTTAATGGAGCAAGAAGAAAAAAAAGGAGTTATATATGAAACTCAAAATCATCCCAACGGAACCCAGCAATTCACCGACACCGACGGCTTACAGCACAAATAAATAAATAAATAAATAAAAACCTTTTTGTACCCCGTAGTTCTTTTCTGGGATTAGATATTAACGGTTTGTAGTCTGATTTTAGAAAAAAACATTCCGTCCAAATAAGGAGTTTCGCACGCTTTGTGTACTCCACACTATTGCTAGTGTTTCCTTTTCAATATTCGAGTATTTTGTTTCTGCTGCTGTTAGCATTGTTGATGGATATATTCCTGGGTGACTTTCTTATGATATATGTAGTGGAGACTGTAATTTTGTGAATAGAGTTTGGTCCCCCAAACTTTATGTTGTAGTTTAGTATATGTTTAGCTAAGTGGTATGTTATGTTTGGAAAAAGGCACATGGATAATGGTAAAATAGGCACATGGAAAAAGGTAAAATAGGCACATGGAAAAAGGTAAAATAGGCCCATGGAGACAAATGTAGTAAATGATATGAAAATTGTGAAAATGATATGAAACGTTGCGGACAAAGGAACATTCAAAACAAGGCAGCATAAACAAAACAAATTTATATTCATAACAAAACATGCAATGATACATTTAAAATATGACTAGGGTTCTATTACTGTTCGTGAAAATATTCTCTGTGTGTGTGTGACTAACACAACTAAAAACTACAAAAAGGACTAAATGACAAAGAGTCCTCTGCATGTTAACTACGTATTTCTAAATGTTCGTTTTTTTCTGTAGTTCGACGTAATTGCTGTTTTCGAGGCTGGAAAAAGTCTCATAGATAAGGTATACTGAGGAAAGGAATGTTTGCTTGGCCTATGCATTTTGTGGCGTTTGACGACTGTTGGTGAAAATGAGAGAGTGATAGTATTCTCACTGGAAGTCACTCTGAAGAGAGTGGGTTAGCCCTGCAAGTGAAAATGTGAAAAAGAGGAAGAGTGTTTGAAGACGAAGTATCTATAGAAAATACGTGTCTTGGAGTCGGCTCCAAAAAACGCGGGACGAAATTCAAACGAGGACGTAGTTTTAAACACTGACCACGTGGTTCTCCAGGCCAATGGTTTCCCGAGACTGAATATTTGCGTGCGTCCGCCATCTTTGTTTTGGGAACAAGTAGCATACCTCCCAATTTAAATTATAGGCGTGTAAGTCCTATAATATAACTGCTTCTATATGTTCATTCGCATTTGTCGTTAGGATTATTTCTTTCTTTGGATCAAAGATTTTTTATCACTGTTCTTTTTTCTTTTCTCTTTTTTTAAATACCTTTGTCAATGTTTCAAAGGTGATAGTTTGTCTTCATATCCAGTTAAACTTTACTTTCTTTCTACGTAGCTTTGCGAACGATTCTATCAGGTCACCTTATCTAGATTGAGTGTTACTTTAAACACTTGTAAGACCTAAAAAGGATTGTTTCTCGATGGGATATTTCTGTTATTTTATTGGTTAGTCTCTCATTGGGCGATATTCCATCCTTTTATATTTGATATCCTAAATGATATCTTATCGCATTTTAACTTGTATTTGTCCTTGTTTATAGTTG
Organism: Sepioteuthis lessoniana; assembly: GCA_963585895.1. Lineage (NCBI taxonomy): Eukaryota > Metazoa > Mollusca > Cephalopoda > Myopsida > Loliginidae > Sepioteuthis > Sepioteuthis lessoniana. Next base: position 10,176,702 of record OY757913.1, read on the forward strand.
TGGAGTTTGAAGGTATTTTATGAATGTCAGTTGCTAAGGGCAAGGCTGTGTTGCCGTAAGATGTCTGACTCCATATTTTGGTTATTTAGTTTTACCCCACGTTGACGTGGCTGGCGCAATGCCTTGCCCAAAGAAGGTCCATAAGAAATATACAAAAAAAGATAGAGACAGATAAAAGACGAAAACATTTCTTTCATACTTTCCTTTATTTACTTGGTGAATGGACTAACCAACGCTATGTCCCAAGACACAGCGTGGTGCCCAAACACCAGATAGTAAAATCGGTGTTGTCGGTTCGACGTCACTACCCGAAAAGAGAGGTCGGTTAACAGAAAACCTGAGTATTTATCTCTCTTCACCGGCTCCAAATTCGCTACTCCAAAATTCTTCTAATTTTGGCGCGACCACTTCTCATTGGCTACTTTACATTTTATTATTTTTCTTTTTCTAATTTTAAACCGGATGGATGCGTGGAGCCTTATGCGTGGCGACGCGTTTATACATTTTGTATCTGGCAGCCGACAAGTCAATATCCGGTTGGGAGTTTTTTGTTAATTCCTAAATCGCCACATAGTCATATCCACTTCATTTAGCTTCTTTAAAATTTACTCTGTTTTGTGTTTCAGATTTTTTGGGGTGTGGAGGGTGGACGTCCGGATGTATCATTTTATTTATTTTTACCGATAAATTTTTAAAAAAATTGCTTTTTGAGAAATATGGCAGACGGATCCACCTAAGTAAGACTATCGAAGTAATTTACAAAGCTTTTAGCTTAGATGTTACACAAAGCCGCATGAATGGGAACCCAGTAAGACTCAAACTCACAGGTGAAAGTTTGCTAGTCTAGCTTGCTAACCATTACACCACCCGAAATGCCCTAAAAGAAGACTATCGAGGTGTTTATTGTTGTTTAGTCGTAATTTCCTTAAATTTCTAGTCAATTTCAGTCTGGTTGTATGCTGACTCGGGATCTATTTTTTCAAAAAAAATTAATTTTTCCTCGCAGTTTCAATATTTGGCAATGGAAACGTGTCTGAGCATATTTGGTGATTCACCCCTATTTTGTAATCTCCATATATTCTTAAATCCTCTTCAGGTTTCCTTATGGCTACAATCGATGAAGCCCAATTGCTACCACATCGGGGAGCTTTTTCTAGTATTCCTTAAAATATCATTTTTTAAAAGTTGGCCACTACTGTAGATAGGATATGAATTGTTAACTTTCTCGATTACACATAGCTAGAGTGATGGTTTTCCTTTAACCGAATGCTTACCTTGTAGCCTCTTAAATATCCGGTGGTATTTTCTCCTGCTTTTACGGAATTAATGAGTTTTGTGGCATTCGCTTTCAACCCGTCAATTACTAATATTTCATGATTTTTATTGCATGCAACTATCGTGATAGAAATCATTTCGAAGCGCTTTTTCTTTCGAATATCCCTTCAAAAGTGCCCATTACGTTAATTACAGTTCCGACGAATTGCTGCAACTGGAGATTGCTCTTTTTCAATTTCGGTTTGCCCATTCTGCCCCAGAAGTTGCTCAGTATTTAAGTGATATTACGGGGTTTACGATATTTTGGTTGTTGTTATCAAATTACTCTGTTAAGGTTTATCAGCCTTAATGACGATTGGCGAGTGTTCTAAAAATAGAAAAATGTAGACACACAGATGCCAAGAATTCAAAATTGGGCAGAAAAATAAGGAATCGTTTCTTTTGGTAGGAGGAGATGAAGAGAAGGAGTAGGAGTTAGGGATAGTAGTTTTGTAGGAGGTTCGAAAAAAGGAAGACGCGAGGAAATAGTCAGTTAACTACTAGAGTCCACGAGGGACAAGCGAGTTGACTACTAGAATTCAAGGTGAACATAACTCAACAATTTCCGCTCCTGTATCCACAGAAATTGAAAGGTTACAACAAAGCTTAATTACAACTTGATGTAAAAACCTGATTTTCTCGCACCAAAACATCATTGAATCGAAGTTTGTGTTTTCTTCAATAATTTCAACAATCGAAGATATACAACAACTCCATTTTTGGTTCCTCTTCTTACCCCATGTTAAGTTGCTGGTTTCTCTTTCAGTATATGTTTGGTTCACATACACTATAAGTTAATTCGTCCTTATTTATGTAGCGCGGAACAAAATAACAAAACTTCTTTGAAGAACAACAAAGAATGGTTTACTTTTATGACAAAAGTAGACTTGTGTCAGAGTGAGAAAAGGTTCTTTTTGGGTATCAGGTAGCAGTGTCGTAGATAGTACAACAGTTCTTTAGTTCTTTAGTGTGTTGCAGGTAGCAGTTTTAGTTCCTTTGTATGTGTAGCTGGTAGCCGCCGTTATCTTCTTTTGTGGGTATCTGTGGCAACAGTTATCTTCAGTGAAGATTGTCTATGCTAGGTTCCCGTGGCATGCTACAGGAGAGATGTCTTTCTTCTTTGCTGGCCGACTTCCAAAAGTCGCTAGAAAAAAATAGTTCTTGAGAGGAAGAAGGAATCAATGCGCTCTGTCCGCTGATTGGTCAGGGTGTGGCCGAATCGATTGGCGGGGGCATTAATTCGTGAGAGAAAATATATCAGTGACTGCTACACCCTTCTTGGTCTATGAAGGCTTTAAAGGAATTATATGGAAAGAAGACAGGAAAAAAGATATATTCTAATTTCAACTTTATTGCATTTGGGATTTTTGCACGTAGTCTCTAGTTGGGAAATGTCTTCATGGACTATTTGAGAACTGTCATTTTCCCCAAATCATACGTTGAAATAAAACTTGTTACTTTCGGGATGGATAAAGTTAATTATTCGGTGTTTTTAGTTATAGTTTGCTAAGTCCATTATATAGTGTTTTAGTTGTGGGTTTGATGAGTCCATGATTTGGTGTTTTTAGTCGTGGGTTGCTGGTAACAGAGACAGCTGCTACTAGTGGAAAGGTTTACCAGCGTGCCGCATAAAAACGGACGCGTGGAGCCTTCCACCAGCATCAAGAAAGATTTAAGTGTTTTTACTTCACCGATCACCGCTGAAAGAACACAGTTTTTTTCTTTTGCCGAGACAGTTCCTTTTTTTTTGCATACGTGTCGCTAGTCTTCCTGTCCGGGGTTTCTGAGAGTTTCTGCATTTTTTATATTCATTTTTTTTTATTTAATTTAATTTTTAAAATTTTTTCTATTCTCTACAATATCATTCCTAGTGTCGACTTGCTTGAGAAAAAGGTGTCATTCAACTTTTTTCTCCCGTCTTGGTAGATGTATCTATTGCATATATTTCGGCATTTTTTGTTGGAGGGTTTGTGTTTCCTACCCTTTCTATTCTTCTTTTGTACTTGCAGACCTCCACTTTCTTTTTTCACTTTAAACATAATTTTCCCAGCGCTGGGTATTTATTCTTATTTCGTTTATGTTCTTTGGCACAATATTTGCATTTGGTTGTGTTGTATGTCTTCAGTGTTAAAATGGTTGATTTCCATAACACTATAAATTAATTGACAATACAAATAAATAACGAAACTTCTTTTAAAACACAACAACGAAAGGTTTATTATTTTAGCAGAAGTAAACGAGTCAGAGTGAGAAAAGGTTCTTTTTGGTGTCGCCGGTTAGTATGTTGGTCCTTGATTTTGTAGGAAGTGTGTGTCACTGTAGCAAGTAGCTCGTGTGACTGCCGCAAGGCTGGTTCTTCTTTGTTTGAAGCGAGTAGCAGCGTGTTCTTCAGTGAAGGGGTTCCAAGTGGAATGTCTGTAGTAGAGGACACGAGAGAGGTGTGTCTTGGATGCTGACTAGGTGCTCTCTGACTTATTATGACTTCCAAAAAGGTATAGAAAAAATAGTTCTAGAGAGGAAGAAGGAATCAATGCGCTCTGCCCTTGATTGGTCAGTGAGAGGCCGAATCACTTGGCGGGGGCATTGATTCACGAGAAGAAATAGATCTGTGATTGCTACATCACCCCCTGCTGAGGCAGAAAGCCGACAGAGAAAAGGTAGCAGTCGTAAAAACAAACAAGGGTTCATTGTCTATATATACAGTTTTTTTGGGTCAATGTACGCGTCGACCACTACGTGTGGTGGTAACGTAATTGTCATTTGGCGTTGTATTCCCTTCTACAATGTTCATGTGTGTATGTAGGGGGGATATGTGGCTCTTGTGTGTTAGTATCAAGAAAGGCTCTTTTCACCCTGTCAATAGATACTGGTCTTTTGATAATTTTTTTGTTGCTTGAACTCTTAAATTAATTCTAGTTGGAAAAAATTCAATGCTCGTTTCTAAATTCCTGTTACTTATTTGTAACCTTTCAAGTATTTTGTGTTTATGTGACATGTCTTGTGAGCCTTTGTACAATACTTATCTGCCCTTCGCATTCTGTTATTGTAGTTACCTCCCTTACTGGCATTCTTCAGTTGATGAATCGCTTAGTCTGGGAATGTTTTGTTAAATAAATCCTTGTTAAGGAATACCTGTCTTGTCAACTCATTTCAGCCTTCAATAAATCTGAGAAAGATTAATTCGTTCTCCGTAGTCATGTCTTTGGTTCCCAGTTTTTCAAATTCAAAATATTTAGATGCTTTCTTTAACATATTATACTGTCTCTATGAATTTGGTTCTCTCTGTGATAACTATGTAGGAAGACATGTTATTTGTTGAATATTTTTGGTCTCACATTTCGTGGTAGGTATATATTTGGAAAAGGCAAACGAAGTAAAGATGTGCGACGAGGAAGACAAAAATACATTATAAAACAAAGCCGTACAAACAAATTCAAATTTTTATATCAACAATACATGCAATGAAACATTCTAAAACATTACTAGAGTTCCAATACTGTTCGTGAAATATTCCTCTGTGTGTGTGTGTGTGTGTGTGAGTGACAAACACTAATGCTACAAAAAAGGACTATTTAACAAAAGTGTCCTATGCGTGTTGACAACGTATTTTTACTGTTTCTTTCTTTCTTTTGGCGAAGTTTCTGTGTTCGAGGCTAGTAAAAGTCTCACCGACAAAATATAAGAAGGAAGAGAATGGTTGCATGGAGTATACATTTTCGTGTCAGAAGTTAAACGTAAAAAGAGGAAAAGTGTGTTGACTCTGTTAGTTGAAATTGAGAGAGTGAGAGTGTTCTCTCTGGAAGTCACACTAGAAAGAGTGTGTTGGCCCTGTAAGTGAAAATGTGAAAGAGAGCTGTGTTTACTCTCCAAGTAAAATTGTGAAAAAGAGGGTGAGTGTTGGAAGATTAGAGTATTTATAGACAATTCTTGTCATGGAGTAGGCTCCAAAAACGCGGGAGAACATTGAAGTTGCGGACGTAGTTTTGAGCACTAACCACGTGGTTCTCCTGGCCAACAGGTTCCAGAGACTGATTAGGATACTGACGTCCGCCATCTTTGTTTCAGGAACAAGTGGGATAACGTCCATTTTAAAATATAGGCGTGTAAATCCTATAACTAGTCTTCTTTTTTGTCGAAAATTTTTCCAAATTATTCAAACAATCTCTTCATAAGTTAATTCTTCTAATTCTCTTAGGTAAGTCATTGTCCATATTTTCTTCATATCTGCACAACCTGCCGTAGTCAGAAATTGTTCTGTGATTTCCTTCTCTCCCCCGCTAGCCTTTTCGTCTTTTAATTTCTTAAACCTTGCCAAAGCTGCGAAACGTCTGATCCGTGTTTCTATGTGCTCCGATTCGTCCAGTGTAGTTTGTGGGGATTTAGGAATTAACAATAAAACTCCCAACCGGATGTTGACTCGTCAGCTGCCACATACAAAATGTATAAACACGTCGCCACGCATAAGGCTCCACGCATCCATCCGGTTAAAATCAGAAAAAAGAAAAATAATAAAAAGTAAAGTTGCCAATGGGAAGCGGTCGCGCCAAAATTAGAAGGATTTTGGAGTGGCGAATTTGGAGCCGGTGGAGAGAGATAAATACTCAGGTTTTCTGTGAACCGGGTCTTGTCAGGGAGTATCCGTCGAACCAACAACATCATTTTGCTGCCTGGTGTTTTGGGCACCATGCTACGTCTTGGGACGTAGCGTTGGTTAGTCCATTCACCAAGTAAATAAAGGAAAGTATGGAAGAAATGTTTTCGTCTCTTATCTGTTTCTATCTTTTCTTTTTGTATATTTCTTTTGGACTTTCTTTGGACAAGGCATTGCGCCGGCCAGTCAACGTGGGGTAAAATAATATAACCAAAATATGGAGTCAGATATCTTACGGCAACACAGCCTTGCCCTTAGCCCCTAACCTTCAAAACCCTTTTAAACCCCACAAGTTAAGGCTTCTATCGGCGATGCCATTCTTATAATGTGTATATCTCGCTGAGTTGATGATGACTATTAACATTAACTAGACGCCGGTTAACATTGAGTTTCTGCTTTTATGGGTATATCTAATTTATATACGATACTACAAAGACAATTGCTTCAGAGAAAATAACAAAAATTTTTGACATCATTTATATGAATATTTGATTTTAACAAAAAAGAAAGTCAAAGCCTTTTCCTGTATTCAGTGTTGTTAAAATAATGAAATTCTTTTTGAAATGATTAAGAACCGAATAAATTTGAGATTTTTAGTCTTTGAGAAATAACAGATTGAAAATAATTTTCTTTGGTAATTCATTGTGAGTAAACGTGAAACCGGAGTAAAATCAAGGTATCTGTGTTTGAGCTTTAATTTTCTATATTAGTTGGGGAAATTGATTTCTGTTTAAAAAATTCCCAAGGAAACTGTGTAATTACCTTCCTTTAGTTCATACACTTACCACTAGGAGTGTTGTGGGATTACCTTTCCTTGGCATAGGCACCACAGATGGTTATTCACAAATGTTTACAATAGTAAGTAGTAAAGTAAAGTTGGCGACCTTAGACGAGGGCGACCCGAAGGCTCCTTTTTCAATAGCTACTACACCGAGGTGTAGGGGAGGGTACTACTCCTTTCCCTGGATTGCTCCACTTTACCTTTGATACGTACCTTATATTGCTGAGTGTTAAGCAAGGAGGTATCAAGAACCATTTTAAAAGTCTTTGGTATGACGTGACCTGGGATTGAACCGAGGTCTTCCAGACCATTGGCGAACACTCTACCCACTTGGCCAATGAGTTTGGTCGATATCACTCCGAAAGAAACATGCATTAAAGGAGACAAGTTGGTAGGATTTCATTTAACACAACCATACACATATACGCACATACACGTATACACACACATATACATACTCACATACAATCACGCATACATACACATACGCATATACATACATACTCATATATACATGCAAACATACACACACATACGAATATGTACACAAACACATACGCATACATACGCACACATAAGTATACACACATACATATACGCACACACATTCACACACGCACGACACATACATACATACATATATATATATATACGTTGTAGGATGTGTGAATGTGTTTTTATCCTATTTATGTATTTATGGTCCTTGACTATTTAATGTTAATTTTAGATATTTAGAATAAGGGTTTAATATTTATGCTTCCCCACAAGTTTGATATAGAGTGTTTAGTTTAGTTTAGAATATAGGAGAATAGGGCATAATATGATATAGGCACATGGATAAAGTAGTAAATGAAGGAAGATATGCAACAAATGAAACGAATAAAGGTTGTAAAACGGCGTGGACAAAATGAACATTTAAAACAAGGCGACGAAAAAAAAAACAAATTTATATACTATAATAATAAAACTTACATTGATACATAAAAAATATTTCTAATTCTACTAAGAAAATAATAGTGTGTGTATATGTGTGAGCTCGTGTGTGTGTGTGTGTGTGTGCGTGTAACACAACTAAGCTATAAAAGAATTACAAGTTCAAAATGTCCTTTTTTATGATTAGAAACGGGCACTTTCTCAGAGACTGGAAAGCGTCTCATAGTCATTGTATATGAATGTCTGCGAGGCCCATCCATGTTGCCTTTCACTCCTGTTGATTCACACTGGAAGGAGTGTGTTGCTGCTGCGAAGAAATTTGGCAAAAGAGAACAAGGGTGTTTGAAGACGACGTATTTATAGAAAATACGCGTCTTGTAGGTGGCTCAAAAACGCAGGACTTGAATTTACGCGCCGACGTAGTTTTAAGCATGTCACGTGGTCCTCCTGGCCAATGGTTTCCCGAGACTGAATATGTGAGCGTCTACCATCTTTGTGGGAACAAGTGGCATACCGCTCAAAATAATTTATAGGAGTGTAAAGTCCTATAACGTACATACATACACTCACAAACACTAGAAGACTTTTCACCAAAGAACCTTTTACCCTTTTTATTGCACTCATTCATTTTCCTTTATTTTTCCGCTTGGAGAACTTTGCTTAAAGACTTTCTTCTTTTTATTACATTCAGACATATTCGACTTCTCTCTCTCTCTCTCTCTCTCCTCTCTCTCTCTCTCGTCCCATTTCTTGAAATGAATCTATTAAGTCTTTGAATTGTATTCACTTTATTTCTTACGAGTCGTTGTCAGTGTGATGGCTCTGCAACTAAACACAAGATAAAGAAACATTATACAAATAAAACAATTGAGAGTGTCACTGAAACTTTTAACAATAAAATCTTAACAATGATATTGTAGAAAGGAACAAAACAGGACAGTGAAGCTAAAAAATTAGATGATAAAAAGAAAGATACATTTATTTGACAACAAAATAAAATAAGATACTTATTCAAAAGTGGTGAAAATTAGAAGCTAATTATTTTTGGGGAAGAATTATTTTGAAATTCCACTAGTTGTACTTCCTCTCAAAGCTCAAAATTAGTTGGACTTGTTGCAGGATTTTGAATTGACGAATTTTTCATTCAGATTTTATGGATTTGGGAAATGAATCTTTATAGTAACCAGTCAGAATGGACATGGTCGAATCACTCCCCTGATGTCAGAAAGGATATGTATAGTTTGTGCTGCCTTGTGGGATCTTGAAAAAAGTTGGTAGAGATAAAAACGAGATAAAGAGATGATGAGTAGTTCATAGGAAGAGAAAAATGTCAGACACGTGGTCACTGGAAAAAAGCAACACTTTAATATTGGTGTTTCAGCCTCCCTCTAGACCAGTCTCAAAAAGTGGGAAATGTAAAGTAACATTTTTGAATCGATGAAGAAATTGATAAATTGTTGCTGAGGGATCGAAGCCTCATTTCGAAAATCTCTAATTTTCGTGTAACCGTTTCTCGCACTTACTGGTAAAGTTCTCATGGTTGATCGTTTCTCGTCGGTCACTAAGACGAGCACCAGGTTCGTTAATGTTGGCAGACGACCAATTCTTTACATTAGCTTCAATTGTTAAGTTTCCTAATGCACGATTTATTGATTTTTAGAAAATATATATAATTCTAAGAAACAATGTTATATTATCAAGAAATTTTGTTGAATAAAGTAACGACTTCGAACTTCAGTCGTGTTGTGACTTGGGAAAGGCAAGAAATCCGACCAGCTATGAGTGAAATAGTATTATAGCTGTTCTACAAGGATTCCTTTGGCATTAAATAACCCACGAAGATTGATATGTCAAGGAACTTATATCTTTTTGTTTGTATTATATATATGTGAATATGTTGTATACTCATATGCAGATGCATGCATAAATCACAACGACACAATAATAAAGACGAGCGACTCAGTTCTTTAAGAAAAATATACCTCTCACTTTATTCGAAAGGTTTGTGTGTGAGAGGGAGTTGGAGACCGAACAGAACTGCAACATATTGACCCCCTACTCTATTGGCCATAACCGCGTTTCTTTCCCATTCTCCTGTGCTGCTCAACCGGGGGCCCACTCTGCTGGGTGCTGGCTTACTCTACCGCATCTTGTCACCAACGGGTCTGGTCTCCAAACTAACTGAATTCCTGTCTCCACCGAGTTATATAATAGTTCAACGCCCACCTTCTTGTGGACATCACAATTTTGCACTCATTCAACCTGTCCACGGTCAAAGCTATAATATCCTGATTATTCCTCAGGATGCACCTGTTATTTACATCGGTGCATTTCCTATTTTGACAGTCCAGCCGGGTCGTAGGTCAATATACAACAAATATAGTAGCATTATTAAACACTGGCCTTGTGCTTGCATGGAAGCAGTAAAGATAGATTTCAGTAGAAATAAGAGCTTTGTTACATGTCAATTTAGGAATTCAACATGGTCATCCTTAAGCCACGTAGTATTCAACATGTGCCCCTTTGGTATATGACCCCTCAGGGGTCAATCCAGAAGATGGACAATTTAGATGTTTTGTCTTACTTAGCAACTAAAAGGAATAATTTTGAGCACTTTTTATGTAACAGTAGTGATCTAACGTCATCAACCCAGTTGGCTAGGGCTATAAAATGCACCAACTGCTTCTCTGCTGAGGGATAGGACTTTCACTCATTGAGTGTCCAAGATTTGACATTAAACAATCTGATGGTAATGCTCCAGTAATGCTGTAACTTTGGGGAATTTGGAGTACCCCTTCATTGCCATCGCTCCCAGGTCTACTCTGTCTCGGAGCGGTAGCACTTGATAGGGTCATATCAATGGGTCAAATAGAAGTTTGACATTTAAGCCGAGTGCAAACGAATGACTTATGTTGAATTGAGTTGTTAGTGATACATAATAATACTTGGAACCATTTAACTTTATTGACTTATGCTAAATTGAATTGTTACAAAGTTCAGTAAAAGATCAACACCTTGCCAGCTTGAGGGTCAAAGAATTTTTTAGATAAAGTATTCCTGATGATTTCTTCTCCCATCCAAAATAAAGGAATATCTTCGGCCAATCAAAAGACCGGGAAATACTTAAAAAAAAAAAGATTTTCAGAAACAAGTTCAACGGAGCCTATTTTTTGCCCTTTGGTGGCCATAAATAACAGGCGAAACTTAAATAGTAGTAGTGAGATCCAAAGCGGCAATTTGTAGGGTCTGCTCCTCGCAACGGCAGACGCGGCCGGTGATCAAAGCAGGTCTGGCGGTGGTTAGCTAAGAATACTTATGAATCACGGAAGCTCAGCACGGAATGCTAGACAACGGCCATCTTTTTAAAACACAGAATAACCTCCGAAATCTCTGAATTTTAGACTATGCTCGATACCAACCACATACTCACAAAGTCTAGGAACTGGGTTAGAAAGAAAAAATGAACGAGAGATTTTTATCTTCCTATCTTCTTCTCCTGGACTTCGCAAACTATCTTTACCGCCCCAAAGAAGACAAGACTGCTATCTTCCTCTCAATCAAATACTGCTTCTTCTTTTACGCCGACTGTGAATAATACTGAGGGAAACTAACCTGTAGCAGAAAGAATTTCAAATCATTATTTAGCGCGTTAATTATTTTGACCGTTGTGGTCTCGATCTCATATTTTCACCCAATGAGGATTATTTATCCCATTCTGCCCGGAGGACTTTCCCGGGTAATATAAAAGGCGGTGGAAACGCACGTTCATTCTCTCCTCACCTAATTTTCGAGCAGGACAGAATGATCCTCCATTTCTCTCTAACTCCAGCAGCAGACCACAACACCATGAGGAGAGCACATCCAGTTTATGGACCGTTGTTTTCTACGATTTCATTCCATAATCTTTTGTTCATCCCTCCTAGACCAAAAGATCTCAGAAGCATTAAATTGGATGTTTTATTCCGGCTCTGATATCAGCTACTTAATTCTTATTTAGGAGTCCATTTTTCCACCTTTTACTCCTTTCTCCTAAATCAACAGGAGCTCAAACTTCTGGCTGAATGCTAAATTCCTATTTACAACTGCCCTTCTATTATTACTCACTGCACAAGGAAAAATTAATCTCAATCTGTCATTAAAACTTCCTTTTTGAAACTTATCAATATTCTCGTCGTCTCATTTATTTTCTTCTTTTTAATATAACAAGAGGCTGTAGGACTCATTAACCTTAATTGACATTTTTGTAAAAATGGTAACTTTATCTACCCTTTTGTTATAAACCTTTAAAAAGACATCTATTTGCCTTTTGTTGGGGAACAAAACAGTGGCCTCCCTTTTGGGGATTTATAGGCGGAGCTTCCGACAATCACGTGACCATTGGTCATGTGACAAATCGAGAAGCGAGTTCTACCATCTTTTGGTAGCAGACATCACCATTTTCTTTTGTCTCCGTTCAGCGAGAAGCAGGTACGTGCAAATTATCTTCTGAGAATTTCCGTATATCATGAAAACGTAAATATTTAACCGTTGCTATTCAACTCTTCTTTTTCTTGGGAACAGTGTTTGTAACCTTTTTATGATTTGGCATATTAGTCGTGTTTTATAATTATGTGTAAATATATGTATGTAAAATATATGTTATTTTAGTCTAAATGGACTTTGTTATTCCTTACGAAAATATTCTGTGTTAGCATTAAGATAGTCTAATGTTTTGTTGGGAAAGTCTTGTCGTAATCTTTATTAATGACACGCACTATAAATTTCTAAACTTTCTTCCTCACAAAAAGTTTTCAAAGAACTCTTTCTAATTAGGCGCTCAATGAGACTTGTTTATTTTCTTATCTTTTTACTTGTATTTCTTAAGGTATATGCCCATTTTTCTACCTTTTATACGTTATCAATCGTTTTCTTTATATGTAACTCTCATTTTTCATATTTTGTACTTATAAATAAACAAATTTCTTACCTGTTACAATTTTTCAATCGAGTATAGTCCTGCTTTGTTTGCTAACCTAAGAAACGGTTTCATTCTCGTTTTTATTTCCTTGCATAGTTGCATAATATATCTTATATGATATGTCTTGTTCGAATGTAGTTGTCTTGCGCTACAATAACTCGCTCTACCCACAACATGGAGAGGTGTTTGAAGAAAAAATGTTATTCACGTTTATGGTCGTTCGTGTTTGTTCCTTTAGGAAAATGTCGCGTACCAAGGTTGTGGTCGAGAAGGACCGTATGGTTGTGCAGCTAGACGTACCCCCCATCTCTCTCACTCCTGGGATCCTTACTACCTGCTGAGTCAAATCACCTTTTCTGAGAGTTGCGAATTTCCGATTGGTCAGAAAATATTTTTATGAACCTTTTAAGTATTTTTATGACCCTCGCACGTTCGTCTCGTGTGGAGTGTGAGGAGCAGGTTGAATTTCAGTCTTTCTTTACCGTATGAGTGATGGATGTCGAGGGTAACACATCTGTTTGTGTTGTTGACAGGAGTTCTAACAGGTTTTAATTAATACGACGAACCTCCTATAAACAGGAGGGAAGTGAAAAAAAAGTGGTCCAGCCCCGTTGATATTCCTTTATATGGGGCAACTAAGCCATCGGTTAATACACCCGCCTCTTCCATTTTAAATCAAACTGGGTCGGTGCTGCTTGGAGAGGATGGCCCCTTAAAACTAGACACAGCGGAAATCAGAAAATTAGCTGTGTTTCTTTGCTGAAATCAGGGAGAAAAAACAATTTTCGGTTCTACCGATGTGCTTTTTTTTTTTAATGATACATATGCAAATAGCAGCGCCAACAATGGATATTTGCATATGATTAGATGTGCAACAACAGTGAAGGCACAAAAGATTGGATTCATTTTTATCAGAGATAAAAGAGTCTTGCAATGAACACACTTATAAAAATAGAAGTAATCAATGGTGACATGTTTTTCAAGGCAATTTGAATGTTTTGAAACTTTGCTTTGTTTTCATTAAGTAGAAATTTCCACATATGAGGAACATCAACAAGTTTACAGCCTCTAAGTAACAATAGGTACGATTCTAATAAGGTTTGTTTTAGTTTATTTGGTTAGTTGGCTTTATAGTATATCAAACCTTATAGGTTATTTAATGCCAAATCCTCTTTATACATATTAAATATAGGATGTGTAAACACATTTTGTAGACAACATTTTTAAATGAAGCGGAGCTCATTTGTTTGCACACAGTTAAAATGGTTTCGAGCATTTCTATCTCACAGGAATGATTCTCTTTACTATACAGGATTTACACTCCTATATTTAGAATGGCTGTGATGCCACTTGTTCCCGAAACAAATATGGCGGACGTCGGTAAACTAATTAGTTTCGGGAACCTATTGGTCAGGAAAGTCACATGGCTAGTGCTCACAACTACGTCTGTAACTTCGATTTTGTCCAACGATTTTGGAGCCGACTACATGACAAGAATTGCGTATATATACTCTCGTCTTTCAAGAACTCATTCTTTCCATTTCGACTCACAGAGACAACACGCTCTCTTACACTGCGATTAACAGAGACAACTCATTCTTTCCAGTTTGACTTCCAGAGACAACACACACTCTCTCTCTTACATTTGACTTTCAGTAGTCGACCCCACGAAATGTACACTCTCTACAACTATTTTCATCCTTGTTCTACCTTTACGGTTAGACTTGCTCCAGCCTCGAAAACAACCACGGAAATTTCGCCAAACCACCGAAAGAAACAAACAACCAATATGGGAAAAGACACGTTCCACCTAACATACAGAATTAAAATTCTGTAGAGATACTTAGTCAACATGCATTTTATAATCTACAGGACACTTTTATTATTTAGTCTTTTTTTCATAGTATTCGTGTTAGTTACACACACACACACACACATAGACACACACAGGAATATTAAACAGACAGTAGTAGAATACTCGTAATGTTTTGAAATATTTCATTTAATGTACTTGTTGATATATAAATTTAATTTTGTTTTTACTGCTTTGTTTTAGATGTATTTTTGTACGCGTCGTTTCACATCTTTACTTCAAATGCCTTTTTCAAAAATAACAGCCAACAACATTAAACGGTGGAGGAACTGAACATCAAATCAACAACTAACAGGTTACTCCATAACTATCAATCATTTGTTTGCACACATTTAAATTGATATACATACATGGTTTGTAAGTGAATAGTTTGTAGGTAGTTTAAATTTTGAACTAATTTGTTTGCTATTGTTTCTACGCAGTTAAATGATTTCAGTTATTGCTATGTAACACTAATAATTCTATTTAATATTAATCATTTGCTAGCACACAATAAAGTGGTTACAAATATTGCTATTTAACACAAATTATTCGATTGAACGCAATTAATTCATTCGTTGCACACAGTTAATGGTTGCAAGTGCAGTGGAAGGAAAATTTCGTATTTTGGTTTGGCGCGCAAATTAATTCGACGCATAATTTCACCCAATCAGGATGACTTATCCTATTCATCCCGGGTCTTCTTTACGGGCAGCAGAAATTGGGTAAACAGCCAAACACAGTCTCTTTAGCTGGACAATGCCGCCCAGTGCAAACGTCTCACTGGGGGCTCTTAAATAGCAGCAGCAGCAGCATGGACACATGAAGGAACCTATATAATTTATGGATTCCTTGCAAGTAATCGCAGTTGAATATAAATTATATACATTCAACATGCCTCGCACAGGCACCACTTTATGTCACCCCCAAAATTGGCTATGTCGATTCGACGCACAATTAAGCTCTCGGCACCTAGCTCTCAATTCACCTCTGGGCCACTTTAATGGAGACAACGCACATTCTCCTCCCCAAAAATACCAGACACACGAAACTCACGGTGACTCCAAAGTTCAATTCCTCCAGCGGCAACATGGCTTTCGCTAAACTACGGCGAACACAATCCCTCGTACGTCCGACGACACACGCTACCATCTCAAACTTCTCATAAATCCATTTCGTCTCTATACTCACAACCTTTCAACGAGTCCTGCGGCACAAACCCAAACTATATTTTCCATGCTGCAAATAAAAACTATTCCTATAAACACATTTCGACTATCGGCATCTTACTTCTTCAACTTCCTTTTATTTCTCACAACCCAACGAGGAAGTAACTAAACACAAACACGTCACAACTCTTCCTCGCTCAACAATAACAATATATTCTTAACGCTAAAAACAATAACAATTTTACTAAAGGTAAACAAGTACTGCTATAAAGTACTAATAATTCAAATTAGGCACACAGTTAAAGAGTTTAAGTATTGCTATTTAGCACTAATAAGTCTGTTCAATATTACTCATAACAGTTTATATTTTCAATGTTCCATTACAATAATTTAAAAAATTAAATAGTTTTTTTTTGTCTTTTTTTTACTACATTTGTTTGCATAGTTAATGTAATTATCAAGTATCAAGTATTCCAATCCAACATAAATAATCTATACACAACTATAAAGCTTAAAGTATCAATTCCTATGATAATGAAAATAAGCAATTATATGATTTCAAATTACGTACGATAAAAATAATCCTTAGCAACCAATTAAATATATATATATATATATATATATATATATATAAAATCAAGTCACGCTGACAGCACAGATTTTCCTGATTCTCTCTTTCTCTCTCAATCCGTCCCTATCATCCACCGCTCCCCGCAGGTCTTCTGGACTACATCCTGTATCCGCATGGACCTGATGTAAATAAGTTCTTGCTGGTTGGCCAACACTGGTACGTCCATGTGCAGGGGTCCATAGCCTCGTCCAGGATTTGAACTCGTGTCGCCGTGTCCATTTCCTATGACGATAACCATTACACCACGGGCACCTCCACAACACGGGCACCTCCACAATACGGGCACCTCAAATTGCTTACCTATAAGTAAGTAAAGTTGGTGACATTAGTCGAGGGTGACCTGAAGGCTCCCTTTTCAATTGCTACAACACCGAGGTATAGGGGAGGGCGCTACTCCATTCCCTGGATTGCTCCACTTTACCCTTGATCCTTACCCTATAATGTTGAGTGTTAAGCAAGGCGGCATCATGTACCATTTTTTGAGTCTTTGGTATGATTCGGCCTGGGATTGAACGCTGGTCTCCTGGACCATTGGCGAACACTCTACTCATTAACCTGATAAATTTTATTTCTTTGAATTGATTGAAAAGTTTGTTGAAAAACAGAAGTTACAAAATCTTTCTAGTAAGAAAAAAATTCCTGCATTTCAAAGAAACAATTTGCATAGCCCAAATCTACTTGATGTATTTTGTGTGTGTAAATAATCTTTGTGATGGTCACAATGTTGAGGGTGAAAAATATTTATGCGTCAAAACAGTAAGTGTTTAACACGAAGTTTATTTGCTACTACCCTTCTTAGTAATGGAGAGAGAAACAGAGCATGATATGAGTCAAATGCTTTAAATAGAGAAAAATAAGCTGTCATAGCACGTGAGAGGTAGACACAGACTTTTGTATTATTCTTCGCACCCGGTGTGGGACTCACCCACAATAGGTGCATAATTTTCGGTCCGTCTTCACATCTCTGCGGCCGGTCCCCCAACTAACTTTCTTTTCCTGTTTTTTTTTTTTTATCCCATATGCACTCAAACGGCTTCTCTGTTGAAGGTTCTTCCAGCCAATCAAAGCCCATCGCCCGATTGCTCCTGATACATTTCTATTCTTAACTTGGGCGTTTGCTGCTGTCATGACCTGGATTTCGGGAACCTACCGTCCACTTTCCTATTCGTTTCTCTCTTATCATCGCACTTCTCTCTCTCTCTCTCTCTTATTGCCTTTAATCTCTCTCTCTCTCTCTCACATATGTCCCTCCATTTCCACTGTCTCCTGGTTGACCTCTTAATCTAGATAGGTAACAACTTACTTCTAAAACAATTACCCAGATTCCCTTAATATATCACAAGTGTATGCAAGCAAGGGAACGATTGAATTGTAGTACGAGTAAATCTATGTAAACAATATTTTCATTCAATTTAAAATAATTAAGTGATGTTAAAATTAAATGCAACTTGATGGAGCAGAATGTTAGATTTTTACTCAAAAGAAATAAAGCCGAATGTTTTGAGTAGATTAACAGAATAACTCTATCAATCTACTAAAAGTGTATTTATTTTATTGTTTATGAATAATATTCAGAGAAGCTCGAAATCAGATTTTTTAAAAAATTGATGATTCTAGTTGGTTAAAAAATCTATTTTTAGCGTGTGGTTTTTCACTGCTTTCTCCTCCTGCTGCTTTCTTTTCGCCTTCTTCTGCTGCTTTCCTATTGCCTCTTCCAGCTTCTGCTTTTCTTTCTCTTTTCGCGCTCTTTTTCTTCTTTCCGTTTTCCATTCGTCACTCACCAACGCATTTCACCTGAATGACTGGCGGGTGTCTTTTTATTTCTACCTACTTAACCACAATGTATTGCACTCTCCTATAAGAAGCCACATTTCTTTGCACCTAGCTTTCACATTAGTTACAGTACGCCAGCAAGCACTGCTTGATCACATACCCAGTTCCAATACCACAGAGGAAAATATTTCTATCATTTTGGGCATCTATACTTCAAATTTTTGCCACAAGTCAAATATTGTCGTTTGCGAATCCCAAAGAAATTTTAAAACAAGCGCGTAAGCACCGATTAATCAATATAGGCAAAAGTAAAGATACAAAATTTGCAGCTTCTCGATCCTATTTTTGTATAAAAATTTAACAAATTTTTTAGTGTGGAAATCATTTGATTTTCCTTAAGAGGTACTCCACATTCCCCCAAAGCTCCAGGACTGGTGTCGTGACCCGCCTAAAAACGTAAAAAAACCGAATCACTCAAACCTTAAACATTACATCCGGTCGTAGCCGAATGTAAAACCTTATATAACGCTGACCTGCCGCTACAACTAGAAGAAAAAGGGAAATAAATGACATTTACATCATTAATTGGGCTCCTCAGTCAAAAGTAACTCAATCAAAATAAAGTGGATTATCTTCCGAAGCCTATCCGTAGTTAAAGAAAAACTGTAGTTCCAATCCTATTTTTTAAAAGATGAACTTTACGCTTAAGCAGATCTGTTAGACAGTCACTGCTCCTTCTGAATATCAACAACCATTTTTTCGACGGTTAGCGACGGGTTTTTCACAAACGTGACTCTCTCTGGTATCTGGGTCACATCCGGCTGGCCGTGTCGTGCCGAGCGGTTCGGTCGTGTGTGACTCTGCACTGGATATACCTCTGGCCTCGTCCCCCAGGCTTTAACCCTCCTCGGAGGGGTTAGGTTTATCACCTGGCGCCTGAAGCGGCGCAAAAAGGGCAATGCCGACGAGGTCCGAGGCATTTTTTGAACTGCCAGACGCGTGTGGGCTTCGGCTCTGCGACCGGACCCACCTAAAAACGGCCTTGTGCCACACTCGTACGCTGGTGGGGCGTATGACAAATATCGGTGCGTTTTTCACAACGAAGCTCTCAACGCTGAATCCCACATCTCGTGGTCGCATTCGCCTCCCATCACCTAGATATGCCAAAAGGTCCTTTTAAGGACCATTAGAGGTCCCCTTCTGCAGGTCGGAGTATCTCTGACAGTCCTTACGGACTCGTCAAAGCAGACGGCCGGGCGACTCACACGAAGAGGACTCTAAGACCATCCGGTTTTAACCATTCGGTCGGTTCTGTTGTCCGTTCGTCCGCTTAGCTGCGCAGCGCTAAAGCACGAGTTAGCTTTAGCCTTCGGTTCCCTCGTCCATTTGCACGACTGCGCAGCGCTAAAGCACGGGTTAGCTTTAGCTGTCGATTCACTCGTCCGTTCGAGTGCCTTAACACAGCAAAGACACGACCATTTTGGTACTTCGACTTCGACCAACATCAGCTACTTGCATCAAACGTCTACCTGCACCTCTACGACTTGACCAACATCAGCTACTCGCATCGAACGTCTATCTGCACCTATCTACGACTTCGACCATGCCAGCTACCATCTAGCTGAAGACACAATACAACTATCACAAACTTTACAAACGCCTTTGTAAACACGACAAACAAATCGTCATCTTTGTTATATTGTTACCTCGCCTTCATTGTCTTTTGACTGTCATTACTCGCACTCTTAACCTTATAAATCATTTGCAGGGTCGACGTGCTTATCGGCTCCGCAACACTAGAACCTTCCCATCAGACGCAGTTTAGAGTCATACCCAGGACACTACTGTGTGGATTGAATAAGAAATAAAAAAACAAACAAACAATGACTTAAAATCATAAATTAAAATAAAATAAACACAAAATAAAATTAGAAATACAAAAATAACAGTCTCCCAAGAAGCCTCTAACAGGAAGCGTAATCTACGCATGCCTGAAATGATGAGCTTCATGCCGCTTAAAAGAAACTCTTTTTTTAGAATTCTTGACACTCTTTCACTGAGCAGACGACTATTTTCTGACCCAGGAAAAAACATCCCTCCGCAGAATAGTTGAAAACCTGGGAATAAAAATTGTGTTTAAAAGTATACCTGTCTCTTTCCCGGCATTTATTCATTCTCAACTTGAACAACCAACGAAAGATAAGTGAATTAGGATAAGAAGAAACAGTAAGTTACCAATTTCATGTTTTTCCCAATTTCCATTTTCTACCCCATGCTACTTCTATTTGAACCATATATGGTATTCTAACAGGTACTACCACTTCGAGTCAGAGTGGACATGGGAGTAATGGCAATTAGGAGGTACTCCACATTCTGCAAAGCTTCAAGATTGGAGCCAAGAATAACCACACTAATGATAATTGAAAAAAAAAAAAAAAATTAAAAACTTATCTAAAATAGAATTGAAATTTAGTCGAGATTTGAAAGTCATAGTGCTTAAAGCCGGACTATTTTCTAAAGAAATTTCATTTGCGGAACATGGTTCGAGATAAAAGAAAAAAGTTTGGTTGTCAAATTTAAAATCAGAAGTCATTTGAGTCTCCTGGTTACGAATAAATTTGTGCACTGCTTAAAAATTGACCTTGTGTCACATCCTGCCCGTGCAGAGGGTTGGTAAATCCATACAAATAGATATATGTCTTAAGAAGAAAAAAAAAAAAAAAAAAAGAAAAAAGGTAATTATTGTCCATTTAGAGCTTTTTTGTTAAAGGTTTAAAGTAGACATACATCTTTGAGGAATCTTAATACTCTGTTATGACAGATTTAATATTTTCAATATTAATTATTATTTATTCTTTTATCTTAAACAAATTGTGTTTTAGATTTTGCTAATGATAGTTTTGCATTGGTAAAAACGTTATTTTAATCTAGTTTATGCTGTATCTTGAATGTATTTCACCCTTTGTTAAACTCCTGCTCAATAAAAAAAAAAAAAAAAAAAAAATCGGCTAATTATTGCATTTTAATAAAATTTTCGGTATTTAAAGCAAAAGATGATGTTTCTTTAAAAAGACCCTCCCCCAAATTCTGAAGACGTTTGTTTGTTTTAATTGTTTTGTTGTGATCATTTTGTTAATTTGACTTCCTTAATGAAGATGCAAGGAAATAATATTACATTTTTTAAAATGATATTACATTTTTTTCTGTGGAGAATTAGATTTTGTTTACATTTTTTATTACGATTTCTCAATTTTGTTTATACATATGCCTTATTTTTGAAGTAAAAAAAAAAAGTAAAATAAGATACTGGGTTTATTTTCTAGGCATTTTTTAAAAATTTCTTTATTCATTTTCGTAGCTTGATCTTCTGAGGATGTGATTAATGAAAGAAAAAAAAAATTGAAAGCTTTAAAATTGATATCTTAGATAAAACTCTTTAACTTACTGAATGGGACTTGTATTTTGTTAATGTACCCCGACTAAATATACAAGAGAACAATGGGCGATAACCCTTTGCCGAGAATTTACTAACAGTAAAAATGACCCCCCCCCCAAAAAAAACGAATTATTACTCCTTGATAATCCATACTTTAGAAGAACGAGCGCTTGGATTTAAATAAAATAAAAATAATCATATCATTGTCAATTAATTTTTCTCTCTTTGTCACACTCGTTTTATTCCGACTATTATTTTATGCTCTTTAAGTAGATCTCAGTATTCTATTCGAACTGTCAAAAATGAACTGTTCTTAAGATATCATTTTTCCTTCACAAGGACAGGGAGCCCATTTGGCTGAGGCTGTATAATACACCGGCTGCATCTCTGTTGAGGAGTAATACCCCCACCAACGAGTGTTCTGGATTTGATTCTAAACCATCTGATTGTGAGGTTCCAGTCTTGGATTGGGGAATGTGGAGTACCCCTTTATTGCCATTGCCTCTAGGTCCACTCTGACCTGGAGTGGTAGCACCTGATAGGGTCGTCTCTATTGGTCAAATAGAACTGTTTGATCATTTAACTCAGTGTAAACACATAACAGGTGTTTAATTGAATTGTTAGTGATACATAGTAAAACTTTGAACCATTTAACTGTTAAATGAGTAATGTTGACTAGAATTATTAGTGTTAGATAACAATACTAGAAGCCATTTAACTGTGTAGAAACAATAGCAATACTTGAGTGCAAACAATTTAGTTCTAAATCATTTGAAAATTAAATTACTTTCCAATGATTCACTAACAAATCATATATATATCCATTAAAATGTGTACAAACAAATGACTAATGTTAAATTGTTACTGTTACATTGCAATAATTGAAACCATTTAACTGTGTGCAAACAAAATTAGCTCCGGCTCATTTAAAAATGTTATCTATCTGTTTAGAAATCGTATATATTCAATATATATGTATAAAGAGGATTTGGCATTAAATAACCTACAATGGTTGATATGCCATAAGACCCAAACTAAACTAAACCAAAGTGAAGGTTTCCATTTTCCATATATATTTCTTGTAAAATGCACCTTGACCAGTGCTTATCAAATATCCCAAGTCTATCTATATGCGTGCATCATTGACCAGGTTAGAGAGACAGTATTTGCCCTGGGGTCACCATGATTCTAATTTATATTGAACATTAGCGTGGCATGATCAGCAATTATTGGGAGTTTAAAGGAGGTATACTTATGCAACACTATCATTGAGTTCTTTTCTCATTCATTTTCTTTAAAAAGAACTTGTTTTCTGCGATTTTTTTTTAATAGGATCTAAAATCCTACATTTTACCACTAATAAGTGAAGCACAAATAAATAAAAAGCACCCACACATAAATCAAATCAGAATTACTAAAATAAAAGCTTTGGTAAAAATCTGTAAAAGAAATTCAGGAATAATTCTGGAATTTGATTGGAGTCTGCTGAGTTAAACTCCAAATGAACCTGCTGCTGGATTCTTTCTCATTCAAACTTAAAAGCTTTCATTTGAAGTTCGTCATATGATCAGGATATCTATTTATTCACATTTTCAGCAGCAAAAGACACACACGGCCAGCAAGCAGACATGTGAACACTTGATAAAAGTTCTCTCTAGTAACCACAACACAAACACTGGCCGCTACATGGAGATGTGAAAACCAGACCAAATTTTTATCTCGTCAACGCATGAGTCAATTATGATTTCACACACCCAAAAAATGTTCATAGATATGGTGAAAAAAGGCCTTACCATCTTTCTGTCAACTTTCTTTTGGAACCACCTCAATTAGATTTCACATCTCTCCACACATTCAGTCAGCACCCAAACATGCACTCAGCTAATATGCAGCTAATAGGCGATAAGATACTCTGACTGCATTTCTGCAGAGGAGTAAGACCCCCCCCACTATGACACCAGACATATGAAACTAGACCATCTGATGGTAAGGCTCCAGTAATGCTGAAGCTTTGGGGAATGTGCAATATCCCTTCATTGACATTACTCCCAGGTCCACTCTAATCCAGAGGAGTAGTACCTGTTAAGATCCTATCTATGGGTTAAATAGAACTATTCAATGATTTACTATGCTTCAAACCATTTAACTATGTCCAAACAAATGAATAATGTTGACTAGAATTATTAGTGTTAGATAGCAATAATTGAAATCTTTTACTTGAAATTTTTATTAATGTTAGATAGAATTATTAGTGTTGAATAACAATACTTGAAACTATTTAACTTTCTGCAAACAAATAAGCTCTCACTCATTTAAAGATAATGTTACCAACAAATTATTTGCTTACAAATCATATATATATATATATATATATATAATGTTGGAGGTGCCCGTGGTGTAATGGTTATTGTTGTAGGAAATGGATACGGCGACACAAGTTCAAATCCTGGATGAGACTGATTGCATTTCACATAGAACTAATACGCTTGGGAAAGGTATGAATCTAATTATTCTCCCTCCAGCTATGGGTAAATAGTAGGACAGACTAGGTTCTTCAGCCTTGGTGAGGCAACTAGTCTAGGAGAAGGAAAACTCTGAATTCAAACCTGTTAAACTCCGCTTAAAAAATTGACCTTGTGTCATATCCTGCCCGAGCGGAGGGGTTGGTAAATATGATATATATATATATATATATATATATATATGTTGTACCGGACATTGGCCTAGCGGTTAGAGTGTTCGCCAATGGCCCAGGAGACCTGGGTTCAATCCCAGGTCGAGTCATACCAAAGACTCAAAAAATGGTACTTGATGCCTCCTTGCTTAACACTCAGCATTATAAGGTACGGATCAAGGGTAAAGTGGAGCAATCCTGGGAAAAGAGTAGCGCCCTCCCCTACACCTTGGTGTAGTAAGCTATCGAAAAGGGAGCCTTCGGGTCACCCTCGACTATGGTCGCCAACTTTACTTTACTTTACTTATATATATGTTGGAAGACTAAATGGAGTGGTTTTCCTTGTCACAGTGTGAGAGGAAGTGTCTCATGTCACAAGTCTTTTTGGTCACATGACCCCTGGAATAAAGAGTGTGTCAGAGTTAACTGCAGTGTTGTTTTTCTAAGCAAAACAAAATGAAGAGATCTCGTTCTTCTTCTGCATCGTCATTGTCTACATATGCTGTAATTTCATTGACAGCTAAAATCTCACTGTCTGCAATCATCAAATTTATATGTTTTATGCCTTTTACCGGCTGGATGTAAGAAATGTGTTGAGATACCTGTATGTTTGACATGATGGTCTGTCATCTGCATACTTTTCAAAACTGGGCGCCCTTGAACCAGAACAAGGCGTCAGGTTTCCCAGATGAACCTAGACCCCTTTGATCTTCAGATCACAACTCTCAGTCGAACTGGCTTGGGGACGACATTAGCGTCCACAGAATTGGCACACTTTGCACAGTAGGAGGGCTGCATAGGTACGCACTCTTTTGTGTAGAGGGAAAGCTTCCACACTCATCTCACACCCTCCCTGTTCCGACTGCACACCATGCAAATTCTGATGAACCTTCATCTGTTGATGGATTATCCATATTTGGCCTGGTGGTGTCCAAAGTGTCATCTAGTGGGGTAGGTCCCAGCACAACTGGTATTTTGGTCTCCACTGGCTGATTGTTGCTGTTGCACACCATGCAACTCTGGGTGGGCCTCTTCTGCTGAGTGCTCTTCCTGAACAGGGCATGGAACTCCATTGATTTCGACCGATTGATAACTGACCACACCAGTTACTCACCTGAGCTTGAATTTGGTGGTACACTGACTGCCTTGGGATTTTTATCCAGACAGGATCACCTACAGTGTATGGTTCGCTCCTTTTCTCGTTGTCAGGTGTTTGTACGGTTTGGGTCCCCTTTTCCCGAACTCAGTACCTGTAAATGGCGTTTACTGGTGCGGTTGCTGGGGATGCACCAACCTTGGGCTGTTTC
Source organism: Sepioteuthis lessoniana (assembly GCA_963585895.1). Lineage (NCBI taxonomy): Eukaryota > Metazoa > Mollusca > Cephalopoda > Myopsida > Loliginidae > Sepioteuthis > Sepioteuthis lessoniana. The sequence continues at coordinate 10,202,180 of OY757913.1, forward strand.
CTGGCTGCAATTGTTTCTTTCTGCGATGCCCCATGGTACATATGTGCATCACAGCTGCAGCCGGTCCCCCATTCCTGTATTGCCCTGTTAACTACAGAAAACGGGTTTATTGTTGGTTAATATCTCCTCCAGTGCACCTCATTTGAAAGAAATTGATGATAGCTGGCAAATGACACTGGATAAGTCCTACTGTGCAAAAAGCCTCCAAACCACAAAACGTGTAGGCCCACAGTTGATAAGGGTGAAGAAGTGGTTGCTATTATAGTGGGTGATATCCATTCCCATCCTTTGCCATACATTACTTGCTCCCAGCTGACCTTTTTTTTCCATTGCAGCGGTGCCAGGTCAATCAATTTGCATGCCTGGCACCTTTTCAGCACCATCTTAACATCTGCTTTGTTGACGGCATGGTCGATCATTCTAGCAAAGAGGAGCATCAATTTGATTTCAGGATGCCCACACTTAATGAATGCTCATAATCTGCTCTGAATCCAGGCTGTGCGTGATAGTGGTACACAGTAGTTGTAGAAGCTCGGATTCTTTCTGAGCTCTGATTAACCACTGTTGCGGAACCTGAGTCATTGCATCTGCTCTATTCATGGCTGATCTGATCAGTGCTACATCTACAACTAAGTTGTATTCCCTGATGGTTTTGGCAAGCATGGTGAGGTGCATCCATATCAGTATTTCACTTAAGTTGTGTCTTTCCAGTCCATGCATCAGTTATCCACTGATGCATATACACTGAGTCTGTGACAATGTGAAGCACTCTAGCTTGTCACTGAAGTGCCAGGTTTACTCCCTTTAAAGTGGCATCAAGTTCAGCTAGGTTTTTATGTCTAGCATCATTTTCTAGCTGAAGCCAACAAGCATCCTCTATGATGGCACTGTTAGCCTCAAGAGTGACTCTCATGGCAAGTGAGCTGGCATTGAATCAAATGGTGAATTCATTCCCATCAACATACCAATCTCCTCTTACTGGATCATCCCGAGTCACTCTGGCTACTGTTTCGGTCAGCATGCTTCTCAGAGTAGTATCACGCTCTTCATCATCCCATCACGATGACACAGAGGTTGCACGTTGTTTTATGGCTGCCACCACCACTCTAAGCCAACTATATATGGGGAAGTAGCCTACCAGTTTTCCACACACAGAAAAGGTGTGATTATAGGCGGAAGTTCCAGAACATCACCACCTCTTCTCCAACGAAGTCTCTCTCCATGCAATCCTAGCACCTTTGCCCCATCCTGAGGAGGCTCTGGCTCCTTGCATGTTAACCCAAAATGCTCAAAATGTTTTTCAACCATTTGGGAAGACATAATACTTTCATTGATGAAGATGTCATCAATGTAGGATGATATTTCCTTTTGAACGTTCTTGTCCTGCATTCTGACCACATTCATGATTGCTGTCATGATGTTTGGAGCCACATTGAGATCAAATCCCAGTTGGGTAAGGCAGTATCTGATCTCCTTGATTTCCTCAGTCTGAAATGGTCAAAGTGACCTTTCAATGTATTTGTAAGTTGGCTTAGGGCAGGTCCAACACCGTTACATCTGACCCCTGCCACTGCCATTCCCTCAATTTGTGCTCACAAACATCTGTGCTGGCTGTATACATGTTGACATGCTCATTGAGCTCACAATAATCCTTGACTGGACAAACCTTTTGTTTGTTCTTTTGCAGGATGTCTATCAAGGGATTAGCCCCCTTGGGGGTCCAAGTTCATACTTTGGGTATGGAAGCAGCCAGCCATTCTAAATTCAAGCCTGCAATTCCTACTCCTATTCATCTTGGAGCCACTTAGGGGTGGGATATTCTGAGAGCTTGTTTTTCAGAGATATTGGCAGCTGGTTTCTGGACCATTTCTATGATGTGGTCCATATATGCTTACCCTTGTCATACTTGGTGTGAAAGTTGGGCTCGTCAAAGATGTTGGCAGCACAGATTCGTGTTCCAAGCTAGGGAAATCTCACTTTGCCAATGCCAGTCATGACCATTCCACCCAGTTGTGTGATCGTGTCCAGCCCAAGCAGCTGGTCATATCCGAGTAGCTCTCTATCTACAACCAGAGTTTGTACAGTGACTGGAGGCCTATTGCCAGTACCAATTTGGACAACACGCACTCCACAACATATCAGTGAACTCCCACCAATAGTTAACACGGGAACCTCCTTTCTTTTCCATGTCTGACAGTATAACTTGTGCACCAGGGTTTGAGTGCAGCCAGTTTCCACAAGCGCTTCTTCCCATTAAGACACATGTTCACTGTGGGTAGTGCCCTGTTTACTGGGGATTTGGGGTGAAAACTGGCACTGAAGTTTCGTCCCCTTACTTGTTTCCTGGACACTTCTGGGCTATGTGTACTCACTTTTTGCATTTGTAGCACAGGACTGGTATTTTAGTTTTGGCCCCGCCTTTCTGTATGGGTTTATGCCGAAGGAGGCAGTCTTGGGCCAGGTGATTGGGCCCATCACATTTGTAGCAGGTTGTCGGTGTGTCATTCTCCTTTGTCTGACACTGTGATCGTTGTGCAGCCGCTGCTTGTTCCACTGTCATGGAGCCCTTCTTCAGCATGGGCCATGCTCATGCTAGCACTTTCAAGATGTCCATGTCATCCACCTGGGACGAGGCTCCGAGTAATTCCTCAACACTTTCAGGCATCCCTGCAAAAAATGCACATGTTAGGCCTTTTTCTGACATTCCTCCAAACAGGACTGCGAGTCTCCATGGTTTTACCAGATAAACGTCAACAGTTTCTCCCAGACGTAACTTGCGTGCATTGAACTCCTTCCAAGTGGAGACCCAGTCTAAGGCAAATGCTGTGTACAAGGTACTTTAATTACAAGCAAAGTCCCATTGGAGCTACTCATTCTATGCACTGTACACCACTGAATTGACAAATTAGTTCCACCTTCTCGATCCATTCCTGCACAGAGAGGTCAGAATCATTGCCATCAAAAAGTGGTATTAGATTAGGGTTGAAGTTTAATGACATTGCCGAAATATCTTGTGATGATACAAAATAAAGAATGTGTCCCATGATCCAGGGAATAAAGTGTGTGTCACAGTCAACAGCAGTGTCATTTTTCTAGACAAAACAAAATGAAGAATCTCACTGTCCACAATCATTGCCTCTCATGTTTTTATACCTTTTCCCAGTTGGATGTTTGCATAAGGAATGTGTCAGGTTGCTGTATTTTTTTGACACAATAGTCTGTCATCTGCATACTTTTCAAAACCAGGCACTCTTGAACCACAATGAGGCGTCAGGTTACCTGGATGAGCACAACTACAATGTCTATTACACCTGATTTATTTTCATTATTAACTATTATTTATTTTTTAATATTAATGTGAATGTGTGACTAATATCAACCCAGTCAGTTGGGACTGTAGAATATGTCAACTACATTTCTGCAGAGGGGTAACACTCTTCTCCCCACTCCTATCCAATGAGTGTCCTGGATATGGCATTAAACCATCTGATGGTGAGGCTCTCCAAGAGATTTGGGGAATGTGGAGTACCCCTTCATTGCCATTACTCCCAGGTTCACTCTGACCTGGAATGGTTGTCCCTGTTAGGATCCCATTTATAGATCAGATAGAACTTTGTAATCATTTACTATACCACTTGACTGTGTGCAAACAAATGAGCTCTGGCTTGTTTAAAAATGTTACCCTTGTAGAAACTATTCACTTGAAAATCATATATATGTATTTACAGGATTTGGCATTAAATAACCATCAAGGGTTGATATGCCATTAAACCAAATAACCTAAAAATAACCTGCTACACATATCTTTAATTTGCTAAAAATGTTTTGTTATAATTTATGCTGTATGTTGAATATGTTTTGTTTTTTTTGTTTACATATTTTTTATTCTGCCTGATCAAATGTATTTTGTAATATAATGGGATCTTTGAAATTAGACAAACATGTTTTTTTGTAATTGTAGCTTCATTCTAATTATGTTAAAGACACAAAAATGCTCTTTATAAATGATAACATGTTCTGTCCATTTATACAATACATATATATTAATTTTGTTAAAGACACAAAGATGCTTTTGGTAAGGCATGCCAATAATATAGATTCCTTTGACTCTTTCTAACCATCCATTCCTATTGGTCATTGGTAAGTCACCTTGACAGCATTCATAGTTCAAATAGTGGCATCTATTGATCAGAAAAATAGCCATCAAAAACTATGATTAAACCAGATGTTCAAACCATATCACCCTTCACGTGGGTTAACAAGGGGTGTTTTCTGCTATTAAAAAAATTAGCTACTGAGCCCAAAACAACCATTGTTTTCACTGTATAATGTTATTAAACATATCTTTTAATTAGATTTTCACTGTATAACTCAACTTCTCCTTCCCAGTGAATGTGATGTGACCTAATTCTTAAAACATAAACTATTCTTATTTCCACCCTCCTATTTGTACTCTCAACCCCCAATCTGAGAATTGATCCCCCCTTCAATATGTTCACAATGCACATGTATGTGAATAAGACTCACTACTGATTTAATTTTCTTTTTTAAGGATTTTTGTTGTAAAATAAGTATTTGTTGTGTAAAATAAATACTTTTTAAATTTATTATTTTGGGGAATGTCTAGTACCTCTTCATTATGTTGACTCTCAAATCCACTCTGACCCTGTTAGGGTCACATCTATGGGTCAAATAGGACCATTCAATCATTTATGAGACATTATTCTTACCAATGAATAGAATTACTAATGTTAAATAGCAATACTTGAAACCATTTAACTGTGTGCAAACAATAAATAGCCATACTTGAAACCATTTAACTGTGTGCAAACAATAAATAGCCATACTTGAAACCATTTAACTGTGTGCAAACAATAAATAGCAATACTTGAAACCATTTAACTGTGTGCAAACAATAAATAGCAATATTTGAAACCATTTAACTGTGTGCAAGCAATTAATAGCAATACTTGAAACCACTTAACTGTGTGCAAACAATAAATAGCCATACTTGAAACCATTTAACTGCGTGCAAACAATAAATAGCCATACTTGAAACCATTTAACTGTGTGCAAACAATAAATAGCCATACTTGAAACCACTTAACTGTGTGCAAACAATAAATAGCCATACTTGAAACCACTTAACTGTGTGCAAACAATAAATAGCAATACTCTAAACCATTTAACTGTGTGCAAAGAAGGAATAGCAATACTTGATACCATTTAACTGTGTGCAAACAATAAATAGCCATACTTGAAACCATTTAACTGTGTGCAAACAATAAATAGCCATACTTGAAACCACTTAACTGTGTGCAAACAATAAATAGCCATACTTGAAACCACTTAACTGTGTGCAAACAATAAATAGCAATACTTGAAACCACTTAACTGTGTGCAAAGAATGAATAGCAATACTTGATACCATTTAACTGTGTGCAAACAATAAATAGCCATACTTGAAACCATTTAACTGTGTGCAAACAATAAATAGCAATACTCTAAACCATTTAACTGTGTGCGAACAATAAATAGCAATCCTTTTAATTGTGTGTAAACAAATGAGCTCTAATTCATTTAAAAATAAAGTTACCTACAAACTATTCGCTTACAAAATCATATATAATATATGTATAAGCAGGGTTTGGCATTAAATAACCATCAAGGGTTGATATGCTTTTAAATCAAATAATCTAACCTAAATTTATCAAACAAGAGACTTGCTGCTGTGCATGTGCAGTGAATTGTCTAATTCAAACAGTACTCAAATGTTTATCACATTAAGTTACTCAACATGAAATTGTTTATTCATAAATAATCAAAATAAATTCAGATTCATAGAAAAACATTATTTCTTCAATAAAAAAATTTTCCTTTTAGTCTTGATACATTTATTTCATCTTGACAGCAAGTTACCATTTCCTTTGCAAAAGAATTCCTCAATCAAAGAACTAATAAATTCATTAGGGCTTCTTTTAATTTGATCTTGATTAAAGAAGTTCCTGTCTATAAGGAAATGGCCTGGATGTTTGACAAAATGGTAATCTAGAGAAGAGAGAGAGGTTGGGTGATCAGGCAGGGTGTAATAAAATCTCTCTCTTAAACTGATTCCATTGTAGTATCATTTTTGCAATCTGTGACATTTAGGAATTATCTTACAGTAAAATAACACCCTTTCTATTAACCAAACTCTGTGATTTTTCAAAAAACTATTTTGAATAAATAGTTTTGTATTGTTTGGTCACTTTCAAAGAAACTATGATGTATCAAATAATTTCTGTTCTCCTAAATGATCACCAAAATATTTTAGATTTACATGTGTAGGGAGACAATAAATGATTGCCTTCCCTTGGATTGTGGGTGTGTTTATGGACATCCCTTGTCTGCTGATCATGTGAGAGTTTAGAGCCCTTACTCTTCCTCTTTTAGTTCCTTATCTTCAAATCGATAAGACTGTTTTCATCCCTGCTCTCCATGTGTACTGGACATGCTGTTTATCTCTGTTCATTGAACAGCAGAGATACTTTGTCTCTGATCCCAGCAATAGTCCTTCATTGCAGAATTGAAATGTAAAGTCACATAATTGACAGACACTACTTTTGTCCCTCTTTTTTATGCACTTCTTGTGCATGGAACAAAGTGCACATTTCATCTGTATGGGACACATTTATGTATTGTAATTTTTATGTGTTTTATGTGTATGAATAAATTTTATAAATATATATATGCACACACACACACACACACACACACACACACATTATGTGTGTGTGTGTGTGTATGTGTGGATATATATGTATATCTATACATGAGCTCTTTGTGTTTCCTTCTGTTTTTTCTGTGTTAATGTATCAATGGATATACCATTAGACCTTTGTAAGTAGGGACACAACTACACATTCTTTCTAGCACCAAAATCGATTAGTGACAAGAAATAAATTTATTTTTGCAGTCATTGAATTTGATCAAAATGGCTACCCTATCTCTGCTGGAAATTGCATTTTTCATTCTTTTTTTAAATGGTTTGGTTGGTTTGGTTCTCAGGCACATCAACTGCTGTAGTTTATATAATGCCAAATCCTCTATACATATTTGTTAAATATATGATTTTTAAACACATTTTGTTGATAACATTTTTAAATGATTCTGAACTCATTTTATTTGCATACAGTTAAATGGTTTCAGGTATTGCTATATAACAGTCAGAATTTAAGCTCAGTCATTTCTTTGCACAAATAGTTTATAGGAATTTTTATTTTTTAAACAAGTTAGAATTAATTTGTTGGTACACTAGTATTGCTATTGTTTTTACGGCTAAACAGTTTCAATTATTGTTATTTACCACTAATAATTCTTTTCAATATTAATCATTTGTTTGCAAACAGGGAAGTGGTTACAAGTATTGCTATTTAACACTAATTATTCTATTCAACACTATTCATTTATTTGCACTCAGTCAAATGTTTCCAAGTACTGCTATGGAATACCAATAATTCAATTTAGGCACACAGTTAAAAAGTTTCAACTATTGCTATTTAACATTAATAATTCTATTCAACATTACTCATTTATTTGCACACAGTTAAATGGTTCCAAGTATTAGTATGTATCCTTAACAATTCAATTAGATAATCATTTATTTAGATGCATTTAAATGGTAAAACAGTTCTATTTCTATCAAATCAATTTAACATAAGTAATTTGTTTGCACACAGTTTAAATATAAAACAGTTCTATTTGACACATTCCTAGAACCCTATCTGGTGCTACCATTCCTGGTGAAAGTGGACCTGGGAGTAATAGCAGTGAAGGAGTACTCCACATTCCCTAGACTGGGGCCTCACCATCAGATTGTTTAATGTCAAATCCAGGACGCTCGTTGTGGGAGGGGGCTTACCTGACTGCAGAGATACAGTCGGTGTATTCTACTACTGTTTTTTAAATGAAGCCCATTTATTTATCTCTCCCACTTCAATAATTCTCATATGATTTGAATATTTTTGATTCATTTATGGTGAGCTGTGAATTCACTGAAGTTTTTGGACAATTTTGTGAACAGGATTAATGAAACCTGAAGACTGGGAGCAATACTTCATTGAAGCAAAGATCTCCCCACGCTCGGCTAAAATCCACGCAGTAACGTTCACCAATGAAAAATTATCAATTGGAACATTACAGATACTGGATAGAGCCATGGTGAAGGAGCTGGGAGTCACATCAATGGGAGAAGCCCTATGTATTCTGAAGCAAGCCAAGGAGGCAGCCATGTTACTTTTGACTTCTACAGGTGAGTGCTGTTTATTGTTATTCGATATCTGTCTTTTTGTATACGCCTTTTTATATCAGTCTTTTTAGTCTTTAAATCTCTTTCATTGATTGATGGTTTTAATCTTTTCTAAATGGAAATCTTCTTTCTGAAACGAAAATCATTTTCTATGATTGATAAATAAAAAAACATTGTTCATTTCTCTCAAAAAGAATTTATATTACTTATAGGTTCAGTTTCATTGTAGCCTAATTTGAAAGCATATAAGTATCTTATAATTACCAATTATCTCTGTTCTTATGTTCAAAATAAAATTGTTGATTCGTTCAAACAAAATAAATTCATAGAAAAAGTAATTTAATCTATGAAAATATTCAGTCGGCTTCATTATGGTCTGTCTTGAACTGATAGAAATATAAGATAAGAAAATAACAAGTTGAAAGTTTTCTATATTTGCCTTAAAGTATTGTAAAAAAAGAAATGAAATAAAATGGAATTTTTACTGAATAATCAATAAATATTATTTCAAATAAGATATCAATTAAATATCAAATTTAAATTTTCACATACAGTACAGACTAAATTTCAAATAATATTTCAGATGAACTATCATTTAAATATTATCGTTTTCAGACAAATAGTACAAATGAAATATCAAATAATATTTTTAATAAATCTTATTGTTTTCTGACAATCAGTACAAATGTTAGGAATTAAAATCAGCTTTGAATATTTTGAGATGAAATATTATAACCATTGTATTGTAAAGCACCTTTCATGATGTTATAGGGATAAGCTAGCAGACCATTGTTAGTGAGTTTGATTCTCACTGGGTTGCCCATACTTCTGGCCTTGTACTAAACTTATCTAAGCTCAGTAAATGACAATCATTATATATTGGCTCATACAGGTTAATTTCCTTATCTTTGCTGCTGTTTACCAAAACATTTCAACCATTGTGTCCGTCAGTCTTTCTCATGTGTCTGTTATAAATCAAACTTTAATCTGAAGGATTCTGTGTTCCTTTTCTGTATACAGTCAATATAGTTCTTGTAAGTTCTTAGAACTGTCATTGCTACTCAGTGTATCTATCTTTCCACATGTCTGAGTTATGTATTGGATTTGTGACCAGATTGGCTTCTTTAGCATTTGTTTTTCCATCTTGTTCCAAAGGACATTTAGCTAATGAATTTCAGAATCTTAAAAACATTTTAACCTCTTTTTTGATCATTCACTCTCATATGCCATTGATATCTATGCTTGACCTACTGAATAGTGAATTTAAGAAAATTAATCCTTGAATTTGGCCTAAAAATGAAAATGTTGATTAATTAGTTTGATTCCTAGGAAGGTCATGAATACAAATTATGAGTCAGATATGTATGTTATAGGACATCTAGTCGATTTGGCTTGGTTTCTTTGTTTAATAATATATCAATCTTTGTGGGTTATTTAATGCCAAAGCATTGTAGAAGATTTACAGTGATACTATTTAACCTATAGCTGGGAGGATAAGGGACATACAGTTGGTCTAGGGAAGACACTTTCCAGATCTTGTCAAGAAAGGTGCCAAACATGATGTGCATTGGAAATAAACCTTCCATTCAGCTAAATGATCACCAAAATCTTTCAGATCTGCATTTATCTATTGACCAGATCTTTTTTATTTACCATAGTTATTTGTCTATAAGAAGCATTTTTTTTCTTCCAAAGTTCAGAATGCATATGATACACAAAAATCATTCAATTAACTTTTTTCCAGCCACATACCTCACCATATTTGGGATAGGATGAGCAATATCCATAGTCCAAACTAATATCTTTTACACTGTTATAGATAAATATCCACAGGAATTTGTGTTTATTTATAACTTTCTTTCTCTTAATATGAGCTTATTTTCAATGTAAGCTTGTTGCATTTTTGTGAACATGTCTATGTGTTTGCTCTAAATAGTATGTAAATTTTGTGTTTTAAGACATAATGTAAATTGTATATTGTCCTTAATTGGAATCATTTTTGAGATGAGGCTTTTTAATCTGAGAATTAATTTTTTATTTATTTATTTATTTATTTATTGCAGACTTTTCCCCCTCATCTTGGTAGTTTTTTTGTGTTGTTTCTTCTTTCACTTGAAATCACCTGAAGAAGGCCAGAGGGAATTTGGCCGAAACGTAGTGAAAGAAGAAACAACACAAAAAAACTACCAAGATGAGGGGGAAAAGTCCGCAATAAATAAATAAATAAAAAAAATTAATTCTCAGATTAAAAAGCCTCATCTCAAAAATGATTCCAATTAAGGACAATATACAAAAATTCGGTACGGACCCGATTCTGGAAGACCAGATAAGGATTTATGAGACCAAAAAATCCATCCTTGATCGCCCTTCGGGGTCCGTGGCGCAGCGGATAGAGGCGGTGAGTCTCTTCGGTTCCAGGTGAGCATTGTCAGAAGATAGCAGTTTCAAATCTTACCCAAGCCGGCCAGAGGTTTACTTGGTCAAAAACGTGGTGCGATAGACAACAACTATGGAAGGCAGTAATTACTGGGGATACGGTTACAAGACTCAGCATTCCTATCCGAGGTCGCGGTAAATCACCTGAAGAAGGCCAGAGGGAATTTGGCCGAAACGTAGTGAAAGAAGAAACAACACAAAAAACTACCAAGATGAGGGGGAAAAGTCCGCAATAAATAAATAAATAAAAAAAATTAATTCTCAGATAATGTAAATTATATAAATTTTTTTTTAGTCAGTACAGTTAAATGGTTTCAGGTATTGCTATATAACAGTCAGAATTTAAGCTCAGTCATTTCTTTGCACAAATAGTTTATAGGAATTTTTATTTTTAAACAAGTTAGAATTAATTTGTTGGTACACTAGTATTGCTATTGTTTTTACGGCTAAACAGTTTCAATTATTGTTATTTACCACTAATAATTCTTTTCAATATTAATCATTTGTTTGCAAACAGGGAAGTGGTTACAAGTATTGCTATTTAACACTAATTATTCTATTCAACACTATTCATTTATTTGCACTCAGTCAAATGTTTCCAAGTACTGCTATGGAATACCAATAATTCAATTTAGGCACACAGTTAAAACCAATAAAAAGTTGAATAGATGGTAAATTTTGGTTAAACTAAGCAGCTACAAATTCTAAAAAGTCTGTGCATATTATACACAAAGAATTTATTTTTTTCAGAATTTCAAAGTTCAAAGTTGGGGTTCGCTTTATACACAAATAATTACTGTATTATATTGAATTATTACACAAATCTTCATTAAAACTGTTAATGGTGAAAAAGATTGATTTCTTGTCACTGAATTTGATAAAAAAAAGCCAACCTGTCTTTGGCTAAACTTCTCATTATTTTTAAATGGAACCTTTTTATTAATCTTCAGATTAAGGACTGACATTTTAAATATCACAGATATATGAAGAAGGCTGGAGAGTACAGCAGCCATAATTAGTAAAGATGTTCAAATGAATCAATATATTTCATGCTTAGCAAAATGGTTCTTGTTGTAGGAAATGGAATTGACAAACCAAGTTCAGATCTTGGACAAGGTTGACTGCATTTCCCTTCATGCTAATGCCCTTGGAAAAGGCATGAATCCATCTGCTTTACCCACAGCTATGGGTAAATAGTTGAGTAAACTGGGTTCTTTAGCCTTGTTCATGCAACCAGTCTTGGAGAAGGAAAGCTTTAAATTCAAACCAGCTGTACATTTAAAAATTGACCTAGCTTGTGATGGAGGGGCTAGGTAAATACACACATGGCAATTTTATGTTGGACAATCTCACAGAATATTTCATTTTTGGGTGATTCCATTTATTGATGAACGTCTTGATTTTTTTATTAAAAATTTGCAATCATCTTTTACGGCTTTGAAATTAAATTGGAGTGATTTAGACAAAAGAAGTAAGTTTGAACTTAGATTTATACAACCCAATCGGCTGGGGGTGTTGTATGTGCTGACTGCATCTCTACAGATAGGTAAGAGTTCTATTTATGGGTCAAATAAAAATATTTAATCATTTTCTATACTTGAAACCATTTAACTGTTTGCAAACAAATGACTGATGTTGAATTGAGTCGTTAGTATGACATTTTAATACTTGAAGCCATTTTACTGTGTAAAAGTGAATGAATAATGTTGGATAGAATTATTAGTGTTGAATTGCAATACTTGAAACTATTTAACATTTGCAGAGAAATGATTAGTATTAAAGTAGACATTACTTGACATTAAATAACAATACTTGAAACCTTTTAACTATGTTCAAATAGAACTATTTGTGTTAGATAGAAATACTTAAAAGCATTAAACTGTTTGCAAACAAATGAGCTCTGGCTTGTTTAAAAATAATTTTACCTACAAAGTATTTTGTTTACCAATCATTTATATACATATAAGTAGGACTTGGCATTAGATCAGCTATAAGGGTTGATATGCCATAAAACCTAACTAACCAACCAACAAATTTATATCCTGTATTACTGTAACTTGTGATGTCATGTTGCAGTGCATATGCTACCTTACTGAAAGTCTGACTATTATTATTATTCCTACTAACTTGACTTTTATTTCATTTATTATTGATGATATGGGAGTATCAGTAAAATAAGTAAAGTTGGCGACTGTAGTCAAGGGCGACCCGAAGGCTCCTTTTTCAATAGCTACTACACCAAAGTGTAGGGGTGGGTGCTACTCCTTTCCCTGGATTGCTCCACTTTACCCTCGATACGTACCTTATATTGCTGAGTGTTAAGCAAGGAGATATCAAGTATCATTTTTAAAGTCTTTGGTATGACGTGACCTGGGATTGAACCCTGGTCTCCCTGACCATTGGTGAACACTCTACCCACTAGTGACAGTAGTAGTACATTAAATTGTTCAAATTTATGAGATTAACTACCTTAGTTATTCCACATGTTTTTTGACTTGTTTCTTCAATTTTGTAATAAAAAATAGCAAAAATATATTTGTAGGAATCGGGTGTAGCCCTGAGGACCTGCCGGAAGCGATGAATGATAGGGAGGAGTGGTGAGAGAGGGTCAGGGATATCCATGCTGATAGCGTGACATGATGATGATGATGATATTTGTAGGAAATGTGAAATACTTTGAATCTGAATTGAGTTTAAAATCATTACAACTATTAAATATATATTTATAATATAAATTATAGTCAACAAGAAATGTTTTTTATAACCTATTATTTCCTAGGATGTGCCCGTGGTGTAATGGTTATCGTTGGAGGAAACGGACACGGCGACACAAGTTCAAATCCTGGACGAGGCTGATTGCATTTCACATGGCACTAATACCCTTGGGAAAGGTATGAATCCAATTATTCTCCCTTCAGCTATCAGTAAATAGTAGGGCAGGCTGGGTTCTTCAGCCTTGGTGAGGCAACTAGTCTAGGAGAAGGAAAACTCTGAATTCAAACCTGTTAAACTCCACTTAAAAAAACTGACTTTGTGTCATATTCTGCCCGAGCGGAGGGGTTGGGTAAATATATATAACCTATTATTTCCTTTGTTTAAATGTGTGGCTAATGATTTTACTATAGAAATTCATTAAAAATCAGGAAGAAAGGGATGGTCAGTGATCAGGAATCAATGCAAATATTACTGATTGAATAGGATTATTATATGTATAAAACAAATAAAAGGTAATTGTTTAAGAAGCTGCAAGAGTTTCTTGATTTGATGATTTGTTCTTTTTTTTTTCTTCTCTTAATTTGATATTTCTTTGGCTTTTTCAAATTGTTTTGATTTCTTTGTTAAATGACATATCAACCTTTATCAAATACCAAAACCACCATTGAGAAGAATAGCAGTGATACCATTTGGTGGAGGGAATAGGAGGTTCATGCCTTTCCCAAGGGTATTAGTCTGAAAGTGTAATAGCATGACTGGAGTTGAGTTTGAACTTCCAAGCTGTAGTCTAGCCCCTTACTGTGGGAACTCCTTGACAAAATTGTTTGATTTTGGTTTTTAAAATTATTCAATGTAATGTTATCCCTTCTTTTTCTCTTTACAATAATCACATTGTCTTTTTAAGACACAAAAACATTTTGAAATTGAAATAAATACCATGCTCACACACACACACACACACACACACACACACACACACACACACACACACACACATACATTCATATGTACTCACACTGACACACATCCATACACACATATAAAGGTGGGCTGAAAAGTTCATAGGATGATATATATGCTGTCAATTACATGGGATCCAAGCACTGCAACACTAATGGAAGGAGTGTGTTCACAAAAAGGAGGACTATGTTAAAAAATAAACCATGGGAGTATCTTGGTTAGTCTATGAACTTTTCAGCTGACCCTTGTACATCCACATGTATACAAACATATACACATACAGATACAAATACATGCACCCACAAACTCACTTATATAGCAATATTGACTGCACACGCAAACAGTGAAGGGAATGTTTATAGAGTAAAGGCAACAGGGTAGGGGTAGTGAACAAGAAAGAATTCTGCTGGCCCAAATAAAGAGGTGCCATTCAAAGAAAAAAAAAAAAAACGAAAATGTCAGAGAAAATAAAGCTATTTGCCATTTTGTCTACAGACTTTCTGATTGGGATCAGTTGTTTTTGATGATGTCTTCAGTTTAAGGAATTTGGAAGCTGAGATTGATGAGTCTGGAGAGGGTCATCAGTATGGAAGAATTGTAGGAGGGGGAAACAAGAAAAAACAGAAACAGTGGAGGTGAATAAGAAGGATGAGAAGGAGGAGGTTTCGTTTGGTTTCTTTATTTTTAATGGCATATCAACCTTAGTAGCTTGTTTGATGCCAAAGCTATCCTTGTCGAAGAACAGCATTGATACTATTTAACCCATATCTGAAAGGGATAAGGGGATTCATGCCTTTCTCAGCAGGATTATTCCTAAAGTGAACGCAATAGTATTAGTGAATTTAGAAACATTTCATTTTATCAAACAGATCTATTTGACCTGTTGCTGGAAGGTTAACAGGTCCTATCACTTCAGGTCAAAGTGAACCTGGGAGTAATAGCAATGTAGTGACTCCATACACTCCAAATTTCCAGAACTGGAGCCTCTCCTTTGAATGAATTTTAGTGTCATGCTCAAGAGGTGCTCATTGTGTAACTGTTATTGTCTTTGCAAATGGATTTTTTAACACAAATTTGAACCATTTCACAGAGCCCAAATCCCTGAGGAGGAAAGTATGAATCTGACTTCTGTATCTCCAGTTATAGATAAATAGTAAGGCAGACTGGACTCTTTAACCTTGATATGGCAACCAATCTAGAAGAAGAAAAACTAAATTCCAACTAGTTGTATTCTTCTAACAAATTGACCTTTTGTTGCATGCTGCTTGTGGTAGGGGGGTTTGGTAAATACATACCTAGGATGTCTGTTATTTTTTGGTGTGTTGGGGGGGGGTCTTACGACTCTGCAGGAGATACAATCAGTATATTTTGGCTTCACTGACAAGGGGATAAAAATTTGTATGGGAATAAAAGATGTTTTTTTTTTAATTCTTATGGTAAAAAGTTCAGAAAAATATATATTATAAAATATAAGAATAATTGAAATTTGCCATTGGCTTAATGAGTAGAGTGTTTGCCAATGGTCCGGGAGACCAGGGTTCAATCCCAGTTCAAGTCATACCAAAGACTCAAAATATGGTACTTGATGCCACCTTGCTTAACACTCAGCATTATAAGGTATGTATTGAGGGTAAAGTGGAGCAATCCAGGCAATGGAGTAGTGCCCTCCCCTACACCTCAGTGTAGTAGCTATTTAAAAGGGAGCCAACTTTACTTTTACTTGCATATATGAAGAAAAAATAAAAAGCAAGACATTTTAATCAATTTTTTTGCTATCATAACAGATTCTTTTAAGTACGTTTGTACTTGGCTAGGAGCCATCATATTTTTAAGATTTTATATTTATATGGATTTTTTATGTTCTCATATTGAAGCCATATGTACAACTGGTCACACAATGAACAGATTATTGGCTGGGGATCTGACTCACTTATTTGAAATTAGAATCCGAGATGAGTTCAAAAATTATAAAAACTGAAGCTGTATTTACCAAGAAAGAAATGAACAATGAATGAAATATTAATTTTCCTAAAAATAGTCTTCTTGTCATTGAAAATACTTATTTCAGCGAGTTTTGCATTAGCCAAAGTAACTTTGGAATTTCTGTTGATACAGTGTGAAATTGTGTCGTCATATTTCTTCCAGTATCTTCTATATTGACAAATCTTACCCTTGAAATAAATTTTTAAATTAGAAAACAAAAAAAAACTGCACAAAGTTGTCTTGACATTATCACTTTATCAAATGTTACTCAGTTTCATTTAAATTTGGAAATTTAAAAGAATATATAGCTTTAATGTTAATGCCTTTTGGATGGCTGTGTTTCCATGGCGTAGTGGCTAACATGCTGGATTGCAACATCATAGTAAACAAGTGAGAACTCCAATCATATTATTACATTTACTTTTGGACTAATGCCCTTGGGAAAGGCATGAACTCCTTTATTCTCCCAGCTATGGGTTAATACTCTTCTTCAACAAAGATGATTTGGGCATTAACTCACACATGAAGGTTAATATGCCATTAAACAAAGAAACCAATCAATCTGCTTTGACCACACCTTGCATAAATTCTATCAATAAAATGTAATGACCACTAAAGTCACTATTTGAATAAATAATAATACCATCCAAATAACAGTACAATTAATACCTGAGGAACCTTGTTACTCAAGCTTCAGTGAAAAACCACCAATAATGATGTGAAAAACTTGCTTTAAGAAGAATTCTTTTGACATTAGTAGTAACTGTTTTTACTGAAGACCTGATGACAGCAAATCCCTTCAGTTATCCAGTACTTTCCTCAGTATTCAAGCTGAGTTTAGTAATTCAGTCATTTAAAAGTTTTCACTTCTTCCTTGGATTTATAAATCTTCAAATCCCTGTTCCAAGTTTTTTTTTTTTTACTTTTCTCTCCACCCCCACCCCCAGTAATAATGAGAATACCCGTCACATTCAGGTTTCACAATTTCTTCAGTTTTCTAGCAAGGTCGAGAAATTTGTCCAGTCTTTCACCTTTTTTTCAATTTGGTCAAGTGGAACCGCAACATCCGGTAAATCTCTTACTCATTTGCAATGACTGGATTCAGTCTTTTCAAATGGAATGTATGATCTATTTAAATGTCAAACACCCACGAAATTTTATGTCTTTCATCCTCTCAAACAGATTCTGGTTTGTTACAAAATGAGTTATTTCTAAATTTCTCAGTAAATCATCCTTCCTACTCAGTTGTGTATTTTTGTTTTCTTTCCAATCAAACTTAGTGCATTTATTTATTATGCGACTAATGGTCTCATTTTATTTAAAAGAAAAAAAAAAAGGATCCACAATTCTCTCTGAAAGAATTGAAAATCCATTCCCCTGAAGACTACTAAGGGAAAGTCTTTGAAACTGCCATTCAATCTCTTGAAGTTAATTTCTAAAACTCGTAGTCTTTGAAGTAGTTTGGCTTAGTAGCGAGGCTGTTTGAGGGGCTCGGACATCAGATGTTTCAACTACAATAATTCTAAAATGAAAGTCCACATCATCTGCACTTGGTAATTTTTGAATTATTTCTATTGACCTTAATATAATTGTTTCTTAAGGAATTGTTCTGGGCTATTATTAATTTATTTGTTCAAGTTTTTCTTCAAATTGATGAATTTTTTCATCTTATCATTTCTTGATATTCATGTTAATTTCAATGTATTTCAATCCATCAAAATTTATATCTACATGAGAATTGTAGAAATCCTGGAAACAGCAACCTTAAAAAAAACAGCAGCTGTACAGCCACATACCTCCTATCTTACAAACCACCCCAAAAAGATTAGCAAGGTATGTTGGTCAAGTAAGGATAGACTTATTAGTGATGTTCTCCTGTGGACTCTTATGTATTGATATACCAGTGTAGGCTGACTAGCAAAAACTTACATTCCTCAGCTCTGTGTGGATACTGGATGGCATCTAGAGGACTTACCAAGAGTGATGGTTGATAAGGACGGAGGATAAAAGAGAGTCAAGGGAATCCATGTGTGGCAAATTTTCAATTTCTCCCAAAAGTTTGAAAGATCATTTTCAAATTTTTATTTCCTAATGTTCTGCTACTAATGAAATGTTCTCGTGATTAAAACAAATGAAAATTTGTCAGTTCTAAATCTGGTGAGTATGAAGGATATGGAAAAACCTTGCATCTTAACAATTTTATCTTTTCTTGAGTTTCTTGGGCTGCACTTGTTGAAAATGACAGTGATTAGGTTTTTCATGATAATATTTAAATTTATTTGTTTTTATATTCTCTTTGGTAAAATGTAATTTCTGTCCAAATACTCATATATGTAAATTAAAAGATTCAATACAACTTACATTGTTTTTATTGTACAGACCTCAATATTTAAAATAGTGACTACAGCAAGTGTCTGATGATTAAAAGGTATTTCATGAAACTGCCAGGTGTGGTGCTGGAATTTCTGCAGAGGTGCAGTCGGCATATTCTACAGCTCCAGCCGATAAAACAGTTCTTTTACTGAGATCAGTGTTGTTGTTTACTTAGCTGAGCCTAGTATGGTACAAGACCAGAAGTATATATTTACCCAATCCCTCGGCATGAGCAGGATATGACAAAAGGCCAATTTTTAAGTAGAGTTTAACAGGTTTGAATTCAATTTTCCTTCTAGACTGGTTGGCATACAAAGGTTAAAGAGTCCAGTCTGCATTATTATTTACTTATAGCTGGAGGGAGAATATTTGGATTCATTCCTTTCCTGAGGTATTAGTGCGATGTGAAATGCTAACAGTTTCATTCAGGATTTAACCCAGGTCACTGTGTCCATTTCCAACAATAAGACCAGAAGTATGAGGCACCCAGTGAGAAATTAACTCATTAAGAATGATCTAACTAACTATTAAACCTGCAAGGCACCAAGATATGGATCAATGATGATTTATTAATTATTTGTGAGAAGAAAACTGAGGCTCGATTTTATATTTATATTCTGAGTTGGATTTTTAACTTTTCTGAGGACAAGGATTTTAGAGGTTGAAAATTAGGTGGAAAGAAAGTATGTCATGCCCAAGTGAAAAGGGAGGATAATCCTAAAAAAAAAAAAAAGAAAGCTGAGGTGGGTCATGACAGAGGGAATAATTAGGGTTGGGGTAAGGTGAGGAATAAGGAGGGTGGGGTGAAAAGATAAGGTTATTGGAGTGGAGATAAAAGAAATAAAAATCTAGAAAAGGAAGGACTGTAAGAGAGATGAAATGAAGAATTTTGAAAACCAATAGAGAAGAAAGAATAAAATATGAAAGTGGAGAGAAGGAAATAATGAGGAAAGGGTGCAAGAAGATGATTGTGGTGATAAAGAGGAAAAGGAAGATTTTAAAGATGATGATGATGATGAAGGAAGATTATCATCATAAAAATAAAGAAGAAAATAATAAAGATGAAGAAATAAAAAGAAAAAAGATGTATTTCTTATTCTTTTTTGATCTTTGTCTTTATTCTCTCTCTCTCTCTTTCATTTGGTCTCTCTAATTAGTGGACATTTGATAACTAAGGTTCCTGACCCTGTACAAGGAAGAAAAGTAACCCTCTTCAGAAAAAAATAATAATAAAAAAGAATGATTTAAAGTTCCTGCCAGTCTAAGCACTACCAGCTTGGTTCATTGCCCTTCCACTCACCTAGTCTCTTTCTGAGTAAGTTATCATGTGACCACTTGAAGATTTCTCTAATGGCCAAGATAATTGCTCTGATGATACAAGATATATCTGCTGGAGAAAAGGGTGTCATCTATTGTGTGAAAACTGTCCCAGGCAGCCTCTCACCAAAAAGAAAATGATCCAACACACAACTTCTGCCCTGAAATGTCAAGACCTTTTATTCTTTATAATCAGTTTGCAGTGGATTCTTACTTTATCTGAACTTGATAACTTGCTAAATAATAAATTTTCATGTTGTCACCAGATAGTGACATTTTTCAAGCATGAAAATAGAAAATAATAAAGAGATGTCTGCCACATAGACAATAGGGATACCTCCAGCATCCTTCTCAGTAAGCCTATATATATATATATATGGTGGAATAAACAAATTATTCTTGAAAACATTTTCATAAATCAGAAAAGTACTCAATACTGGCCATTAAAGTGGGATAAAATCTTCAAAAATGTATTCACTTCTTTGTGGCAGTCTCAACTTACCAGTTTCATATACTTAAAAAAAAAGGAAGAAATACTATCATCACATGACACTTGGAAATAGAAAGAATGAAAAAGGTGATATATATATATATATATATATATATATATATATATATATATATATGGTATAATGAATGCAGTTTAAAATCCTGCATGAGCTTGTTTGCATTTCATATTGCGCTGATGCCTTTGGGAAATGTATGAATCCAAATATTTTCCTTTTAGCTATGGTTAAGGCAAATTGGGCTCTTTAATCTTGTTATGACAAACCATCTAGGAGAAGGAAAACTCTGAATTCAAACCTGTAAAATCTCAGCTTAAAATTGGCCTTTTGTTGCATTCTGCCTTTGCTGAGGGGATAGTGTATGTGTGTTGTGATGTCAGTTACATTGAGCTCTTTACCAGGAAAATTTAAATGTTCATAGTTGAATGATTTTTGTCCTGACGGAATTATTCCCGACTCCTGTTTAACTGGAGTGAATAATGCATATATATATATATATATATAAAGTAAGTTGTCAGACCATTGTTGAAAACAACTTGAATGCTCCCTTTTCAATTGCTACTTCACCAAAGTGTAGGGGAGGGTGCTACTCCTTTTCCTGGATTGCTTCACTTACCCTTGATCTGTACCTTATAATGCTGAGTGTTAAGCAAAGCGACATCAAGTATCATTTTTTGAGTTTTTGGTATGACTTGACCTGGGATTGAACCCTGGTCTCCCAGACCATTGGCGAACACTCTAACCATTATGCTAATGGGCCAGTTAGAATAGAGTAGATACAGTCAATGGTGCTTGGTGACTGTCAGTTTCTCATCTCCTCATGTGTATACATCATGGGGTGAGATTATGACTGTTGTGTTTGTGCAGGTGGCTACTCAGGCTAATATATGGCCCATGGTGACAGTAATGGCAGATGTTATGAATATAAAATAATTAGTTGTTGAAAGTCTGTCCTGTGTGTTCCTTGGAGCAGGTTTTTCTCTTCTTTAATATCACCACTCTCCCTCAGCTTCCAGATGTCAAACTCCAAAAGCAACTGCATCTCCATCTATCCATTTTTTTGCCAGTTGTCAAAGTGCTTTCAGCTATCATTAGTCATTATCCGGATGCAAATCAAAACTTTTTTAAGTGTTATGTAATGGGGCATTTGGATGGATTTTGGTTTAAGAAAAAGTGTATGTATGTATGTATGTATGTATGTATAGTTTCTTTGTTTTTAAAGACAAAAATAATTTTTCTTGTGGGTTCTGGTGAGTTCTAGTAACATTCAAATGGAATCCATTTGTTATTTGATCCCCTCCACAAAGCAGAGATTGGATTGGTGTAATGTATCATATTCAAATCAACAAACAAAACAACCCCATGACCCTAAGTAAGCATGAAGCTACCCACAGAAAAGCAAACAAAGAAGCATGGAATGACCATGCACTTCCTGTTTCTCAAATGTTGTGGAATTGTTTGGAGATTCTTGAGAATTCTACCCCCCCAGCAGTGGATATAAAAGCCGGTCCTATCACAGACAGGGAGAGAGTAGCTTCCAGGGTTGGAATCAGAATTTTTACCTACTGGAGACAACCAGTAGTGAGGAAGAAACAACTGATATCTCCTTGATGCCCCGCATTTTTCTAGCACCCTTCTCAATAGCAGTAACATCACATAAGTACAAAAAAAGCTTGGGACAGTTTTTTTTATATAGACATGATGCATGTTTGCTGTGTCTTACTAGACAGCAGTTAAAACTTCATAAAAATACATCTCTTTTAATCAAACATTTCTAAAAGAGTAGCTGCTGCCTATATATATATATATATATATATATATATATATATAAACCAGAGCCGGGAGTAATTCCTTCAGGACAAGAAAATCATTCAGGAGCTGAGCATTTAAATTTTCCTGGTGGAGAGCTCAATGTAATTGATTTTACAGAGCAATATTTCTTTAAAGAAAAAACCAAAGAATGGAAATTCAATAAAACGGTGGAGGTAACTCTTTAAATTTCTTCCTCCCCCCCACGTGTCTATTCTGTTTTATTTATCCATTGGATCTGAAGAAGTCCTGTTATATTTTTCTTCATGTTTTTGGTTCACACCAGAAATGAAAAAACAGGATGGAAATAAATTTATAATCTTAAAATAATCGGTCTTTGGTTTTTTCTTTAAAGATATATATATATATATATATATAATTTTTAAAGTAGTATTTCCATATATGCTCTGTGTGAATATAAAGATTCTAGTAAATGAAGATATATATAAAGTAAAAAAAAATAGTTATAAGATTTAAAGATTGGAAAATAAAGGTGATACTTCCTGTGACAATCAGAAGGTAAGACAGGTGTGGAGATATATATATATCGGGAATAAAATTAAAAGATATACAAATTGTTAAGAGGTGGAAAACATACAAGGTCTGCAAACATCAATAGAATTTCGTTTTTGAGAAATTTTCTCTTAGTATATTCACAAAAAAATTGAGGTGGTTATAATATATATATATAGAATTGGTTTTTATGCTTCAAAAATCCAGAGGGCCATTGATCTAATGAGTAGAGTGTTCACTGATGGTCTGGAAGACTGGGTTTCAATCCCAGGTTGAGTTATACCAAAGACTCAGAAAATGGTACCTGATGCCGCCTTGCTTAACACTCACCATTATAAAGTAAGGATTAAGGGTAAAGTGGAGCAATCCAGGGAATGGAGTAGCATTCTCCCCTACATCTTGAAAAGGGAGCCTTTGAGTCAACCTCGACTAAGGTTGCCAACTTTACTTACTTATTATCTATCTATCTATATATATATATATATATATATATATATATATATTTAGAGAGAAATAGAGAGAGAGACATCAGACACGCAGGAAATTTTCATCATAGTTATGATTAAGATATGATTCTGTTTTTATTCCTTTCATATTAATAATGTAATTTTAATTGGTAATGATAGAATTATCCAGATGAAATAATGGAGGAATGCATATATATCTATTTCAGTAAAAATTAACTGCAAAGCTGGTCTTAAAGGATCTGGTAGATCATTAAGAAAACTGAATAATGATGAATAAGTCATAATTTTTTATTCTGGGGTACATAGATACATACATGCATACATATATCTATACATGTATGCATAGATATATGTATGGTGGTACTGGAAAGTTCTTGGCTAAACCAGAAAGAAAATGACCATTTTTGTATTTGCCTTTTTTGTGGAAGAGATAAAGAAACCTAAAAAGTAAATTGTGTGGTTAATATTTTAGAATGTTATGTATATTTGATGGTTCTAGATCATTCCTTTTTTGGTCCAGCCAGTAACATAAATATTACACACAATATTGTCTACTAATAAGAATACTTTTACTTCAATTTTTTTTTATAAAAAAGTTCATTTCTTTTAAATCAAAGAAGCAAGCTCTTTTTCACTTCTTGTGAAATTTTAAGCAGTCAAAATGGTTATGATTGGGTATTATTTATTACCATACACTACAGCATTGGAACTCTGTAACCAAAAATAATATCACATGGATATACACTACCAGTCAAAAGTATTTTATTTTTCATCCAAAAAGTGATATTTTTAATGAAACAAGTTAAGCACCATAATGTTTTTATTTATTATACTAAATACAAGTCTTCCTCAGTAACTTTGACCTTGATATAACCAGATATCTTTTGAAAAATTGATTTGAAGGCATTTTTCTTCTTTAGTACTGAGCATGAATAAGATATTTTCTGAAAGTTAAATTATACCACCACTTCAACTCACATTAGACTATTTTGTGTTGAATTACTGCTTGCTTGATATAACCTGTTTTACCTATTTTGTCCTGAATGATAGCCATCATATTTGTTAGATCCATCTCTTGTGTCTAGACAATAGTCTCGATATTTTGATATTCCTAGTCCTGGACATGTCATCAAAGAGTATGTAAATGAATAAAAATTTATAACTTGTCCTATTTCCTCAGTTGACTCATAGGGATATTTCATAGATAATAATAATGAAAAAAAAGGTATCGACAACAGGTTGAGGAATTACTGCACATGTTGTATAGCCATGACCATGATTAACTATACAAACACATAATACATAATCATAACAACACAATAACAAAGACGAGCGAAGACTTCTTTAAAAAAATATACCTCTCACTTTATTTGAAAGGGTTGTGTGTGTAAGAGGGAGTTGGAGACCAAACAGAACTGCAATATATTGACCCCCACTCTTATGGCCATCAGCGTTGTGTCTTTCTTGCTCTCCAGGGCTGCTCAAGCGGAGGCCCACTCTGCTGGGTGCGGGTTTTCTCTACCGCATCTTGTCACCAACACATCTGATCTCCAACTAACTGACTTCCTGTTTTCACCAAGTTATATAATCGTTCAATTACCCACTCAATATCTTTGGAATGGCATGTTTGATCGTCATCAAACGGAAATAACTGTCATGCAGTTCACAGGTCACTCTCTTCCGGTACATCAGTCTATGACTGTACCATGGGATTTTACCTTGTCCCATATTATCAGCCAAGCCCGCCTACACGATTTCTTCCCATAACTGCCATCGGAATGTGTCACTTCCGCCGCCTTTGGAATGGCATGTTTGGCCGGGTCGAAGGTCAATATACAACACACAGAAACAACATATCAGAATGACTAGGAAAATAAAATTAAACACAACGGCAATTTTCAACAACAAATAAAATACATTTATGTCGTTAGCATTCAAGTTAGAAAATAATATAAACACATAATACAGTTCAAGAGATATACAAATAGAACTTATCTGAGGAATGGTGTTTAACATAACTCAATATATAAACATGATAGAAAATTAGCTTTTTCTTTGTTGCCCATTTTTCTGCAG
The DNA here is from genome assembly GCA_963585895.1 of Sepioteuthis lessoniana. Lineage (NCBI taxonomy): Eukaryota > Metazoa > Mollusca > Cephalopoda > Myopsida > Loliginidae > Sepioteuthis > Sepioteuthis lessoniana. Next base: position 10,227,622 of record OY757913.1, read on the forward strand.
GTGGTCGCGCCTTTTCTTCTCAACTACCGACGCCACTTTCTCTTTTCAACTGTTCATGTTACATTTCTGTTTCCAATCCTTCACATCTGTGTGTCTCTGCTTTGATTGTTCATGCCACGGGTTTCTGCTTTGACTGTTCATGCCACGGGTCTCTACTTCAACTGTGTCATTTCAAACTAAACCTCCCCCTTCTTCCAGTTTGCACCAGTAGGCAAAAGGGGTCTCATTCTTTCTACTCCAAGGGCTTCTGGTCAACAATTTCCCCCTATTCCTCTCCCAGCATGTCTATTGGCTGCTACTATGTAAAACGTCAGAAGTATACGTAACAATTTCATCAGAGTCACCAACTTGCATGAAAGAAGGCTGACTGCTCCAAACATCTCTGCACAACTGAACCACTGTCTTGAAAAAAATATGTCAACATCCACTGTGAGAAGACTCTGTGAAGCTCTCCATTATGGTAGAATTGCACTCAAGAAACCACAGTTGAGGAAGTAAAACAATCTCAAAAGGCTTCAGTGGGCTGAGGCATCTAAAGACAGTAGAATAAAGTCTTTTGAACTGACAAATCCAAGACTGACATCTTTTGGTCAAATAGGAAGGTTTATGTGCAGCAGAGAGTTGGTGAAAGAACTTCAATCCCCTGTATTACACCAAACATAAAGCATGGAGGAGGCTCTGTTATAGTGTGGGGGATTTTGCTGGTTGCAAAGTTGGAGATTTGCACCAGTTAAAGGGCAAATTGAATCAGACTAGCTATCACGACACACTGCAGCCTCACATGATTCCATCTAGAACATGGCTTGTGGATCAAATATTTGTACTCATGCTCTAGTAAACTCTGCCAGAAGTACATTAAAAGCAAAGAGGAACAGCACATCCTTCAACTGATGTCTTGATCGGTGCAATCAGCAGACTTAAATCCCATTGAATTGGTGTGGGATGAACTTGACAGAAAAGTCAGAGCAAAACAGCCCACAAGTGCAACTCACCTCTGACAACTCTTGCAGGAATGCTGGGCAGAATTATCTTCAGTCAACTTCCAGTCTTTGGTGGAAAGAATGCTGAGAATCTGTGAAGCAGTGACAGTGGCCAAAAGGGATCATTTTGAGGAATCAAAAGTGTTTTATGTTTTTTTTGCAGGGGGTTTACTTTGTATTTAATGTGGCTCAGGAAGATTTGTATTTAGAATAATGAATAAAAACAATGTAGTGCTTGCATAACTTGTTTCATTAAAAAAGACTTTTAGGATGAGAAATAAAAATTTTTCTTGGAGGTCAAATACTTTTACTGGAAATGTATATACATGAAGGTTTTCATATATTTTGAGTGATACATTTTCTGATTATTTTGTTACAAAATTTCAATGTTGCACAATGTATAAATGAATAATAACCAGTTTAATTGTATAAGGTTATATGTTATATATATATATATATATTGTCATCCACAGACAGACCTGTTTCATTCTATCAGAACTCTTCAGTGTGGCTAGATAGGCTAGATTGCCGAAGGTGGGATCGAAACCTGGCTGACTGAAACGCCAATCCAAGATTCTACCACTCAGCCATGAGAGTTAGGTACTTAATGTGGTATGCTATATTTGGTTGAAATGTTAATATTGGTTAACACACACACACACACACACACACACACACACACATGCACATATATATAGTAATTGTGCATATATAAGTTAGGACAGCATAAAAATATATGATCTTGATCCAATGATCACATAGAAAAGAAACTGACAGCCACAAAGCTTCATTGACTCTGTCTATGCTGTCCTAACTTATATATGCTGAATCACTGATATGGACCGCTATTACCGTATTTGACGGGATATAAAGCGCACTTTTTTTACTAAAAATATCTTTTAATATTCCCCTACGTTTTATACGCCATCTGTAGGTTCAAAATTTGTGATAGTCGGCCAAAATTAGCTACCTGGCAACTCCTATCAGCTTAGACTTTAGAGTAACTTTCATATACCTATTGTCATTGTTTAAAAGTCTATTATGCAGATTAAAAATGTTATCATTGATAATATTCATTATATTAATTTCATCACGTTTGATATTAATACTTTGTTTCAGTGGAATATTTTTTTGACTTGCTCTGCTGAAATTGGGATGCATCTTATACACCTGTGTGTCTTATATGCTGTCAAATACTGTGTACGTGTGTGTGTGTGTGTGTATATATATATATATATACATGGTGAAATGGTGGATTTTGATGAATCTGACAAAATGATAAAAATAAGTGGATTACAAATTCTGAAGAAGTTCTTAAATAAAGAATGAAATATTACTACTAAACCTATTGTAAGTGTCTGATTTATCCATCTTTCCACTTATTTTTATCATATAGTGTGTGTATGTGTTAAAATAGAGTAGAGACTGAGTCAATGGTGACTGCTAGTTTCTTGCCTATGTGATCATTAGACTATTGGCATGAAACTGACAGCCCCCATTAATGCTTATATATATATATATATATAAGGAAGGAAGGAAGGATATATATATATATATATATCCTTCCTTATATATATAAAAGAAGGACACAGGGTGAAATATGCATATAAATATGTATATGTATACATGCACATGGTATTTTAGGTATTTTTTTATGACTTGATATATTAACTCATGTTGGCAACTATTCCAACTCATTGGTTCTTCAAATACGAACCCAAAAATAAACACCTGAAAACATAGCTAAAAATGTCAATCTATATAAAAACTACAGTCAATTGGTATTTCAAGCACAAAGTTACAATCCTGAGTGTAAGTATGAAAAAATGCTGGCAAAAATGTACAAACATAGAAAGTCACTCAGAGGTAATCTTAGAAATTTCACTCAACTTACATGTGGCAGTAAAAGAGTATTTTACAAGCATTTTATAAACACTTTGGCAATTTGAGGGATGATTTCTAGCACTTCACATTCTCTAGATATATCGTGAGGTAAAAGAAGATTTTGGTGAAGTTCTTTAATCATAAATAATTTAGTAGCTCTTGTTGAAACTGCTTTTGAGTTTTAAAGTTTTTTGGGGAATTAGTTTGGTTTTTCTGTATATTTTTTCCTGTGCTTGTTCAGGTCTGTTTTTGGGGCATTATGTTGAGAAACATTTCAAGTGTTCCCAGGTTTGTACTCCCTTAGAATCAATCCAATCCAACTGAATCCCACTCATGTGAAGTTTCTACTGGAACATTCTAGAACTTTCAAGATTAGTTTAAGAAGTTCTAAAGTCTCTTGTCATATCTGATTACATCTTTTTAATGACCAAAATGATTTTTAATTAAACTTGCTCTGTATTCACTAAAAGATTTTTATGTATTAATCTTCCTTGTCAAATTCAGGTAAATTATTGTTTGGCAAATATATAAATAAATAAACCTTTTTCAAGTGTTCAACTTGGTGACGGAGATGGTGGGTGTGGGATATTATCATGTATACTTTCTTTTCAATTTCTTGGGGTTTTTTTTGGGTTTTTTTTTAAATGTTCAATGTCTATGAATGGAGACATTTATTATTAGCTAACCGTTGACAAGTTTTTAGCTATAAAAATTTACTTGTTAATCATAATTATGTATGCGTATTTTATTTAGTTCTCACAATAAAATACATAATTTAGAATAAATTAGAATTTATTCTAGTGAGTGAGGTTCAGTATTTTAGTTGGAAGTTAAACTTATTTATTTGAATAGAATCAATTATAAACCCCTTTGCCCAGTCGGCTGGGGCTGTAGAATACACCGACTGCACTTCTGCTAAGGGGTAAGACCTCCCCCAATGAGTGTTCTAGATATGACACTAAACAATCTGATGGTGAGGTTCCAGTGATTCTGGAACTTTGAGGAATGTGGAGCACCCCTTTATTGCCATTGCTTCAAGGTCCACTCTAGCCCGGAGTGGTAGCACCTGATAGGGCCCTATTTATGGGTTAAATAGAACTAACTGTATACTTATGCTAAACTGAATTGTTTGAATTAGAACTGTTTGACTAAACTGAATCGCTTAAATAAAAATGTTTTTGACAATTAAACTGTACTTACATTTAAACAGTGTGCTTATGCTAAACTGAATTGTTTGAAATAGAACTGTTTTTGACATGGAAACTATACTTACACTAAATTGAATTGTTTAATATAGAACTGTTTTGACATTTAATTGTGTGCAAACAAAATCTGTACTCTTACTAAACTGAATTAGAACTGTTTTTGACAAACTGTGTACTCATGCTAAACTGAATTGTTTGAAATAGTGCTGACTATTTGCATAAAAATGGATTTGGTGTTAAATAACCTAAAAAGGTTGATATGCCATAAAACCCAACCAACGATAAACCCCTTATGCATACATGTGTGTGTTTGTGTTTAATTTTCATAGCCATTGTTGGTAATATGGTCTTAAAATATTTTGTGAGAGTCTTTTTTGGTGTTGTGGATAAAATGCTGGACTGCGACATAGTAGTAAGTGAGTTCAATCCCCAGTTGCACTACTGGTATACTTCACCTTATGTTGGTAATTTGTTCCAGGAGAGGTAACTTAAGTTGAAAAACGACTTTTGTTGAATTTACTTATCTCTGAATTTACTTGTCACAAGGCTAAACCACAAATAACCATTCCCAGGTCTGTATTTTATTTATAAATACATTTTTAATAATTTATGGTCAATAAGAATCTATTTTAGGTTTACAAACAAATAAATTTTAGTTTTTAATATAGTACAGACAAAAAGTAATCTAGATTTACAAATACATGTACATACATACTTGTAAATGTGTTGCATATTAACCCTCGGCCAAGCTGTCAAATAAGAGATGCACCTGTGTAAATAACAGGTGCATCCAGTTGAAGATATCAGGGTATAACCTTGACTGTGGACGGGTTGAATTGGGTGCAGATGTGACGCCCACAAGAAGCAGGTGGGCATCAAACAATTATATAACCTGGTGCCACAGACAGGTTCAGTGAGTTGGAGATAAGATGCTGTAGTGAGAACCAGCTCCCAGAGAGGGCCGTGCTCTCAGGACCCCTGGTTGAGCAGCCCAGCAGAACGAGAAAGAAGTACTGCTAAAGACAGAGGAATGTGGGGGTCAATATGTTGCAGTCTGTTCAAGTCTCCAACTCACCTCTCACACACAACCCTTTCGCAACCCTTTCGAGAATAAAGTGTGAGAGGTATATTTTTCTAAAGAAGTGTGTTTGTTTGTCATTTTTGTTGATTTTGTTTCCGCATGTATATGTGTATGGTTGTATATGTATTACAGCTATGCAACAAATGTAGATGTTTACAATTTGGCAATCTTTACAGTACATTGCGGACTCTTTATTTGTGAATGTGGTTTGCTCTAAGACATTATAAAATAAAATAATTTTGTAATGTTAAATAACAAATATAGTTATTAAAATTATTTTGTCATAACAGAAAATAAACTAATTTGTTTTAGATTTACCAATATTTACATTCAATTTGTCTATTTATATTTATAGTATAGTAACATGATTTTAATGCTTTTCTAGGGATATTACGACTTCAATATTTGTGGCAGACAGACAAATAAAATGACTTAAGCTTGATTTTTATTTTTCCATATATTTTTTTGACAAATGATGTATAATCGAGAATGACTCGAAATATTCCTGTATTACATTCACTTTTGGACTAATGCTCTTAGGAATATTATAAACTCTCTTATCTCGTAGCTATGGGTTAAATATTATCAGTGCTGATCTACAAGGATGGCTTTGTCATTAAATAACCCATGAAGGTGGATATGCCATTAAACAAAGAAACCAAATTAAACAAAATTTAAAATATACCTGAAATTGGCTACATTTTAAAAAATTGAACGGAAGGTTCATGGCATATCGGCCAAATTGCTGGACTGCAGCCTTAAAGTAAGCAAGTTCAAATTCCAGTCATGCTATTATGAGGTGCATACGATAAGTTTCCAGACTTTTTTCATACAGGCATTTAAAATTGTCGTAGACTCTTAAAAATTCAATATGTTATTGCTATACATCTTATGAGATGACTAACCAACTTTTATGATTTCAGGTTCAAATCAACAGCTACAGCAGCAATTGGAATACACCCTACTAAAGCCTGATTGTCACAGCTGGTGAATTTCAAAAATGCAATCTAGACGTGGGGACACTTTAGAAGAACGATATGCAATAAAATTCTGTTTTAAACTTGGAAAAAATGCCACAGAAATGTATGGAATGCTCCAGACTGCTTTTGGAGCATCTTGCATGAATCGAGCATCAGTTTTTGAGTGGTATAAGAAATTCAAGGAAGGCAGGGAATATGTGAGGGATGATGAGAGGTGTGGGAGAAGTAAGGAAGTCAATACACCAGAGTTGATTGGCCAAATGGTTAGGGTTAGGGTTACTATGTTGAGGTTTTAAGGGAGTTCAGGAAGAGATTCCGTCGGAAGAGGCCAGCATTCTTCAAATCGGATCAGTGGCATTTCCACTAGGACAATACACCAGCCCACAACTCCATCCTTGTCTCAGACTATTTGAGCAAGATGGGCATCAAGACAGTTCCTCACCCTCCCTATAGTCCAGACCTTGCTCCCTGTGACTTTTGGTTATTCCCTAGGCTCAGAGGCTGTCATTATGAGACAATTGAGGAGATGAAAGAGGCTGTGATGAAGGTCATTGACATGCTCACACAAGAGGACTCTATGGAGCCTTCCAGAAGTTGTTGGAACGGTACAAGTGCATTGCAGCCGGCAGAGATTACTTCGAAGGGGACTAGAGTTTCATGTGCGTACTATCAATAAAAGTGCCCATACGAAAAAAGTCTGGAAACTTATCGTATGCCCTTTGTACATTTTTTTTTTTTAACTAATACTCTTGGGAAAGGTATGAACCCACTTATCCCCTCAGCTATGGGTTAAAAATTATCATTGATGTTGTTCTACAAGGATGGCTTTGGCATTAAATAACCCATGAAGGTTGATATGCTATTAAGGAAAGAAACAAAAAGAAACCATAACCAAAAAAAGGTAGACTTATCATGTTCATGCTCCTCAACTATATGTGTTCAACTTGCTCATGGACCCATGGTCTTTAAATGGAGCTAAAAATATGCTGTCTTCTCTGCTAAGGAGTGAGGCTCCAATTCTAGGAATGTGGGGTGTGTGGAGTACTTCTTCATTGTCATTACTCCTAGGTCCACTCCAACTTAGAGTGGGAGTACTTGTTAGGGTCCCATCTATCAGTCTAGTAGGTCTGTTTAAAAATTATTCATATTCAGTAGGACTGTGTGCAAAAAAAACCAATAAAATCTTAAACAACTACACAAAATAAATATGAACAATGAACATGACTCCCTAACATCTAAGCATAAAATAATTCTTGACAGGTTGACATGCTGTTAAAATTAATCAATCAGTTTTCATTAAAAAAATGCTTGATTTAGAACAATTTATAATATACTAAAGCAAAGTATTTCAGTATTTTGATTGAACTATTAGAAATTGGAGAGTCTGCGTCACTACTACTGTATGGTTTCACCACTTGGACTTTAAGAAAACACTTGAAGAAGAAGCTAGATGTGAACTACACAAATATGCTACATATGGTTTTGAACAAATCTTGGAAGTAACAACCAACAAAACAGCAACTCTACTGCTATTTACCTCCCATCAATAAACCATCTCAGTAAGATGAATATGACAGACTAGTCATTGCTGGAGAAGTAAGTATGAACTTATAAACAATGTTCACTTGTGAGCTTCAACACATAGACACACCAATTTTGGCCAACCAGCAAAAACTTATATTCATCAGTTTTGTGCCAAGAGTGATGACCAGAAGGTGAGAGAGTCAAGGGAATCTGTGTCATCAGAATGATTTGATCATGAACCATACAGATGTATGTATGTGTGCATATAATTATCATGAACCATACAGATGTATGTATGTGTGTGTGTGTGTGTGTGTGTGTGTGTGTGTGTGTGTGTAATTATTATACTCTGAGTACGTTACCAGGTCTTAAAATATTCCTGAAATTGGCCATATTTTTAAAAAATTACCTAAAGGAACTTTGTGCATTCTCAGCTTAGTTTGCCCATTTTTTAATGAAACCCCATTGTGATCCCTAGTTCACAAGACACATTTTCACTGTTATAAATTGAATTACCATGACCAGAAAATCCAGCAAGCACTGTGTGCAACATACAGAACCTCTGGACAGCTGTTTCAACCTTATTAGGTCTCATTAGCAGTGTATACTGTGATCTCCCCCATTGGAGATCGAACCAGCAACCACAGAATGCAAAGCCAAAACTCTACCACTGAGCTACTCGTCCACCTTGCACACAAGGGGCACCAAATCAGTTAATTGACTGTACATTTACCATGACTAGTTAATTTGGCATCATTTGTGTGCGATGTGGACCAATAGCTTAGTGTTATAGTTTTGGCTCTGCATTGTGTGGTCATTGGTTCAATCTCTAATATGCTACTGATGAGTCCTAATAAGGTCGAAACAGCTGTCCAGTGGTTCTGTATGTCGCATACAGTGCTTGCCAGATTTTCTGATCATGGTAATTCAATTTATAATATAATTTCTCTATTTGAAAAATAAAAGATGCACAAACATTTTCACTGATCCAAATATTTTCCACCATATAATGTATATCATAATTTTCAAGAAAATGCCTTATACATTGGTAAATATATTATCAGATTTTTATGTGTGTATATATTTACCTCTGCATGAGCAGGATGAGACACAAAGTCAATTTCTAAGTAGAGTTTAACAAGTTTGAGATCAGTTTTCCTTCTCCTTGATGGGTTGATCATACCAAGGTTAAATAGCTTGGTGTGTCTTGCTCATAGCTAGAGGGAGAATAATTGTATTCATACCTTTCCTAAGGGTATTAGCAGGATGGATGTAAAATGCAAAGTCTCATTCAGGATTTGAATTCAGGTCACTGTGTCCATTTCCTTTGATAGTATCTATTGCACCTCAAATGCTTCCGAAAATTCTTATGTGTGTATATATTTATATAAGTACACCTTGATAATGAGGACTTGTCCCGCCCTTGGTTTTTTGAAGGCCTGTTTGGTGTTAACACCAAGTGGGTATTATTAAGCTGAATCACTTGGTCCTATGGGGCTGTTCCCTCAGGTAATATATGCTTTACAGGGGTGAGTTCATTGCTTGGCACCTAAGGGGCCTCAAAAATGGGGAATGCTGATAGGATCAAAGATTTTCATGATGACTGCACATGAGTCTTGATTCATGTGCGACCCCCATAATAAAATAACCTGGTGCCAAATCTAACTTGGTGGGAGGTTAGATAAATTTCATATCTATATGAGTACTAAAAATTTTCTTGATATTTTAAAAGGAGTTGATTTTTGAAAGATTTTTAAAATCCAGGTGTGGTTTATTAATAGAATTGTCTTTACATGTGAACATTATTTATCATATAAAAAACTTTTCAGATGCAAAATTCTTTTATTTTTTTAAAAATCTTAACACAAATAATTCTTTCTTTCTTCTCCCCTGCCCCATCACAGTGAGTAAAATATCTTCCAATTTTGTCACTAGAAAATATACTTGAAAAACAAGAAATAAAAACATTGTTGTCTGCAGTATTTATGGTTACTTCATGTTATAGAGTTATTGATACTATCAAAATTATTTTCAAAGAACACTTGAATATATTGATACTATCAAAATTATTTTCAAAGAACACTTGAATATATTGATACTATCAAAATTATTTTCAAAGAACACTTGAATATATTGATACTATCAAAATTATTTTCAAAGAACACTTTTTTCAACTCTAAGATCTTAAAACAATCATGGGAAATATTCTTATTCTTTGACTCTTTTCTGCCCTCTCAGTGGGGCTTAGATTATGCTGTCTGTATCCCCCTGCAGAGGGGTAAGAAACACCTCCAGTTCTGGGGCTCTTGGGAGTTTGGAGTACTCCTTCATTGCTATTGCTCCCAGTTCTACTCTGATCCAGGGTGGTAGTACATGTATGGATACCCTCTATTGGTCAAATAGATCTGTTTGAAAATTATATTTTATAGGAATGTTGGATATTATATAATAGTGTGCAAAAACCTCTTAAACAACTATATATAAAAAAAGGGAAACATAAATATAGAATGTATGTGATTCCCTAACCTTTTGGTTAAAATAACCCCATTAAAATCAATCAATTAATTTAACTCTTTTGGACTAGCATCCCCCTCTTTATTATTTCTATTATTAGCCTCCTCCCCCAGTCACATCTTGTTATTTTCAGAATATTTTAAAACCTTTCATTTGTTCATCAGGTTTGCTATCTTCATCCTTCTTCCTGTCATATCTAAAACCCATATAAAAGAATTTAAAAAAATTTATAACAGTCAGATTGATTGATTTTAATGGCATGTCAACTCATCTGGGGTCATTTTATACCTCAGGGTTAAGGAATTGCAGATATTGTACATTTATATTAATATGTTTTTGGTAGTTTCTTAATCTTTTTGGTACACAGTTATGATATCAAGCAATCCTATCTAAGATGAATAACTTTTAAACAGATCTGACCCATACATGGAACTCTAACAAGTACAACCACTCCAGGTCTAAGTAGACTTGGGAATTATGGCAATAAAGGTTTACTCCACATTCCCCAAAGCTCTAGAACTGGAGCCTCATCATCAGATGTAATTTACTGGCATATCCAGGACACTAGTTCTATTTGATTGATAGGTGGAACCCTAACAAGTCACCCTAGGTCAGAGGGGAACTGGGAGTAATGTCAATGAAGGTTTACTCCACATTCCCCAAAGCTTCAGAACTGGAGCCTCACCATCAAATTCAGTTTAGTGTCATACCCAGAACACCTTTTGGGGATCATGCCTCTCTACAGATACACCTGCCAAAAAAGTGCAACGAAACAATAAAGATGAGGATATTAGTTCAAAAAATTATTAGATCTGTAAAATTTTGACTGAAACTTTTAATTCTTGACAATAAACTATATTTTCATTGGATATATGAATTTGTAAAGAGTTTTCAAGTCTAATAATCTTCCTTCATGAAATATTTAGCAGATTTTTACTTTTGGCCTCAAGCTCTGATTACCTTCCTAGTAGTTTGTTTTACAGCCACTTAAAACATCTTGGAAACACTTTAAGGTTTATTTACAATTGATGAGTGATATTGACAAAGTCAGATTGTATGACCAATAAACTTGAGGTTTTACTTAGGATGGCAAAAGAAAAAAAACAAGGGAGGAGCTCTAGGCGATGAATAATATGTGGGTTGAAATATTCTTGGGATGGAAGAATAAATAAATAGAAAGTTATAAGGTGAGGAAAACAGCTATCACAGAAAAAGCACTCTCAGAAAGAAGGAATGTGTGTTCTGGGATGGTAAAAAAAAAGGAACAAGTACAAAACTTGATGTTCTAATGAAGGTATAAAAAAAGAGACAAGAAATAAACTTAGATTTGAATCAGAATGTAAAGATATGAATGTGTGGTTGTAATTTACTAAATTTTGTTTAGTCAGGGTCACAGGCCTCAGGTTGTTTATCGTGACTGTTTCTCTTAAATAGTCACCCATCTTAAAACTGAACTGGCTCATTACTACTTAACTTTGGTGATCTCATTATACTGAGAATTTGAACCTTTAGAGATATTTAACTGACTTCCCACCAATTCAGAATGCAACACAAAGTCATTTTATAGTGGGGAGCCAAGCATGTATCTCGATTCATGCATGACTGATCCAAAAAATGCTTGGCCTGGTGGACATTTCCTCTTTTGATGCTAAGGTGCTAAGCAATAAACTCACCCCTGCCAAGCAGGGATAACCAGGGTGGGGTGGGGGGTCGGCCCCCTAAAACCAAGTGTTCATTTTTCACTTGAACCATTAGAAATTTACTTTCTGTATCAATGCAGACCATAAAAGTATCATTTGATTTTAAATTTGACAGGAGATTGCTTTATTCTCGAAGGTAGAGTATTTTAAGTCAATTGCTCTCACTGTGATGAGCCATATTTATTGAGTAACACACACACATACACACACACACACACACATATACTGATAGTTCTGATAATACAGGGTGTTTTAGAAAAATATATATAATTTTGTAATCAAATGATCTTAAATTTTAACAGCATGTATAGAAATAATTCAAAATTATATGTTTAATGTTTTTTTTTGTCACTTATAGAAATGCTATTCACTGAAATATTGTTGTTTGGAATTTGCATTTGTGCTCACTTTGATGATAAACTGATTTTTGTATGTTTGTTTTTTTTCTACAAAAACTGAAAAGAAAATCATATCAGCATTGAAAGAGTTATTAGGTTACTAAGGACCAATATTAACATTAGTAGTCTATGATATACTAACACTGAATAAACAGAAAGACAGACAAGCTCATTTACACATACAGAAACATTTAATATGTACATAAAATGCATACAAGAAGTATTGAAAGAATACAAATGTGTCCTAACAGTTACGAATATGCATATATTGTCCTATGAGTAAGCAGTATGTCGAAGGGGTACAAAAATAGAAAAAGGACTTTCTTGAATATGTTGGAAAATAAAAGTGTATCTTTATTGCTCCATGTCAAGGGAAGGAGACAGTGTCTTTACTGTTCAGAGAACAGTGGCAAAAGAATGAGATTGGCTTTCAGGGACTGACATGTGACATTCCACAGACACACCCACTCTCCATGGGAGACAATTATTGTCTCCTTACAGAGAAAAAGAAATGAAAATATTATTAATTACTGCATAAAATAATGATGAGATGTTTGTTTTCTAAGAAATTTATATTTCATTATATATTTTTATCTTTCTCTTCATTGCCATTACTCTCAGGTCCACTCTGACCCAGAGTGATAGTACCTGTTAGGGTTTCATCAATGAGTCAAATAGATCTGTTAGAAAATTATTTGTATTTGTTCAGACCACGTGCAGAACAAAACCTTTTAAGAAACAAAAAAAATCTAAATATGAACTGCCAATAAACATGATTCCCTAACATCAAGGCATTAAATAATCCGAGACAGGCTGACATGCCATTAAAATCAATCGATTATCAAAATGTATGATGTGATTTTATTTCTGTTCACTGAAAAGATAGACACATTTCTTGCCTGGCAATGATGCATTCAGGCCAGTATGGCTTTACCATATAAATTGTACTGACCATTTACCTTTAGTAAGACTTTACCATTTTTGTGTCCCTTTGATATACTGCTTGTTCTTAGAATAATATGTGCACATTTCATCTGTTGGGACACATTTGTGTATTCTTGTTAATACTTCTTGTGTGTATATCATGTATAAAGTCATGTCTTATTCATTCAAAGAAGAGGGATAAAAAAAAGGAATGAGAAGGATATCATGATTTTGTCCAATGGATACACCCCAATTAACCAAGGAAAGAGAATTATTTACTGTCTCCCTAGAGTTCATTAAATTGTTTCTTTTCTTCCATTTGAGATCGTTTCAAATATTGTAGTGTAAGAGTCAAAATTTCAACAATTTTTTTTGTGGAAAATATCATTTAAAAACCTAGATTGAAAAATAAAAAGATTTAAATATAATTTATAAGTTTTTAATAAAGAGTTATGATATTTAATATGATTTAATAATACAAATTAATAAGATACTATTCTAATTAGATTTTATTTGATATATGATAAGATGTGAATGACAGATTTTGTGAGAAAACTTTAAATAACTAGACAACCTGTTAAATTTGTTTGGTTTGTATTGTAACAGCAGTCCATGAGGATAACGATGCTTCTATTTAGTATTTTCTCAAATAATTTTGCTGATTAAAAAATGCAATTCAGTGCGATTAAATCCCCTTCAGAATTGTCATTCAATTGCAGACTTGATGAGAAATTGTTTTATTCTATGAATTGGAGCATTTCAAATGTACTTCTTAAATAAAAATCATACCATTCTAAATTATTTAATGAATATTCATTATTGAAAAGTGGTGGACAAAATCAGTAGAGGTACATGCCTTTTGTGTTTTATATCAAGTAGTTTAGGTAAAACATGAACCACTGTATAGTTGCACCACTTGGTCTTTCATGAAGCACCTCGAGGAAAAGCTAGATTGGAACTACACAAGGATGCTGTTTTGAACAAATCCTGGAAGCACCACCCATGTGGCCATTTTCCTTCTATTTTGCAAAACATCTAAGACAAGACATGCTGGACACTGCTGGAGATATAAGGACAAACTCATAAGCAATGTTCTAGTGTGGGACTTCTACTCACAGACACACCAGTGTTGGCCGACTAGCAAAAACTTGCATTCATCAGATCTATGTGAATGCTAGATGCCATCTAGAGGACTTACAAAGAGCAATGGCCAATAAGGATTGAAGGAGAGAAAGAGTCAAGGGAATCAGCATGACTTTCATAAGAAAGAAAACTAGGCAGGTAATTCTAAAAAGAATTGATGGATATAGCAAAAAATATTTAAATAGATTTTTATATGTTCTAATATGAATTAGGTAAGAAGATAAATTTTGAAGGGAAAATATTTAATACAGGAATGAAAACAAAAGAACAAAACAAAACAAAAATAAGCAAGATAAAAAAAAAAAGACAAAAACTGCTGAGACTTGCAATTGGATCTGTTGTGTCCCTAAATCATCAAACGGATGCTTTTCTGGAAGAAAAATCAGTCAACTGGAATTACAATCAAAATTCCTTTGAAAAATCTGCCAAAACTATTTTAAAAAATAAATAAAATAAAAAAAAAAAAAAAAAAAAAAAGAATGCTTATGGTAAAATTCTTATAACAGCCTGAAATCGTTTTTTAAGTGACTGTTCTGAAAATAAGCTGATTGATAAATCATAGGCTATGGTGCAAAGATATAGAAATTCAAATTGCTGTTTATATATGATACCAGATTTAGAATAGATTCTGTGAATGGGAATATTGACTAAAGTTTCCTCCAGTCAAGTTGGATTGAAAATGAACAAATCTTGAGGACAAGTATTTGATACTCTTTTTTTAGGGAGGGAGTAATGGTCTGGTAGGTATTTGTGAATTTTTCTTTTTTGCTTGAATCTTTTTAGTCCATTGCCAATTCACATTGTATAAGGAAATATAACTTAGTTTAAAAAAAAAAAAGCAAGAACAGATACAAATATAAGAAGTACTCTTACTTTTCTCAAAGATATAATGATGGATATAATGATATAATGATTGATATAAAGATATATGGATATAATGATATAATGATTGATATAAAGATATATGTATATAATGATATAATGATGGATATAATGGTGTATTTACCCAACCCCTCTCTCATGAGCATGATGTGACACAAGGTTAATTTTATAGTTGAATTCAGAGTTTTCTTTTTCCTGGACTAGTTGCTTAACCAAGCTTAAAGAACTCAGTTTGCCCTACTATTTATTCATTGCTGGGAAGAGACAAGATGGATTCATGCCTTTCCCAAAACACATTAGGTGGAAGTGAAACGCAACTAGCTTCACACAGGATTTGAATTTGGGGCACCGAGTTCATTTCCTACAACAGTTATGGTAAGTGCACTTAAGATATAAAGATATAATTTTGAAAACATGCAATTTCCTGGCCACAACTTGAAAAGATAAGACTCCAACATATCTTCTCTTGTACCAAACATGGCTTCAAATTTTCTTTTTGGTATGTATCATAGTATGAATAGAACAAAAAAAACAATAAAGGAGGTAATTCTTGTAAGCTTAAAATGTTTAGTACTAGGGTGAGTCAAAAGTTTTGCAATATTTTGGTAGTACATGAGGCACAATTTGGTACCTCCAGATGCTTATGCCATGAAGGTAAAGAACCATCTTGGTCTGTGAGATTCTGAGGTTGCTTGATATTCTCTGAGTTTGCCTCTATGGCTTGGAGCATGGGCAAGGAATCCATTCTTTTAGGCCTGTCTGACCTTGCCTGATTATCCTGGTCTTTGCAATTCTGAGCACAATTTCTTTAACCATCTGGTTTACTGTTATCAACAGGCACCTTTACCTTTAACAAAACAAATGTTTTTGGTTGATTCTGCGGCATTATGGCTCAGTTCCAACTCATTAACTAAAACTTCCTGATTGTTTTGTTTTTGAATGGCATATCAACCTTCTTGGGTTATTTAATGCTAAATCCATCCTTCTAGAAGAACAGTAGTGGTACTATTTAACCCATAGCTAGGGGGATAAGAGGGTTCATGCCTTTCCTAAGGGTACTTGTCCAAAAGTGATGGTAATAGCGCAACTGGAGCTTGAACTTGCTTACCATGATTCCACAGTCCAGTGCTTTAACCATTACACCACAAGGACATCCCCTATGACTTCTTAAATTAGACTATATTGTACATTTATCTGTGCAGGTTTCAAATAATAGTGAAGCAGTGCATAACATGTTAGCATACCAACTACTATCAAATACTATCAACCATAACTGTTACCTTTTGTGTCTTGAACTACTTTGGTCATGTGATGTATGGCTAAAGCACCTGGAGCTGCCAAATTGTGTTTTTTGATTGTTAAAATATTGTAAAACTTTTGACTCACTCTAGTATTTTGTAATGATTCTATTTCTCCAATGGGGAAGTTCCCATGGCATAATGGCTAAAGTGCTATGTCAAAGTAAGTGAGTTCAAATTCCAGTTTAGCTGTTACTTTTACTTTCAGACTAATATTTTAGGGAAAGGTTTGAACCTCCTTTATTCTCCCAACTATGAGTTAAATAGTATCATTGCTATTCTTCTACAAGGATGGCTTTGGCATTAAATAACTTATGAAGGTTGATAGGCCATTAAACAAAGAAACCAATCAACCGATTTCTCCACATTTACCTCATAATGATTTAACATGTGAAAATATACAGAGAAATAGATATATACATATAGATATACAAACAATGTCCAAAAAGTAAGATCCAATCCAAGATATTTATTGCTATACAAATAAAACATTGTGCATATGTTACCAGCACTACTATGCTGCTGGCTTGAAATGAAAAATTCATTGGTCTTGTGGGTAGAGTGTTCACCAATGGTCCAGGAG
This sequence comes from Sepioteuthis lessoniana, assembly GCA_963585895.1. Taxonomy (NCBI): domain Eukaryota; kingdom Metazoa; phylum Mollusca; class Cephalopoda; order Myopsida; family Loliginidae; genus Sepioteuthis; species Sepioteuthis lessoniana. The sequence continues at coordinate 10,244,718 of OY757913.1, forward strand.
ACCTGGGTTCAATCCCAGGTCGGGTTAAACCAAAGACTTTAAAAATGGTACTTGATACCTCCTTGCTTAACACTCAGGAATATAAGGTACAGATAGATCAAGGGTAAAGTGGAGCAATCTAGGGAAAGGTGTAGCTATTGAAAAGGGTGCTTTCTAATCGCCTTCGACTATGGTTGCTAACTTTACTTAATTTTTCTTTACTTGTACAATCATGAAAAAAAAAAATCTGTAATGGATCCATTTTTCAGAATGCCACTTATGGGAATTTTAGTATTCCCTCTCTAATATAAGAACATTTATTTAAGGGAATGTTTTTTGTTATATGATGACAGCAAAAATATTGATTGTGTTGATTAACCTAAAACTCTTCAAAAGCAACAATATTTTCCCTCCTCAACAAACAGGTATACATTTTTTTTTTCGTGATGAGATCAAAATATACATTATCTATTAAGAAAATTTTTATAGCTCTGAGCCTGTTATTGTATATTGAATTTCAATTGATTCAAAAATTAATTGATCTGTTGGTGAGGCTTAGAATATGCTGAATGTACCTCCCCTTTAGAAGGATAAGACCCCCCCACCTCCCAAACGAAGCGTCCTGAGTATGGCATTAAATTGCATGATAGTGAGGTTCCAGTTCTGGAGCTCTGTGGAGTGTAGAGTACTCCTTCATTGCAATTACTCCTAGGTCCACTCTGACCTAGAGTGGTAGTACCTGTTAGGGTCGCATCTATGGGTCTATTTAAAAATTATTCATATTTAAAATGATTGTGTATAAAGCAAAAAATCTTTTAAGAAACAACTACACAAAAAATGTAAATATGAACACACAACAAATGCAATTCCCTAACTTCTAGGCATAAAATAACCTAAGATGGATTGGCATGCCAATAAAATCAATCAATAAATCAAAAATCAAATCAGTTCATGCTGAGTGTTAAGCAAGGAGGTATCAAGTACCATTTTTTAAAAGGCTTTGGTATGACTCGACCTGAGATTGAACCTCGGTCTCCCAGACCATTAGTGAACACTCTACTCTCTAGGCTAATGAGCCGGTTCTGTGTGTGTGTGGGTGGGTGGGCGTGTGGGTAGGTGGGTTTACACAAAGACATAATTTTGAATATGCAGGTTAAATGAAAGGTTATTCTTACTAGGCAGGAAGTAATGAAAATCAGCTTATATGAATAATTTATATAAATGAATCATATTGATATTATCAAATGAAAATGAATCTATATTTCCTCTAAAACTAGATTAATATTCTTGAAAACTTGAGTATTAACAAGAAGGATATATGTAACGTAATGGCCAAGGGATTTCGGTTCATGCCTTTGAGTTTAGTTAGGCTGAGAACCTTTCGGCTCAGCACATGGGTTAGTTAGGTGCAACATTGAGGCAGGTGTTAACGTGGGCGTGCGCGGATAAAGGTGTCACTTAGATGTCACAATAGTCCGAGACGAAACGGGTGACGGATTGCTAGTGACGTCATGCACCGGAAGCACGCAGAGGTTTGTGGAGAATTGAAAGAAAGTTAGGGAGTTGAGTACTAGACGCCAAACGAGGCAGATTGACTTTTGGAGCAGTGCAGACCCAAGCCGAACTTGCGCCCTATGGGGGCTGCTCGAGATGGGGGCCAAATGAATAAGACAGCATAGAAGATTGTGTCTCTCCTCCTTATGTCAAAACCTTTAACTCAAAATTAATAAAAAGGTTTCATACCTGAACCTGAAGTTGTTAGGTGTTTTCGAATTTCGAGATTCCTATGTTCTTTATGTGTTCTATCGTTATGAACGTCCCATATACATTTCGCAAATAGCTGTATTTACCTATAGTACATATACAGACTGAGATATAGGTTTGACTTGGTTTCTTTTGTTTAATGACATATCAACCTTTGTGGGTTATTTAATGCCAAAGCTATTTTTGTTGAACAGCAGTGATGCTATTTAATCCATAGCTGGGGGATAAGGGAGTTCATATCTTTCCGAACGATATAAGTCCAAAAGTTAATGAAATAAGTAGAAGATAATCATTTGTTCACTGCTAATGAGATAATCCCAATTTTGACAACATTAGTAAATTAGATAATCCTAATTTTCCTTAAATAGTGTAATAGTTATCAAGCTAGTCTAAACAGATCATTGTGAGTGAGTTGGATTCTAACTGGATGCCCTATTCTCCTGGCCTTGTGGCAAACCAATCTAAGCTTAGTAAAAGACAACTCTCTAGAATAGTGTTATGGATTCCATGTTAGGAAAATCCTTAAATTATTTTTATCATGTCAAAACCATTTTCTCAAAAATTGCTGATTTCCAACTGAGCAAATATTGATTTGGTATATATCTTTACATTAGAGCCTGCCTACCATCTTCCATATTGTCTCCTTAATTCTGCTGCCTGAGTTTGCAAACTCCAGTTCAGATCTTAAGCACTCTTACATCAACATTAAATGAAGCATCATCCTTCATTGCAGAAGTAAGCCAAGTGGAATATTCATGGAACCAATTAGGGTTGTTCAAGCCAACAGCAGCTGAAGACCTCTACATTCATAATCATTTCAGAAACTGAATCTACTGAATAAAGATTCCTAAAAGAAGACTCAATCAAACTTGGAGATAAAACTTGAAAACTTAATCAGGACAAGCAATTTTGTATTATAAGACCACTAGTGTATCATAATACTTGTCTCAACAAATAAAAAAAAAGCAGATAAGTAAAAAGTATGTTTAGGAGAAAAGGATCATGGTTGGAGATAAAAATTGAAAACTTGATCAGGATAAGAAATTACGTACCATTTTCTTCTTATTATTTAAAAAAAAAACGGTAACCATCTTGAAGGCAATGCATGTAATGCTGCTGTTGAAAATATATATCATAAGTATGTATGTAAGTTGGCTGATTGTAGTTGAGTATGACACAAAGGCTCCCTTTTTTTCAATAGCTGCTACAACAAGGTGTAAGGGAGGATGCTACTCCTTTCTCTGGAATGCTCCACTAACCCTTGATCCATACTTTATGATGCTGAGTGTTAAGCAGAGAGACATCAAGTAAAATTTTTAGAGTGTTTGGTATGACTCGACCTGGGATTGAATCCAGGTCTTCTGGATCATTGATGAACACTCTAACCATTTTGCCATCTACAATTATTACTTAGGTAATTGATCACTCAAATACTATTTTGTCCAGTTGGCTGGGGCAGTAGAATACACCGACTACACCTCTGCAGAGGGGTAAGACCTCCCCCAATGAGTGTCCTGGATATGACACTAATTAATCTGATGGGGAGGTTTCAGTAATGCTGGAGCTTTGGGGAATGCGGAGTACCCCTTTATTGCCATCACTCCCAGGTTCACTCTGGCCTGGAATGGTAGCACCTGATTGGTTAAATAGAACTAATGGCATACTTATGCTCAACTGAACTGTTTGACTAAACTGAATTGCTTAAAATAGAAATGTTTTTGACAATTAAACTGTACTTACATTTAAACTGCGTGCTTATGCTAAACTGAATTATTTGAAATAGAACTGTTTTTTGACATTGAAACTATTTACATTAAACTGATTTCTTTTGACATTTAACTGTGTGAACAAAATCTGTACTTATACTAAACTGAATTAGCTGAATTAAAACTGTCTGAATAAACTGAATAGTTTGTAATAGAAATGTTTTTGACAATTAAACTGTGTACTCATGCTAAACTAAATTGTTTGAAATAGAACTGATTATTTAAATAAAAATGAATTAAGCCATAAATAACCTATAAAGGTTGATATGCCATAAAACCCAACCAACCAAATACTATTGGCTTTATGTTTATTAGAATTGCTATTTATATCGAAATGTTGGGTTGTTGAATTTATATATTTAATCAATCAAATTAGTCAAACAAATAAGTTATCTCATATTAGTTCCTTCACCAGCTCATTGGTCCAGTGGGTAGAGTGTTCGCTAATAGTCTGGGAGATCGGTGTTCAATTCCAGGTCGAGTCATACCAAAGACTTTTAAAAAAATGGTACTTGATACCACCTTGCTTAACACTCAGCATTATAAGGTATATATCAAGGGTAAAGTGGAGCAATCCATATACCTCGGTGTAGTAGCTATTGAAAAGGAGCTTTTGGGTTGCTCTCGACTACAATCGCCAACTTAGTTCTTTATATTGTTACCCTTGAAACAGTTATCAATATACTGCCTTCTAAGATGCCCCCCTTCAGAAGAAAAGGAAAAAAATACTTTTGAATCTTTTTATGTCATTGGTTATCAAAGTTATGACCATCATAAAAAAAGTTGAAATAGTATTGACCTTTAAGTTACCAATAAAACAAAAAGAAGATCAGTAATGTACCATAATGCTTGTTTCAAGAATGAAAGAAAGGTTAAAGTAGGTTTGCTAGAAGAATCATAGAATATTCTGGTATCATGCTTGAGAGATGAAATCTCTGCTTGCAATGCTAAACCATGTAAAAAAAATGTCAGTAATTGCTACAAGAAGAACTGGCCAATCAGATCAATATTTCAAAAACAATAACATGTAGTTATATTACTTTTTGTCATTGCCGTTGATTTAGAATGAATGAATATTTATCTTGTGTTCAAAGACAGCTTGTTCTTCTGAGTCAACACACAACAGTGATAGGCCTTTTGTCATCAAAGTGAATGTTATATAAGTGATATTTTTAGATCAAACATAGTATCATATGTTCTTGTTCAGGATAATTGAGTGGGAGTTTTCATCTTGCATTTATTCATGAGCCTATTTCCCTCAGCTTTCAAAATCATTAAGGAGGGCAACAACAATGATCATAAATAAGATTCCCTTTGTGGCTTCAATTATTTATATATATATATATATATATATATATATATTATAATTACTTATATATATATATATATATATATATATATATATATATATCATAATTACTGTGTTTAAAGGTTACAGAATCTGTGATGAAAGCATTTTATCATCTGTATACAGAGTGTTTAAAAAACAAATTTGGTATAATTTGAAATGTACAGGGTATTTCAGAAATATTGATATCATTTCTTAATCTAATAATTTGACCAATTCGCATTCACAAATTTTAACAGCACGTAAAGAACTATTCTATGTTTAATGTTGAAATGCCTTTTTTTTTTCCAGTGAATGGCATTTCTATAACTGAAAAGAAAAAAGCATTAAACGCTGTTTTTCAAGTTGTTTTTAACCCTTGATTTTCTGCTGACTGAGTAACTATTTGGAAAAGTTTTCATTTATTCATATACAGTAAGGTCCCCTTTTATTAGTTTGCAAGTTATGTCAAGGCCGCACAACTGCTTCTACAGATATTTGAAATGCCTGGATATACTCTGGTTTGGTTTGGTTTGGTTTTATGGCACATCAACCATTATAGGTTATTAATGCCAAATCAATTTTTATACTTATATGTAGTTCTATTTCAAACAATTCAGTTTAACATATGTACACAGTTTCAATGTCAAAAAACAGTTCTCTTTCAAACAATTCAGTTTAGCATAAGTACATAGTTTAAATGTCAAAACAGTTCTATTTCAAGCAAGTCAGTTTAAATGTAAAAAACAGATCTTTTTCAAACAATTTACTTTAGTATAAGTACACAGTTTAGTTCTATTTGACCCATAGATAGGACCCTATCAGGTGCTACCACTCCGGGCCTGAGTGGAACTGGGAGTGATGGCAATGAAGAGGTACTCCACATTCCCCAAAGGTCTAGCATTACTGGAACCTCACCATCAGATTGTTTAGTGTCATATCCAGGATGCTCATGGTGAGCTGCAGAGAAGCAGTCAGTGTATTCTACAGCCCCAGCCAACTGGGCAAGATACATTCTGGACTGACATTGCTTTGTTAGACTTGTTGCTTAGTGGCTAAGGTAGTTTCTTTTTTTTTTTTTTTTTTACTGCTACCTGTGGTTAGTTTTTGAGCCTATCTAAAAAGTCAAGATTTTGGATACTGATATCTTTAGGAAGACTGGCCTTCTCCACTTAAAAGAATGATATACATAACCTTCCTCCCATTTGTGTGATGCTATATTTACTAAGCTAAACAAATGATTAACTTAATTTGCACAACACAATCTTCTGAACTACAAAGTGGTCCTTTGCTGAACCCTACAAAGCTGAGTAAATATATATGAAGAGGTGCTGAATAGTTCTAGGCCTGACCAAGAAGGCAATGACTTCAAACCATGAAACATACATACTGTTCCACATATTTATCTTGAAGTTTAATGCACCTGGCTAATAGTTTCTTTAACCCTTTAGAAATAAAATCAATAAAATTTAAAGCAACAAAAATCTGATTCCTTGGGCTAAAAATTTTTCAGTTTGGTCAAATAAGCCAAGAAACATGATCACCTATTCAATTAACACATACGGCACAGTGTCTTAAGTTTCTTTTGCCCACAAAAAAAAAAAAAAAAAAAAATCAACAAAAGTTTTTTTCTTTTTTTATAAAGAGGTCATTTCATTCTTAGTTGGGTTGAGAATTTTCAGTACTCTCCCATATGTTAACAATTATTACACTTTACTCAAAAAATCATTTCTATGAGAAAATTTGCCTTTGTAGATTAAGCTACTGTTTTGACATGTTGATTCTCTGACTGTCCTCGGTTATAAATTGCATCCATAAGTTTTTTAAAACTTTTTCTGAATCAAGTGACACTTAGTGGAAATTGTTTAAACTTATTTGTATTGTGAATAATATTTCAATGTTGAGTATCAGTGAAAGAAAATTATGTAATTGCCATATTCATTCTTTGTTTGGTTTCTTTGTTTAGTGGCATATCAACCCTTGTAGGTTATTTAAAGCTAAAGACATTTTTCTAGAAGAACAGTAGTGGCACTGTTTATCCCATAGCTCGGAGGGTAAGGGGGTTCATGCCTTTCCCAAGAGTATTTGTCTTAAAGTGAATGTAATAGTATAACTGGTGATTGACCTCACTCACTATGATTCTGTGCTCCATTGCTTTAACCATTACACCATGAGGACACCCCCTTCATTCTTTGTTGATAAGTTTTAGTTCTGGTTTCTTTGTTTAATGGTATATCAACCTTTGTGGGTTATTTAATGCCAAACCCATCTTCAAAGAAGGAAAGTAGGGGTACTATTGCATATGTATATATATGTGTATATATCTCTTTGTATATGTATATACATGTATATCAGGTTTGGTTTCTTTATTTAATGGCATATCAACTTTTGTGGGTTATTTAATGCCAAAGCCCTCCTTGTAGAAGAACAATAGTGGCTCTATTTAACCCATAGCTAGGAGGATAATGGGGATTATACCAAGGGTAGTAGTCCGAAAGTTAATGTAATAGCATGTTAGCCACTTCTCCACAGAAACTACCTCCTTTGTTGTAGAAAATTACCATGGTTTATATCTAAAGTCATGGCTTGTACTTGACTTTAGGTGCTTCTCTTGTGGATTTTTTTTTATTCAGCCTATGAATTATTATTCAAAAAAAGTTATAGAGCACACTCATTTGAAGAGGCTGCAAATTCATGTGTTGTCCAGTAGGTTGGCAAGTGCCAAAGAAACTCAGTTATTCATTTTGGTTAAACTTTCAGCAGATGTGTTAAGATGGGTGTACATATTTTTCTAGCTCTATTCCTAGAATCAACTCCTGGATGTGCACAGGTAATATGTAAGAAGAAAGACATCATAAAAGAAATAAAGCAAGATGTTTTTCAGCTTCGCATCTATTCTTTCTAGCTAGAAATGATTCCATATTTAGGCAGGGTTGGGCCTGCTTCAAAAGTGAAGAGTTAGGTGCAAAATAATCATAAGAAGAGACATCAAACACTGGGATGAAGTGTGAAGCAGACAGCACACTACATATGACACTGTGATTCCAAACAACAAAGATGAAGATATTAGTTTGAATGATGCATTGAATATATATATATATATAAAGTTTTATATATATAAACCAGCTCATTGGCCCTAGTGAGTAGAGTGTTCACCAATGGTCTGGGAGACCGGGGTTCAATGAGTCATACCAAAGACTTAAAAAATGGTACTTGATACCTGCTTGCTTAACACTCAGTATTATCAGGTCCATATCAAGGGTAAAGTGGAGCCATCCAGGGGAAGGAGTAGCGCCTTTCCCTACACCTTGGTGTAGTAGCTACTGAAAAGGGAGCCTTCAGGTCACCCTCGACTATGGTCGCAAACAACTATGGTCGCCAATATATATATATATATATAATATTGCTTTAATTTGTATTGTAATTTTAAAGTGTTTTCTTTGGGTTTTTTTTTTTTATTGTGTTTTTTTTTTTTTTTTTTTTTTTACTGATATTAAATATAGTTATTTCTGATATTTTTCTGATATTCATTCATTGCCTGTCGAACTGGAATGCAGATTCAGTCATTCTGTAGTGTTTCAAATTTCTCATTTTCTTATCAACTTATATGTAGAATAAAGCATTAACTATATTTTGATTTTTGGGAAAAGAAAAATAAATCATATGAGACAAGATCAAAGAATCAGTGAGTTGCAAGACTATTAGTGTGTGTTTAAGAGAGGTTCCATGAAAGATCTTTGATGAAGAACAATGGTGTGTTCTTTCCTTTTCATTCTTTTGTGACAAAGACACTTTTTGCTAAACAAGCATAATTTCTTTGCTCATAGGGTAAATGACTTTTTTTATAACAACTCTGGTTCACACTCTTGGGATGTTTCTGCTTTTGTGTAGCAGCTGGAACAGGAAAAAGTTCTCTTTGATAACTTATGCATACATACACACCCCCATTAACACAAAAATACACACTGTATGTGCATGCAGATACATAGGTGTGTATATATACATATATATATATATATATATATATATATGTATATATATTGGAATAGAAAAAAATATGAGTTCCCACATGCATACACTGGCAAAAGACTTTTTTGTGAGAGAGAAATGAGGTTAGAAAGTTAGCCTCAAAGATTATTATTGATGTATTGAGTTTGGTCTTCACTGGGTGCCCTACATTTATAGCTTTGTGGCAAAGTAAACTAAGCTGAATAAATATCTGTGTGCATTTATATATATATATATATATATATAAGATTTAACCCTGGGAGACCAGGGTTCAATCCTAGGTCAAGTACTGTCCCATTGACATAATTGTTAGAGTGTTTGTTAATCGCCTGGGAGACCGCCATTCAATCCGAGGTTGACTCAAAAAATAGTACTTGATGCCTCTTTGCTTAACATTTAGCATTATTTGGTATGGATCAAGGGTAAGTGGAGTAATCCAGGGAAATAAGTAGCACCCTACTCTACACCTCAGCGTAATAGCTACTGAAAAGGGAGCCTTTGAGGTGCCCTCGATTATGTCGGCCAACATATATAATGCAAATTGCTATATTTATAGATAAATATGAGAGATAGAGCTTATGTAGATCTAAGTTAGGATAGCACTGACACAACAGAATCAATGGCATTTTGTGACTGTCAATTTGTTATCCCCAGGATCATCAGACTAAGATGGGCAATCACCTTAGATTCTGTGTCTGTGCTCTTCTAACTTACATGTTGGTTGCTTCCTCAGATTTGAGTATGGATATCACGCTGATATCATTTTGTAAAAGAATAAATGACCATGATACGAAAGGGTGTGGCTTTTTACGCCAGCAAAACTTTTAAAGTTTCTGTCCAGTTAGCTGGGGTTGTAGAATACACAGACTGCATGCATGTCTGCAGAAGGGTAAGACCCCCCCTCCAACGAGTGTCCTGCATATGACACTAAACTGCATTTGAAAGTGAGGCTCCAGTCCTGGATCTTTGACAAATGTGGAGTACCCTATCATTCCAATTACTCCCAGGTCCACTCTGACCCAAAGTGGTTGTACCTGTTAGGGTTTCATCTATTGGTCCAATAGAAGTGGTATTAGATAGTAATACTTGTAACCACTGCACTATCTGCAAACAAATACTTGATATTGAAAAGAATTATTTGTATTAGATAGAAATACTTGAAACCATTTAACTGTGTAAAGTGATAGCAATACTACTGTGCAAGCAAAATAGTTCTAACTCATTTAAAAATGAAATTACCTACAAACTATTCAATTACTGTTGTTACTGTTGCATAGCAATACTTGAAACCATTTAACTTTGTGGAAACAAATGTGTAATCGTAAATAGAATTATTTGTATTTGATAGAAATACTTGAAACCATTTAACTATGTGAAAAAAAATGAGCTCAGGCTTGTTTGAAATTGTTTCCAACAAAATATGTTTATAACTCATATATATTTAATATCTATATATGAATAGGATTTGGCATTAAATAACCTATAATGGTTGATATGCTATAAAACCCAGTCAAATCAATCCAAACTTTTAAAGCTTTTAGTACACAAGAGATTTAGACTTATGGTAAACTATTGTTATACAATTTTTATGTATTTTAAAGCCCTCCAGTTGGCATTCTTTTCAATAAGTTGTAATCGTAAGTTGTATCTACTTCATAATCTCCCTTTGTTCTCTTTTCATGAGTATGTGAATGGCTTTCCATTCCAGCTCTACTTAGGCCGATCCTTTCACTGACATTGCAAGTTAGCGGTCACCTTTCAAAAGATAAAGCCTAAATTCAAGGTGCTTTTGTGCATTTATTTTAAGTTCATTTTCAATTCAGGACTATTAAAAAGCAATATTTTCCAGATAAACCAGTGACCTCAAATGACCTTAATTACTTGCCCTAAGCCTCCAGTCATCAACTTGCTTGAAGCCCCCAGTCATTAACTGAAATATTTGTTGGTTTAAGTCCTCGTACCTTATTTTTGGCTTATGAGAAGGTTGCTTTCCACACATATATATATATATATATATATATATATATATATATGCTCCCCCATTGGGGTTGAGCACTCTGGCGAAGGAATTTATGGCTGCCACACACATAATGCAAAAGCTCTTCAAACAAATTGAGCACTCTGGTATACGGTAAGGTATAAAAATGTAAACCAATTAAAGCTACTACTTAATACCTTATAATTCCTGAGCTCACGTGATTCGCTTGTTGGCTGAGCAAAAGTTGGGTGGGTTTCGATCTCAGCTTCAAGCGTCCTATGTGTCTAGCCACACTGAAGAGTTGTGATACAATGAAACAGTCTGTCTGTGGATGACTATATATATATATATATATATATATATATATATATATATATATATATTTGTATGAGTCTATATGTGTTTTCATATATATAGTAAAAAGGGAAACTTAGCTTAACAGTTATTGTTATTGAAAATTGAGTCAAAAACTTGATGAAGGTGTTTACATTTTATTTTGTGCCAGTGCCCGCCCCCAAAGGCAGCAATCCAACCAATCTAGGAAAAGGAAAACGTTGAATTCAAACCAGTTCTACTCTACTGAAAAATTCACCTGTTTCACATTCTTTTCTTGGTGGAGTGGTTGGGTAAATACACACTATGGTTCTCATCAAAAGGGTTGATAGTCAAGTAAATAATCTCATCATTTTTTATGGGTACTATGCTTGTATGCATGATAAATACTTCTTTTCTTCTTTAGCAAGTAATATCTTATGTATTGATTACATTTTATAAGTTTAGTTTGGTTTGGCTTTATGGCATATCAATCATTGTAGGTTATTTAATGCCAAATCCTTTTTTATGCATATATTCTAAATATATAAGATTTGGTTTGGTTTTATGGCATATCAACCATTGTAGGTTATTCAATTTTATTTATTTGGAGGTGCCCGTGGTGTAATGGTTATCGTCGTAGGAAATGGACACGGCGACACAAGTTCAAATCCTGGACAAGACTGATTGCATTTCACTTAGCACTAATACCCTTGGGAAAGGTATGAATCCAATTATTCTCCCTCCAGCTATGGGTAAATAGTAGGACAGACTGGGTTCTTCAGCCTTGATGAGGCAACTAGTCTAGGAGAAGGAAGACTCTGAAATCAAACCTGTTAAAATCCGCTTAAAAAAATTGACCTTGTGTCATATCCTGCCCGAGTGGAGGGGTTGGTAAATATGGTTATTCAATGCCAAATCCTTTTATACATATATATATATATATATATTGGATATATAGGATTTGGTTTGGTTGGGTTTTATGGCATATCAACCATTGTAGGTTATTCAATGCCAAATCCTTTTATACATATATATTAGATATATTGTTTCTAAACAGATTTTGTAGATAACACTTTAAATGAGCCTGGGGTCATTTTTTTTCACACAGTCAAATGGTTTCACTTATTTCAAGCTGATATGAATAATTCTATTTACTATTAATCACTTGTTTGTACTAAGTTAAATGTTTTCAAGTATTACCATTTAACACTAACAACTTAAGTCAATAAAATTAAATCGTTCCATGTATTTCTATGTATCACTAACAATTCAATTAAACATCAATCATTTGTTTACACACAGTTAAATGATCAAAGTTCTATTTCAAGCAATTCAGTTTAGCATAAGTAATTTGTTTGCATTCAGTTTAAATGTAAAACAATTCTATTTGACCCACAGATAGGACCCTATCAAGTGCTACCACTCTGGGCCATTATTTTACAATAAAAGATATATAATTTAGAGTCAGATTTGGTTGACTCAAATAAACAAGAAATGTTTTGGCAGTCACTGTCAGAAGAAATCGCTATATTTAATAAAAAAAAGAAAAAAATCCAGTCGAGCTAATATAAAAAAATGAAACATTTTTAACATAAAAGAGAAGTATATCAACGTTTTTTAAAATGAATCCCAAATTTAAAAAATTATTTATCATTCTAAAAATTTATTTTAACCTTACTGATTAGATCTGAAGTTGCTGAATTGGTCTCTTTGTTTTTAATGGCTTATCAACCTTTGTGGGTTATTTAATGCCAATGCCTTCTTTGTAGAAAAACAGTAGGGATACTATTAAACCCACAGCTGGAGGGATAAGAGTGTTCATACTTTTTCCAAGTGAACATAATAGCACAACTGGAATTTGAACTCGCTTACTTTGAGGCTGTAATTTACCACTTCAGCTACTACACCACAGGGACTTAGTGGAATTAAAGATGTAAAATAATTAGAATGTTTTATTGTGTAGTGTAACAGTTATTGTCAGTAAATAGAATTGGTGACTCAACTTTAAATCCTGGACAGAGCTGTTTGTATTTCTATTTGTCATAATGCCCTTGGTAAAGACTTGAATCTATTTATTCTCCCCCCATCTAAGTGAAAACAATAGGGCAAGCTGGGTTCCTTATTCAGAAATCAGATTTCCATATGTCAATAGCTGTCCGCACCTTCCCTATGCATATGTTGATATTGCTTTCAGTAGATGAGATATTGCTGCCAAGGTATGTTAACTAGTATAATAATTTCAAAAGCTTGCCACTTAAAGTAGAAATGTCCCCTTCTTGCTTAAAACTCATGTTTATTAACAACAAAGATTGTAAAATAAACAGTTCAATACAAGTCTTGATCTTTTGCTGTGTGTAAAATGGTTCTTCAGTTAGTATAAGACTCTGTACCATATCTCTCCCTGACACCTCAGTGCAGTAGCTTTTGAAAAAGGAGCCTTCTGGTTGCCCTCGACTATGATTACTATATCACTAAATGTTAAACTAGACAATTTCATTTTGAAACTTTGAGCTTATTCTGAAACTTGGAAAAAAAAATAGAGGCAATTTTGCAGTGTTGTGATTATTGCACCAAACAGCAAATGTATGGCTACTTCACTCCCATCTCACAAACCATCCATTTAAGACTAGCAAGACATAGTGGGCACAACAAGTGAAGTAAAAATGAAATCATAAGTGACATTCTCCTATGGACTCTTACATACATCGATTCTGTGTGGACACTGGATGTCTTCTAGAGGACTTACCTGGCGCGATGACCAATAGGGACAGATGATAAGAGAACCAAGGGAATCCATGCTGTCAGCATAGAGTGTTTGCCAATGAGCTGGAAAACCGGGGTTCAATCCGAGGTTGAGTCATACCAAAGACTCAAAAAATGGTACTTGATACCTCCTTACTTAACAATCAGCAATCCAGGGAAAAGAGTAGCATCCTCCCTGACACCTCGGTGTAGTAGCTAATGAAAAGGGAGCCTTTGGGTCACCCTCAACTACGGTCGCTAACTTATATTAATTAAAATAGGACTTGACTAATCCCCAAAAGCAAGAAATAATTTGGCAATCATCATCATCAGAAGAAGAAGAAGAAAAAATTAAAACATTAAAGGGAATAAAAAATCCAGTTACCTAGTTTATATTATACTTTTAAGATCATCATCAAGGCATGCCAATAACAAGAAGGGGTAGTCCCTGAGGTGTAGTGGTTAATATCCTGAACTGCAACATCATAGTACATGATTTCAAACTCCAGTCACACTATTACATTCACTTTTGGACTAATACTCTTGGGAAAGGTATGATCCCTTTATCACCCCCAGCTATGGGTTAAATGGTAATACTACAGTTCGTCTACAAATATGGCTTTGGCATTAAATAACCCAAGAAGTTTGATATGCCATTAAACAAAGAAACTGTTACCAAACTGACAGCATAGATTCTTTTTACTCTCTCTTGCAATCCGCCCCTATTTGCCATCACTCTTGCTAATTCCTCTCGACAAACATCCTTGTTTAGGATTTCAACTTAGGTAACTGAGTCCACTTCCTATGGCAATAACCATTCTACTATGTGTGTAATGTTCACATTGCATTAAATATTGATATGAAGTTTTGTATATTATCATAAAAGCATTATTAAAAGCCATAAACATAGAACAAGTAATCATATTAATTTATTTGTGATTCATTCATCAATATAGCAAGGACAGCATTGCTAAATGAATTCCTTTCACTAATGATATATCAAATTTCCAATTTTGAAGAGCATTGGTGGTTTAGATGCAGGTCTGACCCCTTGATTCACATTTCTTTGAGATACGGTGTAATGCAGAGAATACCTCTCTCTTGAGATGCATTATATCGTTCTAGGATTCCTCTGATATTTTGGTCATCTCTTCATCACAATTCAGCATTCATCCATTCTAATTATTTGGTTAAAAATAAACAATTGATTGGTTTGATGGATCCAAAATGTCTCCTTGTTTAATGGCTTCTCTCAACTTAATTATTTCTTTCATTATCTTCTCAGCACAAGTCATAACTAATCAATTTGCTCTAGATATCCAGGAGAATCCTCGGCTAGTAAATCATTGCTGATGCACAGGATAAAAATAAAGGTTTCATGTTGTAACTATCTAATCTGATTTTCTTGGTACTAAAGAAAAATCTTAACTCTGATTGAAAAAATAATCAAAAAAGTCTTATTAATTGATTTTAACCTGTTTTAGGTTATTTTATGCCTAGAGGTTAAGGAACTGCATTCATTGTACATTTTTGTAGAATTGTTTAAGTTTTTTGCTTACAATTATATGGTTTAAAGTATTTTTATCTAATACAAATAGTTTGCACACATTAGTATGGTTTTAAGTATTCCTATGTAATGCTAATCATTATATGGTTTTAAATAATTATTTCTAATTAGTAATAATCATTTTTGCACATACAGTTTCAAGTATTCCTATCTAATACTAATAATTATATAGTTTCAAGTAATTAGCCCTGTCGGCTGATGCTGTAGAATACACTGACTACATCTCCGCTGAAGGGTAAACCCATCTCTCCAACGAGTGTCCTGGACATGACGCTAAACAACCTGATAGTGAAGCTCCAGTCCTGGAACTTTGGGAAATGTAGAGTACCTCATCATTACCATTGCTCCAAGATCCACTCTGACTCGGAGTGGTACTACCTGATAGGGTCCCATTTATGAGTCAAATAGTACTGTTAGACCATTTAAATGTAAGTTGTTGTTGACTGTAGAATACACTGACTACATCTCCACTGAAAAGTAAACCCATCCCTCCAATGAGTGTCCTGGACATGACACTAAACAACCTGATGGTGAAGCTCCAGTCCTGGAACCTTGGGAAATGTAGAGTGCCTCATCATTACCATTGCTCCAAGATCCACTCTGACTCGGAGTGGTACTACCTGATAGGGTCCCATCTATGAGTCAAATAGACCATTTAAATGTAAGTTGCTGTTGGTGACCGTAGTCGAGGGTAACTCAAAGGCTCCCTTTTCAATAGCTACTACACTCAGGTGTAGGGGAGGGCACTACTCCATTCCCTGGATTGCTCCACTTTACCCTTGATCTTCACCTTATAGTGCTGAGTTCTAAGCAAGGTGGCATCAAGTACCATTTTTTGAGTCTTTGGTATGACTTGACCTGACATTGAACCCCTGTCTACCGGAACATTGGCAAACGGTTTAAATGACTGATATTAACTTGAATTGTTAATGTTACATAGTAATAATTGAAGCCATTTAATTGTGTGCAGACAAATAATTAATCTTAAATGGAATTATTTATGTTAGGTAGGAATATTGAAACCATTTAACTGTGTAAAAAAATTGAATTATTGGCATTACATAGCAATACTTGGAACCATTTAACTGTGTGAAAATGAATGAATAGTGTTGAATAGTATTATTAGAGTCAAATAATAGTACTTGAAACCATTTAACTGTGTGCAAATAAAATTATTAGTGTGAGCAATGCTTAAAACCACTTCACTGTGTACAAACAAACCATTAATATTAAATAGAATTATTAGTGTTTTATCGCAATACTTGAAATCATTTAACTGTGTGCAAACAATAGCAATACTTATACACCAAAAATAAACTCTAACTCATTTAAATAAGATTACCTACAAATTATTCAATTACAGATCATATGTATAACCACTAAAATGTGTGCAAACAAATGACTGATATTAAAATTGTTACTGTTACATAGAAATACTTGAAACCATTTAAGTGTATGCAAACAAATGAACTCTAGTTTCTTTAAAAATGTTATCTACATTCTTATCACTTAGAATATTCAGACTATTGACTTCATCTTCATTGATATACTCCCACTGCTTCAGCTGATATGTTCTTTGGCCTTCTTCAGGTGTTTCATATCAAACTCGGAAGCCCACACAGAACCTTGAACTGAACCCCTTATTTAATCCATAGGGGTAGACTTTTCCAGTTCTGTTAACCATGACTGGCTACAAGTGTTAAGTTATAGTAAGTATTCCTTGTAATTTTTACCTGTTGTTGGGATTGAACCTGCAAACTCCAGATGATTTCAATCAGAAGCACTTTCCAATCAAACGCCTTATCCACTGTGCCATGTGTCTGACATGATCTATTTCACTCAGGTGGGACCCTAACAGGTACTACCACTTTGGGTCTGAGTGGACCTAGGAGTAATGGCAATGAAAGAGTACTCTACACTCTCCTGATCTCCAGAATTGGAGTTTTACTATCAGATGTAGTTTAGTGTCATACCCAGAACACCCCTTTTTAGAGGAGGGAGGTCAGACTCCTCTGCTGGGGGATACAGTCAGCATCTTCTAAGCCCTGCTGACATGGTGTTAAAATGATCTTAGGATAGTTTGTTCGTTGAGCTAATTAGGGATTTCTCCCAAAATAAAAAAGCAATAAGTGTGTGAGCTTAGGTAAAAGTCAGGATGTTGAATGCTGATTTTCAAGGCAAGCAGACCCTCTCCACTAGCACACTCTTGATACCATTTGACCTTGAGGTTAAAGTAATTGCTCTGCACTAATGCCCTCATGCCAGACTAAGTTAACTTCAGTAAATATTAGTTATTCACTGGTCCTGTAATCTTGTTTTTGAACAGGGGAGTGCTACTCATGTAGCATGTCTTGGACAAGAATAAGCTGTTGGGGCTCATCCCTCTCCAGGTGTACAATTAGTTTGTATTTAGAAATTTCCTTCTAGACCAGTTGCTATACCAAGATTAAAGAGCCCAATCTGCCCTGCTATTAACAGGAAGATTGTCGAGTCCGTTACTATTATACCATGAGTGCCCCCAGATATCAATACATCCTCTATAAATTAGAACCATAGCAACTAAATTGTGACTTTTATTTTTCCTATTTTGACACTTGTTAGTTAAATTGTGTATCCTGTCATTAAAGAATGAATTCAATTTTGATTTGATGAATTCTTCAAGGAATTTTTGATTCAATATCTTGCATAAAATAAAGCAAGTGATTATCTGAATATTAGAGGTCTAGAATTAGGCAAGCACACACACACACACACACACACACACACACACACACACAAATGCAAATGAGAAAAGTTTGCAAGAAAAAGTGCTCAATGCTACAACAGCAGAGCAGGATACAACCCGTGAAAAATACCAAATTATGAACACCAGAATTCAGTTACTTTTAAGTTTCATGTGATATGTACAATCATCAGACAGAAAAGTAAGAAGAGTGACCAATTAGTTGTAATTATATTGTGTTGAAAAGTCTTGTATTAAGATGGGAATATATTTGCCACTCACATGAAAAAAAATGCACAAATGTGCATATATCCACAAATATATATATGTATATTTTGGCAGCATTTCTTCGTTAATACAAATTTCATTAAACATAATAGACATCTTCTGTCTACATATTTTCTTCTGGATCCGTTCATATTCCCGTATTGCTTTTATCGTATTCGGCGGGAATTGATTTATGTATTGTCTATAGTTGTATGTATCCCTAGTACTTTCTGCCCAACTTTGGGCCATCATCAGGGGAGGATCTATTACAAAAGTGATGTAACTTTTGTTTTTGCATATTACTACTATGTAAGAGCATCTTTACTGTTGAGGATTATAGCATTTGCTTTTAAATGGGTTTCTATAATTAGTGTCAGTAGCTAAAGACATTTAAGTGTCGGTTGCATGTTTCTAATATGTAGTGCTTCAAGAATCTGTAGTTTTTGTTTATTATTTTGATGTTCTAATATTGTTGTGTTGTTGGTGAGAATTTCCCGGAATTGTGTTGTTGGGCATGAATGTTTTTTTAAATGCTGAGCTATTGAACTTGTATCAGAAAAGTGCATTGTAAGTCTCCTCAACAGGGTAGTTGAGGTTAAACCAACATATATATTATTATTATCAGAGATACAATCTCCTAAAGGACATTTAGATTTATATATAATGTTGTTTTTTTGCAAAACTCCATTTGAGGGAGAGGAATTATTTCTAATGACTAGGTTGGAGGTTTTAAACTTATTATAATATATAATAAGTGTTATCTTTTTATTAGGATTAGTGGGGAGTATGTTTCTGTGAATCAATGTTTTCAATATTTTTTCATCTGATTTATAATTGTAGTGCATTTGGTTATTAAAAGCAAACGCTATAATCCTCAATGGTAAAGACACTCTTACATAGTAGTAATATGCAAAAACAAAAGTTACATCACTTTTGTAATAGATCCTCCCCTGATGATGGCCCAAAGTTGGGCAGAAAGTACTAGGGATACATACAACTATGGACAATACATAAATCAATTCCCGCCGAATACGATAAAAGCAATATGGGAATACGAACGGATCCAGAAGAAAATATGTAGACAGAAGATGTCTATTATGTTTAATGAAATTTGTATTAAATATATATGTAGGGCTGCCTAAATAGAGAATAGATATAATTAGTCAGGTAACAAATGACACAGGAGAAATTTATAAATATGTCTACCCTTTGATATCAATTTATTCCTTTTATTCAATAATTTGTCTTCAGTATGTTCTCGTATGTATAATTTTCCTCAAAAGAATCTAGTGTAGCTCAGAATAAAAATCATATATTCAAGTATATTAATTATTTATTATCTTCAAGAAAATTTCAATCCTGCCTCTCAAAAATTAGGATGTGGGGAACTCAAGCAAATTGCAAATTTATTTATTTTCTGGAAAAATTGCACCTTCTTGATTAATTTTAACTTAAAATGTTCCAGGTATCTCCATATAATTGATAGGATTTATATTCACCATTGAATTTAAGATACATTAGCAAGGAAGGATATTATATATTCTACCATATACACCTACACACATGCCCACACACACACATGTACAGGGTGCGGAAGCAAAATATGGAATAATTTTTAAAACGTTTTTTTTAGTCTGATTAGTCCAATTTTTGAAAAAAAAGAACGCAATAAATCTAAATTTTCATGATTAGCTCTATTATTCATGCATGTTTTAATTAAAATTCAGCCCAATATGAGTGAGCAAGAAAAGAAACAACAAAGAATTTATGATTTGCTGAATGCCAAAATCATGCCAAAAATATTTCCAAAATAATTTGAGTTTCTTTATGGCCTCCATCAAGCCCAGACCATAATCCCCCTTGATTACATTATATGGGGCATTTTAGAAAACTAGACAAATGAAACTTCCTATCCAAATATTGGTTTACTTAAGACTGCTATTGAGGAAGAATGGAATTAAATATGTGAAGAATTTATTTTGAAGGTATGCAAATTGTTTTGAAAGTGTAATGATACAATAATTGATAAAAATAACAGCCATATTGAGTAAACTTACTGTTTCATATCTATCTTCTTATTTTTTTGTTTATTTTTTAAATTAAAATTAATTTTATTTTATAAGATTCATTCATTATTAGACTAGAATATTCCTAATTTTGCTTTCACACCCTGTATGTGTTTATATTTGTATAAATGTGTGTGTGTCCGAGTGTGCAAATGGAGATTGATGGATATAAATGAAGCTGAACTAGCTAAGATATTTTGATGCTGAAAAAGACCTGTGAAGTTCTTGAAAAATTATTACTGACAAAGAGTAATAGAAAAAAATGATGTGAGTAATATTATGGGATACACTTAAAAGAAGAGAAACGGTAAAGAGACACTGATTTTTTGGCAAATGTAATGCAGGATTGTATTATAGAAAGATAAGAGCACACAGACATACACACACGAGCATGTATTTGGAGAGGGAGAGAGAGAGATGAACTGATGCTGAAAAGAATATAGAAAGATAGATAGAAACATAGTTACTTATCAAGATAGATCATTGATTATCATGGGTTTATTAACTACAAAAGTCATTTCGTATTGAATGATTCAAATGTCATGTGATATAACCAATTACATTTACCAAATTCCATTGAAAGTGTTTCCTTCCAACAAGTGAAATAATTTCTGACTCATCCCATATTTGGAGTGGTGGGGAGGGCATTTATTTAATTTGGTCAATGGTCAGTGGACAATTTACAGAAAGCAAAAATGAATTACCAAAATTACAAGATATTTCTTGTGAATAACTCATCCAATTTTGATGTGGAATTTTAAACTCATTCTCAAGTCCATCCAATTAAAACCTTGATACATACTTTTTTTCCCCTCATAATTCCTGACTCAGTTCATCCCTAAGATTGTTTTTTTTTTTTTTACTTCTTATATGTTTATTATGATAATCTGATTTTTTAAATTCTATTTCTGCAAACTTAACCGCATAGAAGAAATAATTAAATTCATTAAATTATTTCCCGCTTATCTTGAGCTGATGATACCACATTAATAAGCTTTAAATCTGCTTCTAAATCTATCAGTTTTTTTACATATCTATTTATTTATTAATCAAAAAATATCTATCTATCTATCTGGTACAATACTAAACTGTATCCAGTGGCAAGATCCCAGTTCAGGAGCTCTGGGTAATATGGAGCCACCTCTTTGTCACCATTACTCTCAGATCCACCCTGACTTGTAGTACCCGTTAGGGTGCCATCGATAGGTCAAATAGATCACTTCACAAATTATTAGTATTAGACAAGAATACTTGAAACCATATAACTATGTGCAAATAAATTTTATCAAATTGGGACCGTTCCTTGGACCAATATAATAGTGTGCAAATTATTAAAATTTGATAGAAATACTTGAAACTAAATAACTGCGCAAATTAATTGTATTAAGAATAGGTACTTGAAGCTATAATTATTTACTAAGGATTATTATTATTATTATCAATTACTAGAAACCATATAATTGCCCACAGAAAAAAAGATTGACTTTGGTATTCAATAACTGAACAATGTGAACATACCATAAAATCAACTAATCATTTCTCTATGTCAGTCTATTGATATCTGTTTATCTATCTATCTATCTATCTATCTCCAATCCAGTCTGCTAGAGCTGTAGAATATGCTGACTGCATTTCTGCCGAGGGGTCAAACACCCTCAGTGAGTATCGTAGATATGACATTAATCTATCTGATGGTGAAGATCCAGTTTTGAAGCTTTGGGAAATATGGAGTACCTTGTTATTGCCATTACTTCCAGGTCCACTCTGATCCAGAGTGGTAGTATCTGTTCAGATCCCATGTATTGGTCAAATAGAAATAGGTAATCTTTTTCTAAACTTGAAAACATTTAACTGTGTGCAAACAAATTACTGATGTTAAATTGAATTATTAGTATTTCATAGCAATACTTGAAACCATTTAACTGTGTGCAAATAAATGAGCTCAGGCTTGTTTAAAAATAATGTTACCTAAAAACGATTCATTTACAAATAATATACATATATAAACAAGATTTGGCATCAGATAACTTACAAGGGTTGATATATCATAAAACACAACCATCCAACTTATTTCAGTCTGTCCATATCTATCTATCTATCTTAGTCTGTTCATATCTATCATTACATACCTTAATATTTCCTATACAGGAATTTCAGCACATTTATTAATTACAGACATAACATTTCAGATAAACATCTTATTAGATTAATTTGTCTATTGCAGTTTCGAATGTAGTCTTCTTGTCACGTGACAAAACCATAAATCAAGTCCATTTCACTTCACTCGTAAGCAGTCCAAGATTGTGCAGTCATCAAGTGATTTTTTTTACTTTTATTTATTTTTTAATTTTTAATTTTTGGGTTTTTGAAAAAAAAAAGTGAGAAATTTCTTAATGCTTTTGTTTGAATTATTCTTTATTATAAAAAAATTTACATCTTAATTGAAAGATTTTATGAAAAGATATTTGATATATTTTGATGTATGACTGCCAACCTAAAAAAAAATTTGCCCATATATATATATAGAGAGAGAGAGAAAGAGAGAGAGAGAGATGTTTTTACTCAAATTTTGTTCTTAAAAAGTTAACTCATTCACTATTTTTTACAGAAAAATATGTTACAAGGGTAGCATACATGTTGTGGCAAGTTATGTATACCAAGTTTGTAATGAAATGTTACTCGATATTGTAGCAGAAAAGCCTCCTGGGTACTGTGATAAAAATGGTTAATGCTGAAATGAATAATGAATAAAACAAGCAAGCAACAAAACAAACAACAGGAGTTGGAGTTGAAATGGATGTTGTCTTTTTACATATTACTTTTGGTTATGAGCAATAGTTTGGAGGTGCCCGTGGTGTAATGGTTATCCTCACAGGAAATGGACACGGCGACACAAGTTCAAATCCTGGATGAGACT
This sequence comes from Sepioteuthis lessoniana, assembly GCA_963585895.1. Taxonomy (NCBI): domain Eukaryota; kingdom Metazoa; phylum Mollusca; class Cephalopoda; order Myopsida; family Loliginidae; genus Sepioteuthis; species Sepioteuthis lessoniana. Next base: position 10,268,136 of record OY757913.1, read on the forward strand.
GATTGCATTTCACATAGCACTAATACCCTTGGGAAAGGTATGAATCCAATTATTCTCCCTCCAGCTATGAGTAAATAGTAGGACAGACTAGGTTCTTCAGCCTTGGTGAGGCAACTAGTCTAGGAGAAGGAAAACTCTGAATTCAAACCTGTTAAACTCCGCTTAAAAAATTGACCTTGTGTCATATCCTGCCCGAGCACAGGGGTTGGTAAATATGATGAGCAATAGTTTATAAAAGATATATTGTGTGAGTATTAATTTTTGTATGTATTCTGCGAATGTAAATATTTTAGTGTGCTTTTGAAAATGCTTACCAGCTCATTGGCCTAGTGGGTAGAGTGTTTGCCAATAGCCCGAGAGACCAGGGTTCAGACCCAGGTCATGTCATACCAAAAACTTAAAAAATAGTACTTGATATCTCCTTGCTTAACACTCAGCATTATAAGGTACTATCAAGGGTAAAGTGGAGCAATCCTGGGGAAGAAGTAGCGTCCTCCCTTACACCTCAATGTAGTAGCTATTAAAAAAGGAGCCTTCGAGTTGCCCTCTACTGCAGTTGCCAACTTGAAAATGCTTACTTGTCAATCCTGAAACTCCTTAGAGGATAAAACTTATTTATAGCTGTGTGGTGATTTTAGGACTGACTACTTTTGTTTGATTTGCTTCCTGAGAATTGCTGGGTTGCTACTGTAGTACTGGGGATTTTGGTTTATTTATACTCACTAAGTTTTTGCAGGGTAAAATAGGGAAAAGTTCTTTCTGGAAACAATGACACAAGTTGTTTTCATCTTTGTTTAATGGCATATCAACCTTTAGGGATTGTTCAATGCCGATGTCATCCTTGTAGAAGAACTGTAGTGGTTCTATAGAACCAATAGTTGGGAGGAATAAGGGAGTTTATACCTTTCCTAAGGGCATTAGTCCAAAAGTGAATGCATTTGTGCCACTGGAGTTTGAACTTGTTTTCTACTATGTTGCAATCCTGCACATTAGCCCAGGGTCTTTTTCTATATTTAGATTTGGTGATATAAGTGGGTTAAGAACCATTGCAAAGACTTTGCTAATTTTCTGTACATTTTCAGAATAAAATATGACAATTTTTTTAAAAAAGTGTTTAAATTAATAAGGGGGGTGTCCTCGTGGTGTAATGGTTAAAGCGATGGACTGCAGAATCATAGAACGCGAGTTCGTACTCCAGTCGCGCTATTACGTTCACTTTCGGGCAAATACCCTTGGGAAAGGTATGAACCCCCTTATCCTCCCAGCTATGGGTTAAACAGTACAACTACTGTTCTTCTAGGAGAATAGCTTTGGCATTAAATAACCTACAAAGGTTGATATGCCATTAAACAAAGAAACCAAACCAAACCATGAATTAATAAAAAATATAAAAATGATTATTTTCTTTTAAATCATAGTCCAAGCATTTAAACAAGAAAACGTTTGCTGGTCTGCGAAGATCATTTTATTTCTCTCAAATATTTATGAGAAAAATGCCACTCATTTTGAGTGTTTAGTTTTATTGATAGGTTCAATTGAAAGAGAAATATTTTACTATTGGCTTTCCTTCTTAGTGCCAAAGAAAATACAACAATTTAAATCTGAGATATTTTGAGAAAGATCTTTGAAAAACTTCAGAAATCAATTGAAAATTTTGCTTTATTCATTTTATATCAAAACTAAACAATCTGATCGTGAGGTTCCAGTAATGCTGGAGCTTTGGGGAATGCGGAGTACTTTTTCATTGTCATTGCTCCCAGATCCATCTCTGGCCTGGAGTGGTAGCATCTGATAGGGTCCTATCTATGGGTCAAATAGAAATAAACTGAACTTTTGTTAAATTGAATTGCTTGATATAAAACTGTTTTGATATTTAACTGTTTGTAAACAAAAACTATACTTATACTAAACTGAATTGATTGAAATTTAATTCAGTATTAAATGACCCAAAAAGGGTTCATACGCTGTAAAACAAAACCACCAACCTGCCTACTTATGAAATTAAGATTTATTTATATTTTTGAAATAACCTTGAAAGCTCTTAAAAACATTTTCAACATGTAATGAAAACTAAAAACTTATCACCTCTTGTTTGTTCCATGAAATATTTAATTATGCCTTGTTGATGAGGCTATTTTTCAAAGTAACCACTAAATTATCAAAGCCTACTTTTGTAAAATAGAGTAAAAACATTATCTCTTTTCTTCCTTCTTGACAAAGGATAAAAAATATTGTTCAAAGACTAAAAAAATTATTTCCAAACTGTCCCCGTAGATTCATATCAGCAGTTACCAAGACAAGAAAAAAAAAATATCAGCCATCTTGCATTTTGCAGAATCATCACTAATAAATTTGCTAACTTTTGAAAGTGGCTTTGGGAGAACAATTTAAAAAAGTATATAAAGGAGATTTATCTTTGAAATTAAAAACTAAAAACAGGAAGTTACTTATAATTTAAGAATTTTTTCTCATTTTATTTACTTTTGATATGAAAATGAATTCTTTTAAATCACTTGATATACACAATATTTCTGTGTAGTCCTTCAGACAGACGTATAAAAATCATTCATTAAATTGTTACTAGACTATTTGGAAAATTTGAGATGGTTCCATTTCAGAAGACTTTCAAAAAATTTTTATTTTATATTTTTTTGTATCATCTAATCTAAGTTTCTCATTCTTATATTTGAGTATTTAAAAAAATTGTTTCAGATTAGAAAATTCTTTTTATTAATATTCCTGCGGAATTCTAATAATTTAGTAGGTCAGTTATTGGCCTAATGAGTTGAGTGTTCACCAATGGTCTGGGAGACTGAGGTTCAATCCCAGGTTGAGTCATACCAAAGACTCAAAAAATGGTACTTGATGCCACCTTACTTAACACTCAGTATTATAAGGTACGAATCACGGGTAAAGTGGAGTAATCCAGGGAAAGGAGTAGCACCCTCCCCTACACAATGATCATCTTTTACTACGGTCCTACCAATGCCAGTGATGAAACAGATATCTCCACTTTCTATAGTAGTTATTGAAAAGGGAGCCTTTGGGTCACCCACGACTAAAGTCGCCAACTTTACTTACTTTACTTGAGTTATAGATATTAAAATTCTTATTTTGTAACACTAAATAACAGATTATCTAGAGACCTCATTCTGAAGTTAATTCTTTTGGCATAATTCTTTTTTTTTCTTAATTCTTTTATTATTTCTCATTTCTTAGACTTTAATTTATTGTAAGTAATACGTAAGTTGGTCAACTGTAGTCAAGAGTGACCCAAAGACTCCCTTTTCAAAAGCTACTACACCTGTGTGTCAGGGAGGGCACTACTCCTTTCCCTGGATTGCTCCACTTACCTTGTATATGTACCTTATAATGCTGAATGTTAAGTAAGGAGATATCAAGTACCATTTTTTGAGTCTTTGGGTATGACTCGCCATGGGATTGAACCTTGGACTCTTGAGCCATTGGCAAACATTCTGATGGGAAATTTAACTACACTCCCATATGGGCCCTAAGAAAGAATAAGCAACGTAGTAAGATATTTAAATACGTTTATATAAGAAGTATGAAAGAGTTGCTCAAGCATATTCCTTTAGCGGTCAATAGTCTTTAAGAGAACAAAGTTAAAATTACAAATACACTTATCTGTGGTTGGTTAATGTCCTGTTGTCTTTCTGTATATTTTCTGGTTAAGACTGTTTTAAGAGGGCTGTGGACGTTTGGTTTCATAGGGCTCGAATTGTTTTCTGGGTTCTGTTTGTAGAGTTGGGTGGTCTGCTAACACCCTCAGTTACCTCTTTAGCCACATCTCGCCTTGTGGAGACCCTAGGCACTTATGCCTCTCTCCGTGCCCAAGTCATGTGCTCAAGTCCTTTCCGTCCTATCTTCTCCCTCTACCCTTGGCCTCTTTACACCTGGGTACCTATCTGTCCAGAGGATAACTTGTAATTTTCTTATATTCTATCCCTATGCCAATGGGTATATTATTTTATATTTTTATTTGCAGATTTTTTAATAACACTTATGTTTCTCTCATAGTATTTTGGAGAGTTTGAAGGAAGAATACCTTTTGAAGTAAGATCACAATCCCCTAAAATTGTTTAAATTTTGTATTTCATTTCAAGTTGAATAAAAAAATTTTTTCTCTGTCTGTCTCAATTTTTCAAGATCTCACATTCAATGAGTTTATTTTTTCTTTGACACTGACTTCTAGGAGGGATAGACAAGACCAAATACCACATAATAAGCAGCTGTCATCATTCTAATCCAGTGATTTACTCATCCACAAATTAATATACTTGCACTGACATATATAAAATATATTCATAGAAATAAACCAAAAGAAATATTTCAGCTGAAGCAAATAAGAATATAAAAGAAAAGAAAATCAAGACAAATGTATATTTGTCTGCACAAAAAAGTGTTTTTGAAAACAAAATTATGTACATTACTCTCAAAATGGCTGAATGCACAAATGAGATAAGAAAAATCTAATGTTTTATGTATATGTATGTCAACATAATCCACAGCCCCACCTCCTCCTGCTGCTGTTGAAATCTGCATTGACACCACTCATCTGAAGGTCATCAACCAATTTAAGTACCTGGGAAGCATCATTATTTTGGATGGGTCACTTGACAAAGAGATGACAGCCTGTGTTAACAGGGCCAGCCAGTTTGTGAGCCATCTTTTCTATGACTAACTACAAGAGTATCAAACTGACCACTAAGACGACTGTGGACAAAGCAATGTCATATACTACTCTATTGAATCGTTGCGACCTTTGGATGCTCTATGGGAGACATATCTGTCAGCTTGGACATTTCCACATAAGAATTCTACACTAAGTCAAAGGGACTTGGTAGAAAGAGGGGATCACAAACCTGGAAGCGGTCCTTTAACAGTGACAAAGTCATAATCTTGAAAACCTGGATCCACTGGATAGGTTATGTAATCCACATAGACAGCTCTTATATGTCCTACTAAGTCCTCTGTAAAGCACTAGCACAGGAACATAGAATCATAGGGCATTACAAAAATCCTTTATGGACTACATTAAGGACTGTGACATCCTTATAGATAAGGTGGAATCTCAAAGCTGAATGATACAATATAACACATACATACTATACATCTTTTGTTTTTATTTACTTACCTAATGGCAAACCAACCTCTTATGAGTAAATGTAGTGACTTTTCAGGGAAGGTAATACTAATATATTTGTCACTAGACCTCCAGTCAAATAATAACTCCTTAGAGAGAGTTTTATAACGTTTTTATTGACATATAATGATAATGGAACTGGTACTTCTGTTTTCTTAAAAGCCCCAAGAAAATGAATACAAGAAGTTATTTAATGTTAAATTGTTTTTTCATAGTATATCAACCTTCATGGGTTATTTAATCCCAAAGCCATCTCTGTATAAGGACAGAAATGGTATTGTTTCACCTTTAGTGGGGTGAGGAGGATAAAGAAGTTTATACCTTTCCCAATGGTATTAGTCTTAAAATGAATGATTGAACTTCCTTCAAGTCCAGCATTTTAGCTACTCTGCCATGAGCACTCTCCTCTCTCTCTCTCTCTCTCTATATATATATATATATATATATATATACTTTCTTTAAAGAAAAAACCCAAGACCGGTTACTCCAGAATTGCTTAGATAGTGCTGTTTGGTGTTTTAGATGTTCGTGGGAAAAAGAATATTTGTGATTTGCGTACCTCTCTTTCCATTTCATGGAGGAAATTCCAATATAAGTTTTTCTATCTGTTATATTCTCTTTTGGGTAAATTATTCCTTGATATACTACATTATTTAAGTTACATAATCCATTCATAGGACAATTTTTTTGAGATTTACAATTACATTCTTTTTTTATACCGTTATTATTATCATTATTATTTGTTCGGTCCTGAAAGTCCTTAATTATAACTTTATTATGACTATTGATTATTTGAAAAATATTTTTCGTGCAAGAGTAACTAATTTTTAAGGTTTTTCTATTAAATATTTCATGCAGTTTATTATCATGTTTAAAATGCTTATCTATTAGCTTCCAAAAATATTTTCCTACATTTATACTAGCTAGCCTACAAAACGGCGGGTTGAACCATATAATTTTTTCTTTTTCTATTTTTACGCCTATTTTCCTTATTTATTTCTTTATTACTATCATTAGGCATCTTCTCTTCTTTATAGGTAAAGTTTTCCTTATACCCACTACTTTTTAGTGCATCAATATACATTTTACTACTCTCTCGGAATATTTTCTCATTTGCTGATAGATTTCTTATTTTCAAAATTACAGCTTTTGGGACTTGTTTAATTATTGTCTTAGGATGCTTTGAGTTAATGTTAATGTATGAAAGGGACTGATCCGCTTTTTAAATGGTTTATAGGTGTTGTTAGAAAGGTCTAGGGTTACATCAAGGAAATTGACTATCTTATTGTTTGATGATATTTCTATTTTGAAACCTAAGAATTTAAAAGCTCTTATAATCTTCTTTTGTATACTAGAGCTATTTGGGCCATTACTATTCGGGATATATATTAAACCATCATCATGATATAAACCTATTTGTTCCAAGCTGATAATTCTATTCAGTATATGTAATATATATAAACCCACAAGGTCCGCTATTTGTGAGGAATCGTATCCCCCCCATAGGGACATCAAAATTCACAGGCCCGCTTTTTACCCATGTGGTTTCATTATTTTCTAGAACTATTTTCCTACATGCTATTATTATATCATATTGTTCCTTAGCTGGTTTATTGTGTTTAAAGTTTTAATATTTAATGTCCCTATGTTAACAATGCTTTTGGGGGAGTCTTTGTGGTGTAATGATTAAAGTGCTAGACTGTGGGATTATAGGAAGTGAGTTCAAACTCCAGTCGAGCTATTAAGTTCACTTTTGGACAAATACCCTTGGGAAAGGTATGAACCTCCTTATCCTCCTAGCTATGGGTTAAATAGTACCACTGCTGTTCTTCTAGAAGGATAGATTTGACATTAAATAACCCAAGAAGGTTGATATGCCATTAAAAAAAACATAACAAAACAATGTTTTTGCATTTAATTAAATTGCATTTGGGCTCTGTAACTGATGTTTTGAACACTTAGGCCAGAGTTCCAACTTCAGTAGAACATGCCCCTCCCTGTTTTCCTGCATGAAAAGTAATGTGGTATTAATTAAAGTCATGGTAGTCTTTTGTTGGTCATTTTTATTTTCTCATTAATAGACACTACTCTTAAAGATGAGTAGCAGTAGGTTCCTTACTGAACTATTTGATCCTGACCATTGACCTGTCAGGTTCTTCTGCTTAGCATCTGATGAAGCTTGCCATAGACTTGTTGCGGAGCCGATAAGTATGTCGACCCCGCAAATGAATTATGTGAATGAGAACAGCCAAAACAATAGAAAGGAACAAAGGCAAGGTAACAATAATAACAAGTGACAATTTATTTTGTCGTATTTACAAGCCTATATGTAAATGTCCGTGGCGGTTGTATGTGGTCTTCAGCAAGAATGGGTTATGTCGTTAGCTGGTATAGTCGCGTTGTAGATGTTCGCAGCTGGGCGTTCGACGAGGGTCGCTGGCGTAGGTCGAGTCGTTGAGTTGAGCTAGATGTTTGGATGCTGGTAAGCTGAGGTCGGTCGAGTCGTTGAGTTCAGCTGGACAGTCGTTGCGGGCAGCTGAGGTTGGTCGAGTCATTGGGTACGACCGTGCGGACGAGCGGACGGGAACGAAGGCTTTGTCGGGTCAAAGCTGTGCGGACGAGCGGACAGGCCAGAAGGCCGAGGCTAAGATGGGCATTATCTTAGCGCTGCGCAGATAGCAAAGCAGTAGCTAAAGGCTGGACCGTGCCATTAGCGCTGCACAGCTTATCGGACAATCGGAACCGAGTGAGAGTTAAGACCAGTTGGTCTTAGAATCCGTCTTCGTGTTTGCGGCCTGGCCGTCTACTTCGACTGGTCATTACTGACCGCCAGAGATTCTCTGACCCGCAGACAGAGACCTCTTATGGTCCTAAAAAGGACCTTTGTGCATACCTATGTAGGTGGAAGAAAAGCAGATCTACCACGAGAAGTGGGATCAACGCCGGAAGATAAGGTGAATGCGACCGCACAAAATGCAGGATTCCTCCTTAAAGAGGTTCGCCAAGAGCATGCCGACAAGCATTGAAAAAGGGCTTGCTGATATTACGAAGGTGCTGTGACACACAGCTCCAGCCACGTGAATATAAAATTCTTTGATAAAAAATGAGTGTAGCCATAAAGTATTTTTCTAACCTGCTATAGGCTGGCGACGACTATTAGTTCCAGTCTTATCAGGTTATTTTTGGCCGAAGTGCTTTGTAAGTGTTATTAATTTTAATTCATCCTTTTCTTTTAGAGATGTCAAGGTTGTTAGAAAGAAAAAGGGCTTAGTCAGTTCCGGTCGTACTCGGATATAATTGTCCTGAAGCGGGCGTGTAACTTGATATGTTTATGTTTATCGGCAGGTCGCGGCAGACTCAACCTTAAACTCATCCACCTTGCTTCACATCCACCATGCTGCTTCCCATGATTTCCATTGTTACATACTTGTGTGGTTTGTAAAATATCCTCCCCCCTCAGAGACTTAATTTATAGCAAGCTTGAGCAGGATATCTGAGTGGTTATGGAGATGTGCAAAAAACAAAAAAAAACTCTTGTCTTCCTTAAGTTTAAAGTCTAAATATCCCACTGTAACTTGATCTGTTACATGTGGCATTATCTTATTCTATCATTATGCATAGACAAAATTATTTGGGGAAAGTGTTTCAGAGTTTTTTTGATGCAAAGGAAATATTTCTAAATACTTTCAGACTTTAGGGCATCTTTATTCCCTTGGACTCATGTAAGGGAATAATATACTTACAAATTTTAAATTATATAATTATTAACTTATTATAAGTCTGACTCATTGGTCTAGTGGGGAGAGTTTTCACCAATGGTCTAGAAGACTTGGGTTCAATCCCAGGTCCTGTCATTCCAAAAACTTAAAAAATGGTCCTTGATACCTTCTTGCTTAACACTCAGCAATATAAGGTACGTATCAATGGTAAAGTGGAGAAATCCAGGGAAAGGAGTAGCGCCCTCCCCTACATCTTCGTGTAGTAGCTTTTGAAAAGAGAGCCTTCTGGTCGCCCTCGACTGCGGTCGCCAACTTTACTTTATAGGGAAAGGAGTTGTGCCCTCCCCTACACCTTGGTGTAGTAGCTTTTGAAAAGGGAGCCTTCTGGTTGCCCTCGACTAAGGTCGCCAACTTTACTTTACTTTAAGTCTACATAACCCTTTTTCTATATCATACAAATTTGAATGATTAAGGCAATTCAAAATCTCACACAAATTTTAGTAAATTGTTAAAATTTTCACAGTTCACTTTTAGTGATTTACTAATTATCAAATTTCCAGTGTTTTTAAAGACTAAATTTTACTTTGATGATAAAGTAAAGATTTTTTAACAAATATATAAACATAAAACTTTAAAAAAATCTTTGAATATGAATTTTAAAAGTTTTGGGCTCTTTTCCTTTTTTTTAAGACTACATTTTACTTCTACAGTAAAGCAAAGATTTTTTTATAAATATATACACACAAAATTCCTTGAGGTAAAAACATGTACATAGACCAAAGGTTTTTTACTGATAATTAACTCCAATAGGAACAAACCTTGATGTAAACCAAATTAAATAGAAACTATCTAGTATATATATACATGAGTGTACTTACATATTTACATGTGCACACACATAAATAATATATACTTATATATACAAATATCATTTACTTATATATATATATATATATATATATATATATATATATGCAAAAAACATCTGCAGAGATCAGAGGTTTTCATGGACAATTAACTCTAATGAGACATTTATAAACACTAATCCTGGAATTAAAAAAGATCACATCCTATCAAAACATTCTTTATTATAAAAATACTTACCAAAATTTAACTTAACCATTCAAAATCTTCTGAAGAAGATATAAAATCCTTCAGAAATATATGTAGAGCACAAGTATATGAAATGATAAAAATCTAAATCCCAACTATGAAATCATTTGCAGACCTATTTATTTTAATATATTTACTTTTCTCTCATTGGATCAACATCAATCTTTATATATATATATATATATATATATATATATATATATATATATATATATATATATAACCTGCTTCTTGCATTATTAATTACTTTTAATTTTTCCTCATCTTCAGAAAACTAAGAAATTTATTTGCACTTTTAATGTGCTGGAACTTTCCCATATTTATAAATTATAATAGACTACATATCACCGTTTCGATATGTCAAAAATTTTACTAATTTTACTGGATTTCCCAACATTATTAGCCAAATTATGGAAACTCATGAATACTTGATGTTGTAATTAAAGATTAATTACAGAACATGTGCAAAATTTACAAAGATGAATGTTGTGAATAAAAATAAAACAGAAAACAATGTCATTATAATCATGATAAAATTATAATTGTAATATATTAGGACCTGGTCGTAATTGGTTATTCTGACAAAACATGTGTGCTAAACCACATGCTTTTATTTACTAAAGACACATTTTTTTTTAAATGGCCACTGTCCATTACATAAAAGATGCTGTTTTTATTTCTTTTGATAAGAGTTCCAATCAGGGGAAATAACATCTTATTACTATTACAATAATGACAACATTGATGTACACTCTGTTTTAAAAGGAGTTTTAGAAATTGCATTTAATTTGTGAACTGTTATATTTCTTCAGGAAAAAAAAAAAAAACGGCTCAAGAGTAGCCACCTAACCTCTGTTTTATTTCTTGGATGCTTCAGATTGATATGGCTATCATCTACACTATATAAAAAAAGTGTTTCAGTGAGGGTATTTCAACCAGTAGAATGAGTGTGTTGAATGCCAAAGGGGAATATTTTTTTAAAAATGACCTTTTTTTATTCATTGATCCTTTCAGTATCCTTTATGTGAACACACCGAGTACAACCGAGATACACTTTCTATGAACATCACTTTACTGATAACCTTTGCAGTATTGATTTTTGATGTTGAGCTATACATTATTTCCTATCAAGTAAAAACATAAAAACATATTTTATACACATACATCTATAAAGACATTCGCATACGACTTATGAACAGCAAGTACTAGAAGTACTAGGTTAAGCAAAGTTAAGTAGATAATATGAATAGATTTACATATCTATATATTTGTTTAAAAAAGATGAGTCAAACTGGAGAAGTTAAAAGTTAAAGAATATATATATTTAATTAAGTGATAATGTGTATATATTATATAAAATAAAAATATATCATATAGTGATAGATAAAATGATATATACAGGGTGTCTCAAAATAGATGCATTGATAATGTACACTATAATGATGAATTAAACATACAATTAAACAAATCCTCTTTCGTGCTAGGAACTCTTTTATAGAGTTACCCATTAAACTTTTAGAGTAATGCATTAAAAAAATAATATTTTATAGAGTTATATATATTCTATAGAGTTACCCATTAAATATAATATTTCAATAGTTACCCATTAAACTTTTATAGTATTACCCATTAAACTTTCTACAAAAATTAAATATTTATTTTCAGGAAGTATGTAAAAAGAGTAACTCACAATTAATGTAGAATCAATCGGTACACCCCTCAAATTTTATGATAAAAAGTTAAATTTTTTCTAAATCGAAGATACCAGAATTAAAAATAGATATTATTAAGTACTACAATACAAGGTGGAACAATAAAATTGTTGCCCTAGAAAAGATGATATGATTCCATTTCCGTTTAATGAAAGCCGGTTTTCTTTTTTTGTTGCAGACCATATACTAGTTGGCCAGTTGTGTACAAATCCCAAGTGCGATAGGAGCCTTCTATCATGTCTGAAAGTGACGCAATGTTCAACGAGAGAGATCAGAGATGCGCCGCCGTACAACTCATGCTTTCTACCGATCCAAGTTATGACAACCGGACCATTGCCAGCACCCTCAAAATGCAAATCTGGACGGTTCAATGCTTGAGGGCACAGTTCAACCCATCGGACCACCCTCATCATGCCACCTCACATCTTCGAAGTCGGCTTGAAAGTCAACACCAAAGTGTACCTGGATGTGCTGAAGAGTGTGCTGATCCCCTGGTGCAATCAGGTGGCCGGTGGCGGCAGGACTCGGCGCCAGCCCACAAGTCCAAAGAGACCCAGGTTTGGCTTCAGAAGAAGTGCTACGACTTTGTACCCTTCTCTCACTGCCCCCCTCCTCCCCCGACCTGAACCTGCTGGACTACTTCGTTTTGATCATTCGTCGAGAACATCACCAACATGACCTCCCACAACACCAAAGCCAGCCTGATTGCCACTATCCACTGAGTATTCGCCGAGCTCCCGCCAGCACTTGTGAAAAAGGCATGCTCCCAGTTCCGGATCCGTATCAAGGCAGTGATTGAGGCTGAAGGCAGCTACATTGAATAGATGTCAGCTCTACTACATAATCAAGTTACCTGAATTGATTTTTCAATAAAAGTTTTAAAATAAAGCTGTAGTGTTGTTTTCTTTAGGACAACATTTTATCGTTCCACCCTATATTATCCATTAATAAGTACTCTCAATCATTTTTAGATTTCATTTGTTTTCGTTTCTTTGTTGAATAATTTATCAACTTTAAGTAAAGTTGGTGACCGTAGTCAAGAGTGACCCGACATTGATCTTGTGGGTAAAGTGTTCGCCATTGGCCTGGGATACTGCAGTTCAATCCCAGGTCGCATCATACCAAAGACTCAAAAAATGGTACTTGATACTTCCTTGCTGAATACTCAGCATCATAAGGTACGAATCAAGAGTAAATTGGAGCAATCTACGGAAAGGAGTAACACCCTCCCCAACACCTCAGTGTAGTAGCTAATGAAAAGGGAGCCTTCAGGTTGCCCTTGACAATGATTGGCCAATTTTACTTATTTACTTATATCACTCTTTGTTGGTTATTTAATGCCAAAGCCATTCTTGTAGAAGAACCACTGTGGTACTATTGTCAGATGATTAGGGACACCTGGATTAAAAATAGAAAGGGATCAGCAGCAAATTGATGAGTTCTAATTGGCTGGAAGGAACTCATGAAAAAGCTGTTCAGGCAGTGGATGCAGGATAGAAAACAGGAAAAGAGTTAGTTGACTATGTTACATGATGATGTAAAGATGACAGTTGAACACCAGCCACAACAATGTGAAGACATCCAAAAATTGCAGTGCCCATTTTGGGTGAGCTCTGAAAAGGGGTCTAACACCCACTGCAAAGCTATGAAGACAAAACCTGTGAGCAAGCACATGTTAGAACTACAACAGAAAATGAGAAAGACAATTCAAGGTTTGTGTCTGTTCTCTCTCTCTTTTCACAACATTTCATTTTTCTCAGTCTAGGTAAAGTAGTCAACTCATTTTTCATACACTGTTTATCTCTTCTTAATGACTTTTGTATTAGCGAACCAAGACAGTGTTTTGGTGTGTTTGTCACTTCTTTGTCTTTTCAGCATAGTGGAGGTGACAACAGGGGTCTAACTGACACTGTAGTGTGGGCTACACATATGGGTATGTTAGACATGTGGTGGAGTCAGCGACTGTGTGGTGTAGTAGTTGTACAAATGTCTATTGAGACTGTACCAGTACAAACGTCCATTTGAGAACTGTGGTGTTACAAACTTCTATTTATGCTGTATAATGTTACAAACTCCTAATTGTGTTGTGTAACATTATATTACTTAACCCATAGCTGGGGGAATAAGGAGTTCATGCCTTTCCCAAGAATATCAGTTTGAAAGTGAAAGTAATGACATGAGTGGAGTTTGAACTTGCTTACTATGAGATTGCAACTAACAAATTAGCATCTAAGCAAAGGGAACTCCCCTCAATAGTCTTTGATAAAATGTTAATTTTCCTCTCAAGCAAAAATACCAGAATTTCATTTTTCTTCTTGAATATTTCACAATCAAAACAGATCATATTAGGTATTATTTATTACTGTTATATATAAGTGTGTGGTTTCAAGAAAAATAAGACTGACTAGAAGATTTAGTTTATTTTGTTTATTGAATAAATAAAATAAACAAGTGGATGAAATATCTGGCTAGCTGATGGGAGTGACGCTCCTAGGTTGTAACTTCTGCTTGGCCTATTTATATCTTCCCAACTTCAAACACCGGCTCCAGAAAATACTACTTGTGGAAAAAAAATGATTGGTTAAAAAATAAACCCTTTTTTTTTTTTTTTTATAACTGAGAATTTTCTGAGGATTTTGGATAGACTATGTGCGGAGCCTATGCACAGAAGCCATGATTTTCTCAGTTTGACACTGGCTTTTGTTGGATCAACAGTGTTGATGTCTGTGGGTTTGTGTTTTGTGTGTTTTAGTAGTTAGGTGTGTGAAGAGTTAAGTAGGTGAATCAGAAGAAATTTGATGTATTTTACTATAACATTATCAAACTCTGTAACAGTGAAAATCTGTAACCAAAATATGAATGTTTAACAACCCAAAAACTAAATTCACTTGTTAATTATATTTATGCAATTTTATATTTGGTTTTAATGCAGTAAATTTTGACAATAAATAATATCTGATAATATCTATTTTGATTATATAATGTCCAACTAGAAATAATATCTGATAATATCTATTTTGATTATATAATGTCCAACTAGAAATAATATCTGATAATATCTATTTTGATTATATAATGTCCAACTAGAAATAATAAATTCTGTTATCTTTAGTTTAGGAGAAAATTAACTTTTGATAAACAAATTGTTAGGGGTGTACTTATTCATGCCTGATACTGTTTTTATCTTTACATTTTTTATGCAAATATTTTTCAAGGTTTTGCAAAAAATATATATGTATTAATGGCTTCAGGATATCTCTCCATCTTTATCATCTTCTTTCTAAAGGATGAACATAAAGGTATTCTGTAAACATAATCACATTCAAGAGATAGTAACTCTCCTAGCTGGAAGTTTTCTTGACATCTCCCTAACTTGGCCCAGTTAAGATAAAAAAAAAGGAAAGAAAGAAAGAAAGAAAGAACCACTACTAAAGAAACAGCATGAGGCAAGTTTAACCCAAGGAATACAATTCTTCTAATTTCACTGTGTCTAGCAGTGTATGTCTAGGTCAGGATATTTACCACCCTGGGGGTTGATGTGTAAAGGAGTAATAGAGTGTAATTAGACCAACAGGACAAACATAGTTAAAAAGGCTTAGGCCCCTAAAATTGGGAAATTCTATCTTTTATGATGTTGAGAAGCCTTGGGGTTGGGGAAAAGGTCCCATCACCTTCATTTTCATTCTTTTTTAATTTCCAAACTCTTTTATTTTTGTTCTGTTCACTGATGTCTTTTGGCTCATCAAATGCCAGGGTTAGTGTCACTGTCAGGGTATCATGTGTCTCTTGATCTGTCTATTTAACCCCAGTCCTGTGTTGAAAAATTCCCAGATAAAGAAATTAGTTTGTACTAACAAATACCTTAGGATAAAGGACTGTGATGAAATGAGTGTGGATAAAAAAAAAAAAAAGATTTGAAGACACTAAAAAAGAAGAGATAAAGAAAAAAGAAAGAAGAAGAAAAAGAAGTAAATGAAATGTA
This sequence comes from Sepioteuthis lessoniana, assembly GCA_963585895.1. Classification (NCBI taxonomy): domain Eukaryota; kingdom Metazoa; phylum Mollusca; class Cephalopoda; order Myopsida; family Loliginidae; genus Sepioteuthis; species Sepioteuthis lessoniana. The sequence continues at coordinate 10,283,826 of OY757913.1, forward strand.
GAAAATGCTAAAGAAAAAAATGGAAAAAGTCATCATCATCATCATCATCATGTCATGCCTGACCCTCTCTCACCACTCCTCCCTATAGTTCATCCTCATAGCTTCTGGCAGGTCCTCAGGGCTACATCCAGTCCTCACAGAGCTACTGTATGTAGGTTCGAGCTGGTCATCCTGCTTTTGCTCGGCCATATGAGAGGGTCCATAGGAGAACATCACTTATGAGCTTGTCCCTGCTTCTCCAGCAGTGTCCCGCATATCTGGTTCCTCTAACTTTGATAGTTTTCCTGATGGGAGGTAAGTGGCCGTACAGCAGGTGCTTTGTGGGGTGTTGCCTCCAGGACTTGTAAAAAAGTTGAAAAAATGGAATTATTGGAAAAGAGGAAGAAAAAAGGATAAAAATTTGTAAAAATTATGGAAGAAAATGTAAAGAAAAGAAAAAAGATTTTAACAAAGAAAAGATGAATCAAAGAAAAATGAAAAAAAAAAAAAAAATCGAAGATGAAAAAGAGTCAGAGGTTATAATAAAAGTAAGGAAAATTTAAGGGAAAAAATGAAAGGAAAAATAGCCAAGAAGATGATAAAATGAAGTATTTGATAAAGAAAGACAAAAAAAAAATGGATAAGGGGAAGATGATCAAATGAAGAATGTGATGTAGATTGAGAAAGAAAGAAAAAGATAAAATTAAGTTCTTGAAAGAGAAAAAAAAAGATAAGAGAATTGTAAAATAAAGAATCAGAGGAAGAAGGAGAGAAAAAAAAAGGTGAATGGCATTTTGGGAAAAAATGCAGGTGCTATTTGCCAAAAAAGTTAAACTGGTTTTAGTAGTGGGATGAGATGACAGATATACAACTAAGCAAATAATCTTAAAATATACTTAACTATTGTTCTATTGTTTTTCTTTTCTAGAATCTTTTTCTTTAGCACAACAATAAAAGAACAAAATGAAGAAATATCAGTCCTCATCATCAGATGACTTTTTGGGGTGTCACCATATTGCTTTTGAGATTCCAAGATGATTATGGTCACTTTCTTCCCATCTCACAAACCATTCAAGTAACACAAGCAAGACATGCTGAACAAGTAAGGATAAACTCATATGACATTCTTTTATGGAATCCTACACGTGGACACACCAGTGTTAGCTAACGAGCAAAAACTTACATTCATCAGCTCTGTTTGGACACTTGAGGCCGTGTAGAGAACTTACTAAGAACGATGGCCTGTAGAGATGGGTTGTGAGAGTCAAAGGAATTGGTGCTATCAACATGCCTTGGTGATAATGATAAGGGTTAATATATTTTGTGATGAGACATTTTGATTTCAAGAACTGTTGGAAATTTCACTTAGTGCTTTGGTTCAGTTAGTATGTCGGGGATCTTGCAAGATGTGTCGGGTGTATAAAACAAAATTTTGAGGTTGTACATCTTCCTCGCAAATAATTTCCCTAACAAAACAAAAACAAAACTTGAATAACTTTAAAAAAAGATTTATTATTCAGATTGAATAATATACAAAGAAACTCACAATGTGGTTATTGTTGTTGTTTTTGCTCACTTGTTGATTGTTTAATTTCTGTAGTAGTAGTAAACTCTTTTTTTTTTTTCTTTGGTGGAAGAAGAAAGGGTAATAATATGTCTTTGCTTGATAGCGTGGTGCCTCTCAGGTTTTGATGGAGTAAGGAACAGTTCAATAGCGTGGTTTCTTTTAGTCAGCAGTGGCAATGTGTCTAGAATTGGTTCATCGCTTTCTTTTATAACCCATAATGGGATCAAAACGGGTATGAAAGATTTTTTGGGGAAGATACTTGATTGGTTTAAAAATATGTGGGTGTGAATTTTGTGTATGTGGTTTTGATCCTTTTTTCAAAATGTTCTAAATTGTTTCCTTTGTTGATTGGTTTAAAAATATGTGAGCGCGAATTTTATGTATGCGATTTTGATCCTTTTTTTTTTCTAGAATGTTCTCAGTTGTTTCTTTTGTTAATTGGTTTTAAAATATGTGTATGTTAACAAAATCTACGCTACAAGTATATTTGCCACCTTTTTTACTTCAGTTGGACTTCATTTTCTGTTTTGGACAAAACACTATGTCTCAGGGAAAAATCCATCCATTTTGTACTGATAAAAAAAGTAATTAAATAGGAAGAAGGATGAACAGTTAATGATACTTTATTCCCAGGCTGGACATGTGATAATCTTATCCTTAGTCCTTAGAGCCCTTTCTTAAACTCATCCCCCTGTTCTACCCTGCATGCAACTGCCTTCCGAAAGGGAAATGACTTTGTCCCTTAAAAATGTCTATGGTCCAAGGGACTCAATTATGCTTTTGATCCTTTTGGTAAGACTGACTGGGCAAACACCTCCCCATTTTAAATAGTTAGGATTGGAGGTGTCTCACCTTAGTGCAATTGCATTTTTGTCCATAGCTGTGCGGTTTCCCTTTATTTTCATTTTGATTCCTTGGAATGAAAGGTGACAGAGTTAGCAATTCAAAAGTATCCATCTGTAGATTGAACGGAACAGTTTACCTGCTGCTAGCTTTGTTGTTCTAGGTGTATCTGGGATATATTTGATTTTTGTGTCATGCTGAGAGTTGATTTCACACTTGTATGTTGTTAATGTAATTTCTCTTTCTTTTATAGATGGTGCCAGGTATCCAGTACTGCTGACCAGACCAGTAATTTCTGGCAAAGACTGGTGTGCCAACTAGGTATGTCTTTCTTTGTTTTGGGCTTGGGTAGAGTTTTTGACTTGTAGTTAGGGCCATAAAGCCTCTTGTCTCATACAAAGTTTTTAAAATCATAAAAAAATGAATACTATTAAGAATAAACATTTGAGTGAAAAGTGGTAAAGATCCACCTAAGAGTAGAAATCGAAGGGATTTAACTGACTTCCCACCTAGTCAATATATGACACAAGGTCATTTTATAGTGAGGAGCCACAAACAAATTGAATCTCATAGACAGCTATACCTAAATATGCTTGGTGCTGTTGACATTCTTTTGGGGTGCCTCAGACGCCAGACAATAAACCTGCAAAGCAGGTATAGCCTTTGGGATGGGATAAGTCTCCTGAGACGAGATGATCAACTTTCAATTTATACCTGGATGAGTGTGCTCAGAGGCAGTAGAAGGTGAAAGGGGATTTAACCAACTTCTCACCAAGTCAATATATGACACAAGGTCATTTTATATTGGAGAGGTATGCATTAATTGAAATTTATATGTAATTATAACAAAAAGGCAGTCGAAGATGAAATCTTTTTAGAGAAATTTCTGCAAGCTTAAATAATGCTTAATGGTTAAATTGATTTTGGCAAGAGAAGAGACAAGTCTCTTGCTACCACTAGTGCCACTACTTTTTCTTCTTTTTCTTGGAACATATCCATTATGTTTGAGTAAATGGAATAACAAAGTTAACAAATACAATTGTTCAAATTATTCTTAACCATTGAGCACAGGCAGTTGAAGTAACAATTATCATGTTGACTATAATAATAGCAACATTTATAATCTTAATATAATGGAGTTAGTGCCAAGCATTTTTTATGCATAATTAGTGTTATAATGAGTATAGTACTTCCCCTACACTTTGGTGTAGTAGCTATTGGAAAGAGAACCTTCTGGTTGCCAACTTTTTTACTTCAGTTGCTATATCAAGCAAACTAGATTTTATTTCATAAATCCTTCAGTCAAGTATACTAATATCTTTACTTTTATCATGAAATATCAGCAGATATATTGTTTTGCTTCTCCAAGTGGATAATTCATATGTCTATTTTATCATCATCATGTCACGCTATCAGCACAGATATCTATGACACTCTCTCACCACCCTTCTCTAGCGTCCATTGCTTCCGGCAGGTCCTCAGGGCTACATCCCGTATCGGCACAGAGTTGCTGTATGTAGGTTCTAGCTGGTCGTCCTGCCTTTGCTCGTTCACGTAAAGGGGTCCACAGGAGTACATCACTTATGAGTTTGTCCTTACTTCTCCAGCAGTGTCCTGCACATCTGGTTTGTCTAACTTAGATAGTTTTCGTGATGGGTGGTAGGTGGCCGTACAGTTGCTTCTTTGTGGGGTGCTGCCGCCATATTTTATAAATGTATCCTAATCTAGGAGTTAAATATTCCTCAAAATCTGAGCTTCTCAGACATTTTACTTGATGCCTCTCCACGTTACTATATTTCATTTCCATTCACCTCCAAATACATTAATTAAATATTCAATTACAAAACTTAAATAATTTACCTGTGTTTAATACAAATTATATGAGAAAAGAATCAGTAAACTATAAATGCAGATACACCTGAAATATTTTTTAATGTGAAGGATGGATGTTGGTGAATTATGAGGAAATCATATATATTAGGTTGCTGGTTTGGGAGTTTGAACTACAAATCACCTTGTTCTATATTCCAAACGTTTCTCTATTTTCTTAGTAAATAATGCAGATGGCTAAAACCAGATTCCATCAAATATGAATTTGGAGAAGCTAATAAAATAGACTCAACATTGTGGTATTTTGCAACAGATTTTTTCATCCATCCAGTAATATTCAATTCCTTTTTATGTATATATAACCATCACTTCAATTCTTTTTTAAGAAAGGTGTCTAAATTTGCACTTTCAACTACAACAAAAATGGAGAAATAATCCATATTTCGAAAATCTTTGAATCAAGCTTTAAAGTCTTTCAAACTCTTTGTGGTTTACAAGTTGTTATCCAAAACACTTTCTTTTCCTTCAGAGCCAGATTGCTTATCCATTTAAATGACCCATATGTTTTGAACAGGTTGTATATAAGCGACACTTCACTCATGGCCATTACAACCAATTAGGCATTCTGTTAAATGTACAATATCTGGCGACTAGTGTACATTATCCAGCAATTTTCATTTTGTTATAAAGGGATTTAGGAGGTACTTGTGGTGAAATGGTTGTCATTGTAGGAAGTAGACTTAGCTACCTGCATTCAAAACCTGTTTGCATTTCATATAGCATTGAGTTAATAGTCCAGCAGACTGGGCTGTTTAACCTTAGTATGGTAACTGGTCTAGGGGAAGAAAGCCTCTGAATTCAAACCAGTTGTAGACCTGGAGAAGGATGGGTGTTATAAAATAGCTGAGTGATTTCGGTTCATGCTTTTGAGTTTAGTTAGGCTGAGAACCTTTCAGCTCAGCACATGGGTTGGTTGGGTGTAACATTGAAGCAGGTGTTAACGCGGGTGCGCGCGGGCGGATGGAGGTGTCACTCAGATGTGATAATAGTCCGAGACGATACTGGGTGACAGGGTGCAGGTGACGTCACGCACCGGAAGTGCGTGGAGGTTTGTGTGAGAATTTGAAGAGAGAAAGAGTCGGGTACTAGATGCCAAACGAGAAGGATCAACTTTTGGAGCTCGCAGGTGCGAGGAGAACTTGCGCCCTATGGGGGGCCGTTCGAGTTGGGGGCCAAATGAATAAGACAGCATAGAAGATTGTGTCTCTCCTCCTTACGTCGAAACCTTTAACTCAAAGTTAATAAAAAGGTTTCGTACCTGAACAAGAAATCGTTATGTGTTTTTGAATTATGAGATTCATATGTTCTATCGTTATGAACATTATATGTCCATTTCGCACATAGCGTTAATTGTGAATATGGTACATGGGTTCCACCAGGCTATTTGAGCCCAAAACATGCTATATAAGTAGCACCCCAACAACCAAACCTGGTTATAGGATATGTCTTTAATAAAGAGATTTATAGATAATGCTAACTAGTAAACTCACTTTTTGTGAACCCCGATACTACCAAAATTTTATTCTCTCTCAGGGTTTGATATGGACCCCTTTGAGAAGCCCTGTTCTAGACTGTTTTAATCTAGATATTTTATTTTGTTAACAGGAAACCCTAGATTTACAAATGTCCATACTTGTGAATATGTCTGTTCTAATAAACAAGTTCCTATAAAGCCTATTATTCTTTGAAAATTGAGTTGCATACAATGATTCATACTGGCAAATGGGTGGACTACTTTGCATGCCACTCAGAACATGTTTTAAGCAGTATGTCAGCTCAAGGGAGAAAAATGCTGTACCATTGTCACTGTTGAAATCAGATTCTATAAACTTTTTTTTTTATATTTTGACTTAAATGTTTCATGTGTTATTGGAAAATTTATTTAATCCAACTTAAAATGATAATTTTAATTATTAACCAACGTAATACTTACTTTTTCGTGTGAAGTTTTATGAGAAAAGTGAACACATAGCCAAGTCAAATTTATATTGCCCATATTTAAGCACTTATACACCTATATACATATATAGATCCAAATAAAAGCACAACTAAATTAATACTCAGCTTAGGTTCTTTTTTTTTCTTTTCTTTCAAAGAATAGTTGTCTTCGAAGATTCATTACTTTTTGGTGTGTAACATTGGTTATGTGAAGCGATGTCATTTCATGTCGAAAAGTTTTTGTTGACTGTGACGTTATTTGTCATATGTGTCTTTTAAACAATGTCTGCTTATTTATAGTTATAAAATTGATATTTACACAAAGACAGCTTTTTATTCTCAACCAATAAAAAACGTCCTTTTAATTATTCTTAAAAATTAATACTTGTGAGACGTCATATTTATTTTATTTATTTATTTAAATTTTGTAATTTTGTTTTATATTGCAAAATCATATTGAAGGAATATTTATTTCTAACCATGTTTACACTGATAATCATCACTTAAAAGCAATAATTTGATGTAAGTGATTAAAACAAGGGAAAACAATTGTGACTAAAATGAAAGTGAAAGTGCCAACAAATTTTGGAAAAGCTTTAGGCTATTGTTGGTCACTGAACAGGACAATTACAAAAGTTAAGAGAAGAGTGATCAGTGTAAAAGGCTTCAAAAATAACAATTATCACTAAGTAACTCAGAAGTTTTTTAATTATCAGAATGGAGAGGCTATCGGTAATTTGGTTAAAGGATCAGAGATCAGTGACATATTCCTAAATGTTTAAGATTTTTTACAAACACACACATACAAACATTATTTCTCTCAATTATGGATACTGTATGTATTTATCTAACCTCTCCCCCATGGGCAGGATGTGACACAAGGTAAATTTTTAAGTGGAATAATGCTAGACTAGTTGCTTAACCAAAGCTAGAAAACCCAGTCTGTTGTACTATTTATCCATAGCTGGTGAGGGAGGGAACAGATGGATTCATGTCTTTCCCAAGGGCATTAGCATGAAACAAAATGGGAACAGCCTCATCCAGGATTTGAACTCGAGTCACCAGATTCATTTCCTATGACAGTAATCATTATACTAAGTACATCTCTGAATTATTGATGCTGTGTTAATTACTTAATTTTATTTTATTGGTTTTTATTATCATCCTTACCAAATTATTCTATTTATGATTGTTTTAAATAAAATATGTATGGTATTGGTTTAGTTTGGTTTTATGGCACATCAATCATTGTAGGTTATTTAATGCCAAATCCTCTTTATACATATATATTAAATATATATGATTTGTAAACCACATCATATATATTTAATATATATGTATAAAGAGGATTCGGCATTAAATAACAATTAAGGGTTGATATGCCATCAAACCAAATAACTAAACTAAACCAAACCAATCTTAACCTTCAGCTATGAACATTTGGAAAAACATCTTTCATCTATTTTACACATTGACTTTTGGGAATTTTTTTCAGTGAAATTTAATATTTGTTCAACTTTTTAACTGGTTTGTATCAAACAAAAAATAAGAATTATTATAGTTTGTATAATATTTTGACACGCAGAATTTCCACAGTATTTAGAGCAAAAGAAAGGACATTTGTGATATAATTGTAGAATGATTTTTTTTATATTATCATTTTTCATTGGTTATATCTTATCATTCAGTTTAGTTAGGCTTAGAACTATTCGGCTTAGTACACATGCAGGTATACTCATTGAGCGCAGGTGTTCATGCTTGTGTGTGGAGGATGTGACAATCACAGATGTCATAATAAAAACCCCAGATACAAAATAGGACTGGGGTGCAAATGACGTCATGCCCAGAAGTGATGGGCTGGGATTCTTGGTGATTTTGAAAAAAAGCAGTTGGTTGAGATCCGAAGCTGGGTGAGGCCGGTTAAGATTTGAAACTCGACGAGGTGAGTCCAGTTTGTGGCCTATGGGATACGCCGCACGTTTGTTGGGTCAGATGGAACGGTCAGCATAGTAAAAATTTTGTCTCTCTCTCTCCTCGTGTCGAAAGATTAAACTCAAGAAGTCAATAAACATTTCGTACCTGAACTAAAGAGTGTCGTCAGTGTTTCGGGATTCCTATGCATATGAAAGTTTTACGTATCTGTATATTTTATGTATTCGTATCATGGCTATGTTACACATTTTGTTATTAAGATGTAACAAACTTATGGCAAAAATGAGTTCACCATAGAAGAAACAAATTATAAACAAACACACATTATCCCATGACATAAAACAGAAGTGGTTGTAACACATTTGTTAATTTAGACTATTGATATGACTTAGTGTCAGTCACACTATTCTGAATATAGCAATGCTAGTGGCTGGAAAAAAAATTAATATCTAATTCTCAATTATAATATGTACCCCTACCTTTTAGGAGGAAAAATATGGAGAAATAAAGCATCTTATACACAAATGATTATGGTGTTATCATTGATCATAACTTTTTCTTGCCCAGTTGGCTGGGCCTATAGAATACACTGACTGCATCTCTGCAGATGGGTAAGACTCTCCCAACAAGTGTCCAGGATATAGCACTAAACAATCTGATGGTGAGGCTCCAGTACTGGTGCTTTGAGGAATATGGAGTACTCCTTCATTGCCATTACTCCCAGTATGGTAGCATCTGATAGGGTCCTATCTATGGTCAAATAGAACTGTTTGGCATTTAAACCGTGTGCAAACAGATGACTTATGCTAAGTTTAATTGCTAGAAATAGAACTATTTGATCATTTAATTGTGTGCAAACTGATGATTGGTGTTTAACTGAATTGTTAGTGATACATATTTATACTTGAAATCATTTAAACCTTGTTGACTTATGCTAAACTGAATTGGTAGAAATAGAATTGTTTGATCAATTAATTGTGTACAAACAAATGACTGATGTTTAACTGAATTGTTAGTGATACATAGCAATACTTGAAAACATTTAACTGTGTGCAAACAAATGAGTAATGTTGAATAAAATTATAAGTGTTAGATAGCAGTAATTGAAATTGTTTAACAATAACATTACCAGTGTGCAATCAAATTAGTTGTAACAGATTTAAGAATGAAATTACCTACAAAGTATGTGTGCAAACGATTGACTGATGTAAAATTGTGACATATAGCAATACTTGCAACCATTTAACTGTGTACCAAAAAAATGAGCTCAGGCTTGTTTAAAAATATTATCAACAAATCATATATATTTCATATATATGTATAAAGAAGATTTGGCATTAAATAATCTACAATGGTTGATATGACATAAAACCCGACCAAACCAAATCAAACCTAGCTTTTTTTCTTGATAGATATCTATATTAAATGGGTCATATAAATTTCACAAGTACAGCTTCAGGAAAACTGCATTGCACCAACCTTTTCAGATTCATAGTAGAGAATCTACAAGGTGTGGAAGCAAAATTAGGAATATTCCAGTATAATAATAAATGACTCTATTATAAAACAAGATTAATTTTAATTTTTAAAAATAAACAAAATAAGAACATAGACATAAAACAGTAAATTTACTCAATATAACCACCCTTTTTTTTTTCAATTATTGTATCAATATGACTTCAAAACAATTTGCATGACTTCAAAATAAATTCTTCAGACATTTTATTCCATTCCAGTCTTAAGTGAACCAATATTCGATGAAAAGTTGTATTTGTTTTATTTTCTAAAATGCCCCATATAATGTAATCAAGGGGGTTATGGTCTGGGCTTGATGGAGGCCATAAGAAACTCCAGTTATTTTGGAAATTTTTTTGACTTGGTTTTGGCATTAAGTAAATCATTGATTCTTTGTCATTTCTTGCTCTCTCATATTGGGCTGAATTTTGATTAAAAAGTGGTTGAATAATGATAATCATGAAAATTTAGATTTATCAGGTTTTTTTTTTTAAAATTGAACTAATCAGACTAAAAAAAAATGTTTGAAAAATGATTCCATATTTTGCTTCCGCACCCTGTGCATGTGTGTATAGATATGTGTGCCAAGAAATTTGTTATTTAGCTGATCACTGACTATTGGCATTATCAATGTGCCCACCAAACATATCCATCTCCATAAATTATGTTTTGCTCTTTAGTGGTTTTTGTGTCAAAACAAATGCATTGTCTCTTAATGTTTATATAAGTACACTTTCTTGCATATTTGTATATCAAAGAATAAAGGATGTCATGATTTGGATCCAGGGTAGAAAAAAAACAAAAGAAGCCTCTTCAGGTTTTCAACTGTATTATCATATATGAATAATGGGCTTACTTAAAAATAATAAGAAAATAAATAGTTGAGAAAAAAATATGATCACTTAATCTTACTTAATGCTTATAATTCATTATTCATTTATGGAGATTTTCAACTGACTATTTCTGAACAGCTCTTCATTATTTGTGGTTGCACATAAAAGAATTATGATCTGATAAAACAGAAAATGTATTCTGACAGTTGGACATCATAATTCGGTATTGTTATCTTGTATTATAAGTTTCCAAACATAAATTGTTTCCATTAATAAGTAAGTTGGCTGACCATTGTCAAGGGTGACCCAAAGCCTCCCTTTTCAATAGCTGCTACACTGAGGTGTAGGGAGGGCACTACTCTTTTCCCTGAATTGCTCCACTTATCGTTGATCCATACCTTATAATGCTGAGTGCTAAGCAAGGAAGTATCAAGTACCATTTTTTGAGTCTTTGGTATGACTTGACCTGGGATTGAACCCCGGTTTTCCGGCCCATTGGCAAACACTTCCATTATTAATTGTGCACTATTTAGTTATCAACCAATCTATATTTCTTTTCACTCTATGTATTTATCAATATATTCTTATCTATTAATTCCAATCAATCGATCAAAATTCATTAGTTATTTATGCATCTCCCTCAGTCTGTTAGTTATATATATATATATATATATATATATAGAGAGAGAGAGAGAGAGAGAGAGGGTGTCCTTGTGGTGTAATGGTTAAAGCAATGGTCTGCAGAATCGTAGTACGCGAGTTCGTACTCCAGTCGCGCTATTATGTTCACTTTCGGGCAAATACCCTTGGGAAAGGTATGAACCCCCTTATCCTCCCAGCTATGGGTTAAATAATACCACTACTGTTCTTCTAGGAGAATGGCTTTGGCATTAAATAACCTAAAAAGAGTAGATATGCCATTAAACAAAGAAACCAGACCAAACGTGTATATATATATATATATATATATATATATATATATATATATGATAAATTTTCTCTAATCTGTCCATCTATCTATTCTCATATTTGTCGATCCCAATCTGTTCATATCTACCTACCTACAGAATAAATAAGTGGATAGATAGATAAACATTTAGTATGTGTCCTCTGACTCCTCCCCAGCTATGGGTTCAATAGTATCACTGCACTGTTGTCCTTCTATAAGGATAGCTTTGGCATTGAATAACCCACACAGGTTGATATGCTATTAGAAAAAAGAAACTAACCAAAAACATTTAATATGGACCTACAAAAAGAACCTATCTATCTATCTATCTATCCCAATGATTTATTACAATCTGTTTATATCTACCTATCAAATAGACAGTAGATCACATTATATTTGGAATAGATAAATGGATAGATAGAAAAAATTTTTAGTATAATCCATAAAAAAAAATCTATTTATATGTTAATTATTTATACATTTCAATATCTATCTATAGTCCATTTAAAGCCTAAGTTTCTCCAATCTTTAATAATGTTTCTTTCGGTTTTTTTAGGACTTTGCTACAATAGTCAACAGAGATAAAAGGAATCAGGAAATTATCTTATTAAGATCAATATACGTACATCTTCAAAAAGAGGATTATTCCTATGCTCAGAAATAATAATCACTAGCCAATCCTGTTACGTTTTTAGAATAATCTAAAGAAAATTCTTCCAATGATATTACAGAATGCCACATTGCAATCCCATAATTCATGAAAAGGTAAATTTGCTTCTTTTGTTTTATTTTTTAGAATTTGCTATCGACTTTTGTATAGAAGGTAACAGAGTTTTGGCATTAAACGAGGGTATTTTCTGTGCTGCATTGAAATGCCCAAGTTCACAAAGAGTGACAGCGAACAGTTACAGGGAGATTTAGCTTTTGTAAGAAGGAAGTGAACAAAAAGGATTTGGTGGATAGATGTAAATAGAATTAAATCTCTGCAAGTGTTGAGCTGAGCACACAAGAATCAAATTCAGTGTAAGATGAAAGATAAAAAGAAACAGAAAATGAAATTAGAAAATACATTCATGATTTGTGTGTATGGAGGATGGAAACTAATACACTGCACACACTGTTACAAGATGCAAAGAGTTTATTTGAATATGTAAAGAAATAGATGTACAATGGAAGGATGCAGATTGCACAAATCACTGAATGTGATTGGTGTGTTCAATCATCCTTGGGGACTCATATGTTCTGATAAATTAACAAGTTGAATGAGAGAGAGAGAGAGAGAGAGAGAGAGAGAGAGAGAGAGAGATAATGATCTGAGATTGATATATGAATTGGTTGAGATAGATAGATAGATAGATATGAGGATCATTAAATAAGTTTCCAGACTTTTTTCCTATGGGCACTTTTATTGATAGTACACACATGAAACCTGAGTCCCCTTCGAAATAATCTCCTTCGGCTGCAATGCACTTGTTGTACCATCCCAACAACTTCTGGAAGGCCCCATGGAAGTCCTCTTGTGTGTCCATGTCAATGACCTTCATCACAGCCTCTTTCATCTCCTCAATTGTCTCATAATGACTGCCTCTGAGCTTAGGGATTAACCAAAAGTCACAGGAAACAAGGTCTGGACTATAGGGACAGTGAGGAACTGTCTTGATGCCCATCTTGGTCAAATAGTCTATGACCAGAATGGAGTTGTAGACTGGTGCATTGTTCTGGTGGAAATGCCACTGACCCGATTTGAAGAGTGCTCGCCTCTTCTGATGGAATCTCTTCCTGAACTCTCTTAAAACCTCAACATAGTAACCCTAACCCTAACCATTTGGCCAATTGGTGTATTGACTTCCTTACTCCTCGCACACCTCTCATCATCCCTCACAGACTCCCTGCCTTCCTTGAATCTCTTGTACCACTCAAAAACTTATGCTTGATTCATTCAAGATGGTCCCAAAGCAGTCTGAAGCATTCCATTCGTTTCTGTGGCATTTTTTCCAAGTTTAAAATAGAATTTTATAGCGTATCATTCTTCTAAAGTGTCAGATTGCATTTTTGAAATTCACCAGCTGTGACAATCAGGCTTTAGTAGGGTGTAGCTGTTCATTTGAACCTAAAATCATACAAATTGGTCAGTCATCTCATAATATGTATAGCAATAACATAGTGAATTTTCAAGAGTCTATGACAATTTTAAATGCCTGTACAAAAAAAATCTGGAAACTTACTGAATGCACCACATATATATATATATATATATATAGTAACAGTGTTGGTTGTCACTATTATATATTTACAGACATATATATATATATATATATATATATATATACATTTATTTATGTATATATATATATATATTTATGTGTGTATATATATATATTTATATATATATTTATGTGTGTATATATATATATTTATATATATATTTATGTGTGTATATATATATATTTATATGTATATTTATGTGTGTATATATATATATTTATATGTATATTTATGTGTGTATATATATATATTTATATGTATATTTATGTGTGTATATATATATATATTTATATGTATATTTATGTGTGTATATATATATTTATATGTATATTTATGTGTGTATATATATATATTTATATGTAGATATATATATATTTATATGTATATTTATGTGTGTATATATATATATATATATTTATATGTATATTTATGTGTGTATATATATATATATATATATATATATATGTATATTTATGTGTGTATATATATATATATATATATATATATGTATATTTATGTGTGTATATATATATATATATATATATATATATGATTGTATATATTTATGTATATATATATATGTATATTTATGTATATATATGTTTTCATCCACAGACAGATTTTCATAGTTTCACAACCCTTCAGTGTGGCTAGACACGTAGGATACTTGAACCTGGGATTGAATTAGACTTAGTATCATAATGCTCAGCCAACAAATGAACCACATCAGCTTGGGAATTAATTTCGCTTGTTTACATTTTTGCCTTACCAGATACCAGAGTGCTCAATTCATTTGAAGAGCTTTGCATCATGCGAGTGGCAGCCGTAAATTCCTTCACCAGAGTGCTCAACCCTCGTGGGGGGAGCGTATATATTGTCATCCACAGACAGACTGTTTCATTGTATCGCAACTCTTCAGTGTGGCTAGACATGTAGGATGCTTGAAGCTGAGATTGAAACCCACCTAACTTTATGTTAGACTTAATATCATACCACTCAGCCAGCAAGTGAACCACTTCAGCTCAGGAATTATAAGGCATTATGTAGTAGCTTTCGTTTGTTTACATTTTTGCCTTATTGGATACCAGAGTGATGTATATATATATATATATATGTTTCATTAAATGATAACAACAAAAATTTTGTCTGTATAATTTATTTAAGATCCTTTTAAGTTTTCTGGTAAGTGTCTTAGTTTCAGGTTGGGTTTGATTGATGAATTTCCCAAACTTACCAAGGTTTGTCGTACTATTTACCCATAGCTGGAGGGAGAATAGTTGCTATCTTATCTTTCCCAAGGGTATTAGTGCTATGTAAAAAGTTTCATCCTGGATTTGAACTTGGGTCACCATGTCCATTTTCTACAATGAATTGGCCCAATGAGTAGCGTGTTCGCCAATGGTCCGGGAGATTGGGGTTTAATCCCAGGTTCAGTCATACCAAAGACTCAAAAAATGGTACTTGATGCTGCTTTGCTTAACACTCAGCATTAAAAGGTATGGATCAAGGGTAAAGTGGTGCAATCCAGGGAATGGAGTAGTGCCCTCCCCTACACCTCGGTGTAGTAGCTATTGAAAAGGGATCCTTTGGGTCACCCTCGACTAAAGTTGCCAACTTTACTTACTTTTACATAAAAGTGCTGAAAAGATTTCACTTCAATCAAAAAAGGAATAACATATTAACAATTTTTATTGAATATATTTAGAAAGGTTAAAGAAACTCAAAAAACAAAATTTGTATATGTATAGAATTTGGAAATGAAAATATGGAATTGGATTTCCATTCCATAGTTCTTGGTCATTCTCTTGCTGGTCAGGCTGAGAATTTCTCAGCACCCCTTTGGTATTATGTGTGTTTGTGTTTTATTCACCAAGTTCTATAACTGTAGTGAGGCAATATATATACATGACTTGGTAAGGGCAACATCAAAGAAGTGAGCTCCTTAATCATTGCCAATAGCTTTTAAATGATTTGGTACGTGACGCTTTGGTAACAAGTATTTTGTGCATTAGTGCATGTTTCTGGTGTCTACAGCTGCTTTGTTGTTCGAGTTACATGACACTGAAAATATTACAATATTTCTCACCCGAAGGAGTTTACAAGGAGATGTTCTCCCCCACCCATAAAAGAATTTTAAGTGGATGAACAGCTGAAATACTTATTTGATTCTAACTGATGGGGAAAGGGGAACAGCCTTGACAAGAAGAAGAAGAAGAAAATGAGTGACAAGGAGAAGATAAGAGTTTTGAAATCCCCAAAATGTCCCTAAAGTAAGAAGCTGTTTAAAACAAGGTCTGTTTTTAAATAGCAACTGACTGATTTGAATGTTGTGATTATTTTAAAACATTTCAGTTACTAATTGATTTCTTTTGGGGTTCTTTGTTTAATGGCATGTGAACCTTTGTGGGTTATTTAATGCCAGAGCTATCCTTATAGAAGAACAGCAGAGATACTATTTAACCTATAATTTGAGAGGGGGGTAAGGAGGTTCATACTTTTCCCTTGGGTATTAGTCCAAAAGTGAATATAATAGCCTGACTAGAGTTCAAACTGACTTTAAGGCCACAGGTCAGCACTTTAGCCAATTCTCTACAGAGACTTATCCTCATTTATTAATTTTTATGAATTAAATTTTTTGGTATTTATAAGAGGAAAGGGGCAGACTGATAGTGATCTGTATCCCTTGGTAAAATGTGATTTGGGCTCCATAAACCATACAAACTTACTATCCATTCTGTACTGCTATTTATAATAAAATATATTGATAGGGCTTAGAATATGCTGACTGTATCTCCCTAGAGTTAGAGTAAGACCCTCCCAAAAAGAGATATTAAACTGTATCTAAGTGTGAGGCTTCAGTTTTGGAGTTTTTGGGAGTGTGGAGTACCTTCTTTGTTGCCATTACTCCCAGATCCACTCTGACCTAAAATTAGAGGAATAAGACCTTCCCATAAAGGGGTGTCCTAGGTATGATATTAAACTGCATCTGATGATAAGGCTTCATTTCTGGAGATCTTGGGAGTGTTGAGTACCTCCTTCATTACCATTACACCCAGTTCCATTCTGACCCAAATTGGTAGTACCTGTTAGGGTCCAATCCATTAATGATCTATCTAAAAATTATTTGTATTTGATAGGACTGTGTGCAAAAAGAATTTTTTTTAAGAAATATGAAAACAAAAAATGTATATATTAAGTATAATGAACATGATTCCTTAACCTTTAATCGTAAGATAAACCCAAATTTTTTACCAGAGGTAGTAGTTACTTATTAACTAATTATTACATATCATTAACAAGTTCTTTTCTGAAATTATTCAGTATTTATTGGTTTTTTTGGCCTAATGAGTAGAGTGTTTGCCAATGGTCCAGGAGATTGGGGTTCAATCCCAGGTTGAGTCATATCAAAAACTCAGAAAATGGTACTTGGTGCCACCTTGCTTAGCACTCAGCACTATAAGGTGAGGATCAAGGGTAAAGTGGAGCAATATGGTATAGGGATGAATATAAATTGAAGGTGTAGTGAGACAATTATTGTCCCCCTTGGTTAATGGGACATATTCATTGGTCAACTTCTGGTATAGTGAATCCCAGAATCTATATGCTTTTTTTGTTTCTGTTATTTGAAGAGTAAAGATGTGACTTTTTGTCACCATTATTTAATGTATCTCCTTCCTGACCATGATACAGTAAAGATGTGACTTTTTTTGGAACAGTAAAGACATAACTTTTTGTCACCATAATTTGATGTATCTCCTTCTTGGCCATGATGTAATAAAGGCCTGTTGACTTTACTGTATACTTTTTCTACTCTCTGATGAAATTAAGACTTTTTACCATTTTGTACCTCTTTCATATACTGCTTATTTATAGAACAATTTTTATGTGCATATTTTATTTAATGTTCCTGTATGTATAAATGAGCTTATTTTATCTTTCCTTCTGTTTATTCAGTGTTAGTTTACCATGAATATAATGATGCTAATATTGGATGTTAGTGAGTGAGGACATGACTGAATTTCCTCCCTACCACTAACAAATCCAATAAAGAGATTTGTAATATCAAATTTATTATAAAACATTGATTCATTTGAGACTATTTAAAAAATGAGATTTGCTACTTGACTTTCTTGGTGCTTTCACCCCTTTGTTCTCAGAGATTTTTTTGCTTGTACCCGCTTCTTGACTTTAGATAAAACCTTCTATATGTGCCAACCCAACCTGACCTCAAACTCAGATATTCAGAAAACATATTCCAAGTCAACGTTTAGTTTCATCAACTCAAATCTTGTTTGTTAGATTATATATATAGATATATATATATTTCTTCTTTTCACTAGAGTTTAATTCTTAGCACAACTGACATTGTCACTGTTGATTTTATGCCCCATTCTTCATTAAGTCTATTTTATTTACCTTTTTATTTCATTTTATTTTTTATTTCTTTTTTTTAACTTTAAAGCTGAAAATTCAGTTTTGCACAAAAGAAATACAAGTAGAATCTTCTTCACTGTTTCAGTGCTTGGCACAAATATTGACTCACCCCCCTTGCGTAGATATCCTGCCAGAATTTTGGAGAGTTTTTTTGTTTTCAGCCCTACCTTCTATGTGTGTCCTGGAAATGACACTAAACCATCTGATCGTTGGGCTCCAGTCCTGGAGCTCTGAGGAATATGGATTACCCCTTTTTTGTCTTTACTTCCATGTCTACTCTGACTTGGAGTCATAGTACCTGTTAGGCTCGCATCTATGGGTCAAATAGATAATGTTGAATCATTTACTATACTTGAAACAATTTAACTGTGTATAAAAAAATGACTATTAAATAGAATTATTAATTTTATATAGCAATACTGAAAACCATTTAACTGTGTGCAAATAAAACTATGAGTGCTAGATAGCAATAGTTGAAATCATTTAACTGTGAAAACAAATGAACCCTGGCTTGTTTAAAAATTGTAACCTACAAACTATTAATTTACAAATTATGTATATTCAATATGTATATTCAATAAACAGGATTAACCTGCTAATAACCCACATGGGTTGATATGCCATAAAAAACAACAAACCTAACACCTTTTTTGTTTTTTTTTTACTTAGCTATATTTTCTATTTTATGAATTTTAACTTGATATTTAAAAATTTTGCTTCCTATTACACATTTTTTATTGACTCAGTTGTTAAATGAAATTCTAGAAATTCAAAACAAACTGGCTTCAGACAAGATAAGAACTCAAATTTAATAACCTCAGAAACTTGTTATTCACAAGCTATGTCTTAACCTGTTAAATTATCAAAATTGTTATGCATCAAATCTAATTTTCACTATGTTCAAAACCAACTTAAATAAGATTTGTATATATATATATATATACCAAACCCCTCTGCATGACCAGGTTGTGACATAATGTCAGTTTATTAAGCAGAGTCTAACAGTTTGAATTCAGAGCTTTCCTTCTGCTAAACTGGTTACCATACTGTTATGACCAATTATTAAGGGTCAATAAATAAATAACTCAACACGGAGATATGAGGTACCACACAAATGTATCCAAATCTCTGAGGAGGGTTTCCTTGGTTCAACGTATATGAAGACAGGCAAGGTGCTTAGTACAGCTGCTGCTCTCTGCTCTAACAGCTTAGTTCTTGATTAATATACCCTTTGTGTAAGTCCATTATTCTGGTCATAGGTAAGTCACCTACAACACATACCAAGGGTTAAAGAGCCCAATTGGCTGTACTATTTACCCACTGTTTGAGGGAGAATAGTTGTATTCATGCCTTTCTCAAGGGTATTAGTATAATGTGAAATGCAAATAGCTTCATCTAGGATTTGAACTTGAATCGTCAATTTCATTTCCTACAACAGTAATCATGACACCTCCTTTTTATGTATATTCGTATACATACTTGATAGAGTGTAGGACAATTAGATTTATACAGTTTGTAGATCTAACACAGTTATCTTCCCTTTGAGATTGGTACTTTAATTTCGTTATACAAAGAAAAATAAAAAAAGGAAAACATTTGTAACTTGCTGGCAAATTTTGGCACTGAGACATTTACTCATGTTTGCATCCACATGCTGCTTATATAAAAAGCATTCAAATGACTGATTTTAATGGCATGTCAACCTGTTAAATAATAGATTGGGAGATCTATTATTGATTTGTTGTGTAGCTTTTGAATTAAGTTCTAAACCAGTAAACACTGTGAGTCTATTCAGTCTAATTTGAGAATTGGCTGTGATTGGATAATCTCAGGTGAACGAGGGATTCTAGAAGTTTAGAAGTTAGGTATAAGGTAATCATTTTTGGAGGAATATTTAAATGAAATGGCTGAATTCCACCTGTGCTCTTAACTCCCCATAAAGGTCCCATGGGTAAAATTATTGGTTGGTTTCTTTTATAGCCTATCAACTTTTGTGGGCTAATTAATGCCAGAGCTATCCTTGCTAAAGAACGGAAGTAATACTATTTACCACATAGCTGGGAAGATAAAAGGGTTCATGCCTTTCCCAAAGATATTAGTCTGAAAGTGAACAAAACTGCAGTCCAGTACTTTAGCCATTATGCCATGCATAAAAGGGTTCTTGCCTTTCCCAAAGGTATTAGTCTGAAAGTGAACATAACAGTACTTTAGCCATTATGCCATGCGTACTCCCCCATTTGTTTCATAAATTGTCGATCAATTTTTGTCTGGAAATAATCAGTCCAGTATCAATTGGCCAGCCCTTAAAGCAACACTTGTCCCTATATCTAAAAGAGGTAGAATAAAGTTATTGCTTAACGCTTGAGGTACCTCCTTCAAGAGGATTACCTTCAGGACGAGCTCACAAATTAAACTGGCTTTGTGTTCTATCCTAACTATATATATAGTGAAGATGAGTAAATCCTACCACGTAGTAGTCCCCCTGCTATGGGTTAAATAATATCGCTGTTGTTCTTATACAAGGATAGATTTGGCATTCAATAATCCATGATGGTTGATATGCCATTAAACAAAGAACCTGAAACACAAGTAAACATAAGCAAAGCTAAAGAAAATATCTGAAAAGAATTATCATCAAAATGATATCTTCTTCTAATTATTATTATTTAATTTTTATCTTTCCTTTTGGTCTTCTACCATCCTTCACCAGGTCTTTACCGAAGACCTGTGGTGAGGGAAGATCGTGATTATATGTATTCTATGTATTCAGTTTTTTTTTGTTGCTTTGTTTAGGTAATTTTTTCAGTTACATTGATAGTACTCTCTTAAGGAGATGAGCAGTTCCACAAAGTGCAATTTAAAAAAAAAATTGTATTTCATATAGGCTGGCACTGCCAGGAATCTTGTTAATTTGTTTATTTGTCCCTCTTTTGATCATGCCCACAGTTCTCACTATCACTGGCACTGTGGGTTTTAAGGTGCCAAATTTGTTCACTTTCTATTTCTTGGTCTTTGTATTTACTGATTATATTCTTTGACTAATTCTTTGATTATCTATTGTTACTGACATATCAATAAGAAAACATGTTTTTCTTTTATAGTCCTTAATCACTATTTCTGGTTTATTGATTTTTATTTTATAATCAATTTGGATAGCAAAATCCTAGAGAATAGGAGCTCCTTTAGCTTCAGTTACTGGTTCTGGTTGGTGTTTTTACTATTTTTCACAATCTAATATTGCATAGTATTTACTTATTTCCCAATTAATATAATGTTCTATTTTAACATGTCTTTCTTTATATTCTGTTTGTGTTAAGATTGGGTAACTAAGCACAAAGTTGTCAATTTATTCAATTTTTTGTTCACACAAATTACACATTGGGTTGGATCCATTTTTATAATGTGTATCTGATAGTTTCTCTTTAGTAGGCTCTGATTTTGTGCGACTATTATTAACCCCTCTGTCTCTGCCTTCAATCCATCACTTTTCAGACATTGATTAGTCTTTACAGTATTTACATTGGTATTTGTAATTCTTTATGGGTATTATCTATGTAGAGGTTTTTGTTCTGAGGCAATTTAAAAATTTATTTAGTCTTTGTTTTTGCTTCTTTCTTTATGTTTTTTAATGCCTCTATTGCTTTATCTTTTATGTTTGTTTCTTTCAATGTGAGATCAAGTTGATAATCAAATTTGTTATTTTATTTACCAATTGAATATTTTTTCTTTTGTTTCTCAAGTGTGTTAACTAACTGTAGCATCCAATCTGTTGTTGTGTCTAAGTATTTCTTTAATCTTTTAGTGGTTGCTTTGGAGGACAATTCTTGGGCTCTTCCATCCTTTTCTCTCTTGATGTAATATTATTATTATTATAATCATTATACTATTTCTACTACTACTACTCTTTGCAAGTTTTTCACACCAGTTGTAACTAATGGTCTTCACTGAAATTTGAGTAATAGCAAGTCTCCTTAGAGCTCCAGGACTCTTCTAACTATTCTAGCTGACTTCAGCAGTACTGTGGTCTGGACAGTCTCAGTTCTTCCTAGGATCTCCAGTTCCTGTAGTCTTTCTATGTTCTTTAGGGTTGTTCCATGTGCGATATTATGAACCTTTAGTTTGGTAGTACATAGGGTTAGATGTATGTGTACATATATTTACAGTTCCAAATTGGCCATGGTTGTAGATATACATGTGTATGTGTGAGCCTAGATATATCTATCCAAGTATGTGTGTAAGCATACTTTGAGTATGTGTGTTGTAAGTGTGAATGTTTGTGGTCATATGTATTTTGTGTATGGATTCTGGGTGAGAAAGGATATTCATTCACTTCTCCCTGTCTAAGTGATATGGTCAGATAAAGTTGAAAAGTCTGCTCAGGCTGTAACTTAAAAGAGTTAGATTTTATTTCTACACTTTTTAGGGGATTCT
The DNA here is from genome assembly GCA_963585895.1 of Sepioteuthis lessoniana. NCBI lineage: Eukaryota > Metazoa > Mollusca > Cephalopoda > Myopsida > Loliginidae > Sepioteuthis > Sepioteuthis lessoniana. The sequence continues at coordinate 10,306,402 of OY757913.1, forward strand.
GGAGATAGTCTGGAAATATGTTTATGCTTGGTCTATGGGTGGTCTGGGCTCGGAAGTAGGGAAAGATTTACTCCTGCATATATACAAGTGCAGTCAATGATCAGAGGAGTGGTAAGAGTGATTTGGTGTCAATCAGTTTGTTGGCAGTGACCAGGGACATAAGCTAGACACAGAGGAGGCGGTTTGTAGGCAATGACCAGACATAGCAGTGACAAATTAGAATTCACACCACATGCAGAGCGGAGGAAAGTTCTGACTAACACATCCACTCCCATCCAGGTCTAGTCCCTCAAACATTGTGTTGTGACACTGCTGCTTTCTTTCATATGCATCTGTAGAGTGCAACTGAATGGGATCCTGACATTTTAATACAGTAGAATATGCAACAATGCAACAAAGTGCATACAATATGCATAACACACATGAGCAGATGCACAGGTGACAGGTGAGGTGGTTATGTCATGCCAGTGCTCCAACTATAATTAGTATCACTGACGCTTTCATATTCTACAACTTTTTCAGCTCTCTGGCAATGTCCAGATATTTATCAAATTTTTTGTCTCCAATTATTTTTACTCTGCAATCTGCTGGAACACCAAAATCCGCTAGTCAACATGTTTGTTTCATATAGGAATAAAGAGAGACACTGACGCCAATTTCCAGTGGACGGAAGTGGTGAGCCTCAATAATATAAATAGAGGTACTGTGCTGTTAGTATGGTAGATGAGACGAAAGGTCTCTAGTTAGTGGACATCAGTAGAGGCTGCCTGACATGGGTGCTAAGGAAGTCCAGCATTCATGTCATGTGGCTAAGATCGACACTACTTGAGCCTCAGGGAGACATCCCCCTAGGCTCTTACTTGACTTTGGCAAGGCTAGGTTTATTGTCTGGTGCCTGAGGTGACCCTTTTTAGAGGAATGCTGATGGTGTCCGAGGCATTTTTTGCACCACCAGGTGTATGTGGGCTACAACCCTGCACCTGGTACCCACAATAAAAAAGGCTTTGTGCTATATTCTGGTGTATGTGGGGCACCTGTCAAATTATGAAGAGATGAAAAGAGATTAGTCGAAGGACAATCAGTTGGACGGACTTTAGCAAGAAAGACTTTTCAGTAATAGCTTGGCTGGCAGTGTACGGATAGTAACTATCCTTTTGTTTGTCTTATTTTTATGTTAATGTGTTATTTTGGTTCAATGAAATGTTTATGCTTTTGTTAAGTTGTCTGTCAATTATTTTCTCTTCTTTTAATGCACATGTGAGCATTATAAAAGTGGCAATGAGGAATTCGCAATAATGCGAGGAAACTAAAAAAAATATTTACCACTTCATAAAAGTGACAGTACATTTGCAGGACTACAGGTAAATAACCAGACAAGGTGATTTAAAGACCAATTTACAAAATATTCAGTACACTACAGAAAAATGGAAGAATTAAAATGTTATCCCTACAAAAGCAACTACAGGAACTACGAAAGCAACGTCAAATATTTTTGGAATTGTTATACAATCTGGACAAGAGAATGACATTACAGAAAATATGAAGGGATTGTTTGTATTGAAATGATGAGAAAAAAGTTTGCTTATTATGAAGAAATTTATACCCTGCTAAACATAAAAAAAATATGTGAATTTTATTTTGCCGAAAAAACCAGATAAGATAAATTTTGATGAAACTGTATTAATACTATCAAATATTTCTGGAGATAGAAGTTTCTTATTCAATACATGTTGGCAATGTCTTAACTTAATAAAGGGTGATGATGAAGATTTTGTCACTTATGCTAGAGTTGTAAACCAGGAAAGCGAGATATTTGAATTAAATGATTTAACACCGGATTTATTTAAATGCCTAATATTCATACAAGGTTTAACTGCTAATAAGGATGCAGAAATAAAATCAAGGCTACTTTATAAATTGGAAATGGATCCTAAATTAACTTTACAGAAGATAGCAAAAGAATGTCAATGCATTGTAAATATGAAACTCGATACCCTAAGGATTGAGGAAAGGGACATTTTACATGTGCATAATGTCTGACCATTTAAGAAAAAAGAATATAGACCTTTTTAACACCTTAAAAAAACATTCAAAAAAGATTGTAGACATTTTTCAACTTCTTATAAAACTTTCAAAAAAGAATATAAACCTTTTTCAACTCTTAATAAAACTTTCAAAAACAGACAATAGAGCCACTTGTTGCCTAATACTTGTCATGTTTGTGGAGGTAAGCATTTAAAAAGTAATTGTTTTTTTCAAGAACAAAAACTGCTACAAATGTATAAGGGTTGGACACAAAGCTAGTCATTATAAATACAAAAAAATGGAAAAAATAGAATGTACATGAATATGGTAGATACAAGCTGTAAAGTTGAAAAACAAAAAAGAAAGATCCACAAAATACTGAATGTGTCATTAACTGAACTAGAAATTCTCAAAAGAGAAAATTTTTTTCATAAAAATTAATAATGTAAAATAAAATTACAACTAGATACAAGGTCTAATATCACCACCATCAAAAATACAGGGTCTGATATCACAATCATCAAAGATACAGGCTCTGATATCATCACCATCAAAAATACAGGGTCTGATATCACAATCATCAAAGATACAGGGTCTGATATCACCACCTTAAAAAATACTGGGTCTGATATCACCACCATCAAAGATACAGGCTCTGATATCACCATCATCAAAGATACAGGCTTTGATATGGCCACCATCAATGAACAGTCAAGGAGAAAAATAGGTAAACTTAGTTTAGGAACTTCTAAAAAAAATTGCTCTTGTAGTTTCAAGAAAGAAATTTAACTTTTCAGGTGAATTCACCTGCAACATTTGTTGGTAAAACTAAAGAAGTGGTTATGTGTGTAATAATTTATTTGGAACAGATTGGGTTGCATTATTTGATTTATGGGACCTCCCAATGAATTCCTTCTGCAATAAAATAAATATTGTTACTGCTAGTGTTAATATAGCAACTAAAAAATTTCAGAAAGAATTAAAAAAGAGTTTTGCAGAAGTCTTCTTAGAAGGTTTGGGTATGTGCATAAAAACAAAAACTAAATTTGAAGTAAAAGACAAATGTAGCATCAGTTTTTAAAGCAAAAAGGAATGTACCTTTTGCTGCATTAGAACCATTTAATAAGGAATTGGACAGACAAGAAAAATTATAAGTGATATCAAAAATAGACCATTCTGAATGTGCATCACCGAGAGTTTACATTAAAAAAAGAAATAATAAAAGCCATGTGTATTCTGATTTTTTTTAATAGGGTTAAGTGAAAGTTTGAAACAATAAACCAAGAATACACAGTTAAATGTAAAAAACTGTTCTATTTCAAACAATTTGGTTTACCAAGACCAGTTTCTAAGTTGGATACTCTATCAAGAGAAATTTTTGTCAAGTTTATTAAAAAAACAAACCATCACACACCAGAAAACCAGATCTCAGTGTAAAAGTTTTAAAAAGTAAGTGACTCTGTTGAACTATTCCCAGGCAGAAAATAATTCTTCCAAAGATAATGGTTAGATAAATTAAGAAGCCACAAGAACAAGTGCGGATATTAGTGGAAGAAAAAGAATAACTTTAAGTAATATATAACTTGTTGTAGACAAAATTTGCTGATTGTGAAAAGCTGCTTATGATGAAAAGATCATTCTTATTCAAGAACTGGCTGTTTTGATTGAAAGTGTTAAAGAAGCAGAATCTGAAAGTCAGGAAACATTAATTTATTTTGACTTTGGTTTGATTTTATGGCATATCAACCATTTTAGGTTATTTAATGCCAAATCCTTTTTATACATATATATTGATTATATGATTTCTAAACACATTTTGTAGATAATCTTTTTAAATGACCCTGAGCTCATTTTTTGTACACAGTTAAATGGTTTCACTTATTTCTATTCAATATCAATACACAGTTAAATGTAAAATCTGTTCTATTTCAAACAATTCTGTTTAGCATAAGTATACAGTTTCTTGTTTACACACAGTCATTTGTTTAAATACATTTTTTTGTTTACACACAGTTAAATGTAAAAACTGTTCTATTTCAAACAATTCAGTTTAGCATGTCAACAAAGTTAAATGGTTCCAACTATTGCTATGTATCACTAACATTTCAATTAAACATCAGCCATTAGTTTACACACAGTTAAATGATCAAACAATATAGTTTAGCATAAGTACAATTTTTGTTTACACACAGCAAACAGTTTTATTTGACCTATAGGACCCTATCAGGTGCTACCACTCTGGGTCAGAGTAGACCTGGGAGTGATAGCAATGAAGGGGTACTCTACATTTCCCAAAGCTCCTGTATTACTGAAGCCTTACCATCAAATTGTTTAGTGTCATATCCAGGACACTCATTGGGAGAGTTTGCAGAGATGCAGTTGGTGTATTCTACTGACCCTCCAGCCAACTGGGCTAAGGAAACATTAAGTGTTGAAGAGAAGGTGTTGGAATTACAAGAAAGTTCACAAGAAAAAAATGAATTTAATTACAAATGGAAAGTTCTGGCTGTGAAAGGCAAAAAAAACCTTACGAAGACATGAAAATTCAAGTTGAACAATTAATTGAAGAAATCTAGATTTCAAGGGGAGGTGTCATATAGGAATAAAGTGTGACATTGGTGATTGAGCAGAAATGGTGGGCCTCTAGATAATATAAATTGAAGTATCATGTTCTTAGCATTGGAGATGAGGTGAAAGGACAACCAGTTGAATGAAAGATCTGGAGGTGCCCGTGGTGTAGTCGTTATCGTCGTAGGAAATGGACACGGTGATACGAGTTCAAATCCTGGACGAGACTGATTGCATTTCACATAGCACTAATACCCTTGGGGAAGGTATGAATCCAATTTTTCTCCCTCCAGCTATGGGTAAATAGTAGGACAGACTAGGTTCTTTAGCCTTGGTTAGGCAACTAGTCTAGGAGAAGGAAAACTCTGAATTCAAACCTGTTAAACTCCGCTTAAAAATTGACCTTGTGTCATATCCTACCCAAGTGGAGGGGTTGGTAAATAGTACCAGTTGAATGAACTTCAGCAAGAAAGAGTTTTCAGTAATAGCTTGGCCAGCAGTGTATGGATAGTAACTACAGGGTGAAACGGTAAAATTGTCGTCCTAAAGAAAACAACACGACAGCTTTATTTTAAAACTTTTATTGAAAAAATCAATTCAGGTCACTTGATTATGTAGTAGAGCTGACATCTATTCAATGTAGCTGCCTTCAGCCTCAATCACCGCCTTAATACAGATCTGGAACTGGGAGCATGCCTTTTCCACAAGCGCTGGTGGGAGCTCGGCGGATGGCGGCGATCAGGCTGGCTTTGGTGTTGTGGGAGGTCATATTGGTGATGTTCTTGACATATGACCAAACGAAGTAGTCCAGTGGGTTCAGGTCGGGGGAGGAAGGGGACCAGTGAGAGAAGGGTACAAAGTCGTAGCACTCCTTCTAAAGCCAGGCCTGGGTCTCTTTGGACTTGTGGGCTGGTGCCGAGTACTGCTGCCACACCCAGGATCTGCCACCGGCCACCTGATTGCACCAGGGGATCACCAAACTCTTCAGCACGCCCAGGTACACTTTAGTGTTGACTTTCAAGCTGACTTTGAAGATGTGAGGTGGCATGATGTGGCCCTCACTTGAAACCTCACCAAAGACCATAACCGTAGCTGGAAACTTTGTTTTCATCACCCTGGGCACGTCCTTGTTATTCATGACAATCCAGCAATGGTTCTGGCTGTCATAACTTGGATCGGTAGAGAGCATGAGTTGTACAGCGGCACATCTTTGATCTCACCCGTTGAACATTGTGTCACTTGCAGACATGATAGAAGGCTCCTATTGCTCTTGGGATTTGTACACAACTGGCCAACTAGTAGATGGTCTACAACAAGAAAAGAAAACCGGTTTTCATTAAATGGAAATAGAATCATGTCGTATTTTCTAGGGTATCAATTTTATCGTTCCACCCTGTACCTTTTTGTTTGTCTTATTTTCTCTTAATGTATTATTTCAGTTGAGTGCAATACTTATGCTTTTGCTAAGTTGTCAGTCGATAGTTTTCTCTTCTTTTTATGCATATGTGAGCATCACAAAAATCTTGCTGATTACAGCTAAGTTCCATTCTTTGCTAGGATTGGATGATCTCTGTCTCAAAATCCCAAAATATTTTGTGTGTCTTATTTTCCAGGAGTAATTCTGGTCTGCGCATATACCATTTGTCTGTCTGGTCAAAATTATTCACTTGCACAATTCCCAGAGGATTACTTTTCCCACTCAGTCATACTTGCTCTAGTATTCCTTCTGTGCCAGTTTGCTGAATTTGCTTATCATTTTACTCCTTGTTAGTTTTTAACACCAACTCTAACTGATGATTTTTCACTTGAATCTAAGTGGCAGCAAGTCTCCTCAGTTCTCCTGGACTCTTCTAAGTATCCTGGCTGATTTTAGTAGTACTGAGGTCTGGACAATCTCAATTCTTCCTACAATTTCAAGTTCATCCTGTCTCTTTTCCAGTTTCTTTGGAACTGTTCTAAGGGCACCAGCTATGATTAGTACCACTGTAACCTTCATATTCTGCAACTTTTTCAGTTCTCTGGCAAGGTCAAGGTATTTGTCTAGCTTTTCACCTCCTTACACTTTTACACTGTGGTCTTGTCTTCTAACTGGGATTGGGTAATATGTTTATATCTTAAAGTCAAACATATCACCCAATCTAGGTCAGAAGACCAGACTTAGTTTATTATTATTTTCATTATCATTATCATCATTATTATTGCCACCATCAGTACACCCCACCATCATCATCATCCCACTATTGAGTCGCTTACTCTTCTCCTCTTCCTCCATTTGTCCCTCTTGTCATCATCATCATCACCAATAAGATTTGTTCAAAACCTTCTTTTATCCAACTTTTAATAATGCCCTTATATGATTATTTTCTCCAAGCAGCACTTTACATTTTTCTAGAAGTTAAAAAGCAAAAGAAAAAGCACAACCTAGTAAGCAACAGAAACCACTAAGAAAAATATTCTAAAAAATATGCCATTTAATACCTTGATTTGATAATTATTTTCTTTCTTTTATCTTCTTTTATTAATTATGATAACATGGTCTGTAATGAAATATATTTTGCTGTGTGTCATCACACTAATCTCATAAGGAAAAAAAGCCAAAAAAAAAAAAATACCCCCCTTCTTCTGACTCCATTCCTAAACCACCAGAATTAATCTACTCTTGATTTTTATGACTGCTGACACCAAAGTCTTTTTTGTGCTTCCAACCATGGAATCCTTCTTCTCTTTAGTTCTGAAAATATTCGCCTTAGACTGAAAGTCTGATTTACAAATTTGAAGGATGACTGTCCCCCATCTTCAACACACAAAAATATCTTGAAAAAAAATATATGTATGATTAAAAAAAAAAAAATCGACCCCCACTCCAAAAAAAAAACACCAAAAAAAAAACCCCAGATTAGTTGTAGTCTGAAGTGCAAAATTTAATATTCTGATAATTAAATCCCCATTTGGTTTTTGAAAATCACCAGGGCTTAAGAAAAACTGCTGAGAAAACAAGAAAAGAAAACATTAGCTTTTTCTGATCAATGAAATTTTTACCAGCTGAATTTAATTACATTCATTGGACATTGCTACAATAGATTGGGATTGATAATGAAAGCATCAGAATTTACCATATCTATCTTATTCTATTCCCATCTGGTTTTTTTTTTCTCTTTTAGCCTGGGACTTACTTGGAGACTGAGATATTAGCATTTGACTCTCCAAAATATGGAGTTAGTATTATCCTTGAGCCAAGGATACATATGGTCATTTTCAAAATAAATTAGCCTTCCCATCTTTAAAAATTGGTGCTATACAATCAACTGAGTCAGTATATTTCTGTGCTTGTAAAATCTGTAATACTTCCATGATATTGATGTGGGCCCAATTTGGGACCACGAAAAGATAACTCGGAACACGATATAAGTTTAAGGATATATTGAAGTAACAAGATACAGAGAAAAGTGGTGGCGTGAGCTAAGCTTACTAGTCAGTCGAATATCCAGTCTCTACGACCGGCAGACCATTCATCCCCCATGACAAGAGTACTTGGCTCTCGATTAATATAGGAATTAGAAGAGTCCATCAATGGGTAGGTAACGGTCCCATAACAGATATATATCTATTTCAGTACAGTAATTGCTTTCTCACTCAGTCTCTCCCCCTCTCACTATATATATATATATATATATATGACTTAAACTTGAACTATAAAGAATATTTCAAATCTTTAGCTGAATTTGATGTTATCATCTTATCTTATAATTCAAATTCACATCAGTATATAAACTATTCCTTACTGGAGCTTTTGTAAATGAGAATCATCCAGAAATTCCCTTCTTCATTCTTAGCATTGTTATCTCATCAGCTAATTCTAATCTTACATTACTGGATTAATGCCTTATTAGCTGAACCTGTTGACACTAGCTGGAAAGGATTGAATAACTTGGCTACATTTTCATCTGAGATTTCCATAATGGTAGTATTGTAATATGCTGTTGTAAGCCACTCTGGTTAATACTTCTTCAACTCCAAAACCCTGCCTGACCCCAGAGTCATCATATGATGAAAGCTTTGCTGTTAATACAGCTGTGTTTTTTTAGCATAGTGTATATAATTTTTTCTCTCTCTCTCTCTCTCTCTATATATATATATATATATAGTGTATATAATTTTGTAGTATATATATATATATATATATATATATGCACACGTTACTATAAAATTGAATATATTATAACAGTGTATGGTTGTCACTACTTCATTCGGTGGGTTTGTGGCAAACTAAATGTAGTATAATTTGGAGAGTGCTCAATATCTGTGACAGAGCTATTATATAATAATAAATAAATATATATTAGTTTATATATTTTTTTATTATGGATGCTTATCTGTGACAAAAGGTTTCATGCCATCTTATTACGACAATCATCTGGCAGAGAAAGGAAGAATATATATGTATGTATATATATATATATAGAGAGAGAATTATATACCATATATATATACTATTTTAAAATTATATATATATATATATATATATATTTATATGTACACATATATATGTATGGAGAAAATTGAAAAGCAAAGTAATCCAAAAGAGATAAATTATGAAGGAAATGTTTGCATTAAAATGTTTCGGGTTTTAATCAACCTTCATCAAATGGTGAAGCAAGTGTTGATAGAATAATGATGAATATTTGATAAAATCCAAAAACAGAAAGAGGAGAATATGTGCAAAGAAAGATCATATAACCATTTAATCATTCAATCAGCATTCTTTTTCAAAAATCTATCATGTGATTGACACATGCAATGATGAATAGAACCATTCAGAGATACAATGGATTAAAAAGAAGAAGAAAAGAAAAGAAAATAAGAAAGGAAAAAAAAAAAAAAAAACGAGGAGAAGAAGAAAGAAAGAAAAAGAGAAAAGAAAGGAAGAAATATAGAAGAAAAAGTAAGGAGTGAAAAAAGGAAAAAAGTGAAAGAGAGAAAAGAGATGAGAGAAGAAGAAAAAATAGAGAAAGATAAGAGAAAGGAAAAGGAAGTAAACAAACAAACTATAAGTAAATAAATAAATAGGGTTAAATCAAATAAACATTGACTGTATGTAAATTGTTATATCTATTAATAAAAATGTAGAAAAACAATAGTAGAGGAAAAGAAGCTGAGTGAAAGTTTGAATAAGTAACGTAAATGGAGGAAAATGAAAAAAACATTAGATTATATGTAAAACAAACTAATCTTGAAGAAGGCCTGAGAGGATAAAATATAAGTTAAGTTTAGTTCATGAGACTGAAAAAAGTATTGAATATGTCTTTTTCTCCATACTGTCGAATTCGTTTTCATTATTTACTTTATATATATATATATATATATATATATATATATATATATAATTTTAAAGTAATGTTTCTATGCATAGCCCATATAAATATCAAGATTATAGAATAGAGAAATATGAATTTTTGAGGCATGAAAATCAGTGTTATATTTTCATTATAGCCACCTTGGAATTTTTATGAATATACTCCAAGAGAGGATTTCTCTAAAATTAGATTCTGCTTATGTCTTTGTATATTCTATATGTTTTTGCTTTTAGTATATCTTTTATTTTATTTTCTATATACAAATCTATAGTTGAGATTTGAAGATATAAAAAGATTATATAAACATATATATATATATTTCACAATAATGCTGTGAGCTGTATTGAACTAGTCGTGGAGACAGCATCCCACAAAGCAGCAGCTGTACAGACACCTACCACCCATCTCAAATATCATCCAAATTAAACTGGTAAGACATGTGGGACATTGCCGGAGAAGTAAGGGCAAGCTCATAAGTGATGTAATCCTGTGGACCCTCTCACAGGAACCAGCAAGGGTAGGGAAACCAGCTACAACGGCTCTGTACTGCTACAGGATGTAGCAGGGAAGACCTACTGAGAGCGATGGACGATAGGGACGAGTAGCAGGAGAGGGTCAGGGAAATTAGCATTAGCGGCATGTCATGTTGATGATGATGATGATATATCTGTATGCATGCATGTATATGTTAAAGTGTTCATCAATGATAGACTGGGATTCAATCCCAGCTCGAGTCATACCAAAGACTAAAAAAAATGGTACTGGATGACTCTTGCTTAACACTCAGCATTATAAGGTATGGATCGTGGGTAAAATGGAGCAACCCAGGGAAAAGAGTAACACCCTTCCCTACACCTCAGTGTAGTAGCTATTGAAAGGAGAGCCTTTGGGTCACCCTTGACTAAGGTCGCCAATTTTGCTTACTTTATATTTATGTATATATGTGTGTGTGTGTGTGTGTGTATATATATGTGTGTGTGTGTGTGTATATATATATATATATATATATGGATATATATACACAAGGAAGCAATGACAAAAGAAATGAAAAGCTCAATACAATTTCGAAAAATCCTCTTTAAATTCATCAAGCAATTGTTCAAGGGAGAGAAAAAGAGGGTCCTGAATGTACCGAAAGAGGACTTGGAAGCAAACCTTAGGAAAAAATATACCGACCCTCTCACCAACACTCTGCTGGGGTGTCTTAATTGACCCAATCGCCCACATCTCCTGGAAGAAAATATTTGACGATTCACCTTTGAAACTAGGTGAAATTATAGACTTCATTGGAAAAGCTCAAGCTAAGAGCTCACCAGGGATTAACGGCATTTCATATAACCTCTACAAAAGATGTCATTGCGAAGAGAATGACGAGATTCGTGATAAACAATGAGTATGTCAATACATCAATTCAAAAGGCAGGAATTCCCGGCTTTTAAGGTTGTATTGAACATACCACTATGTTGTGGGACTGAATAAAAACGGTGAAAAATAATAAAACAACTGAACTCCACATCATTTAGTTAGATCTAGAAAATGCATATGGCTCAGTAAGACACCAACTACTTGAGAAAGTAATGGAGTTCTTTTGGATTCCATAGGACATTAAAAACGTACTTATGTAAGGTTTTCTACTGATAAATATTCAACTAACTGGCAAAAGTTGAATATTGGGATCATAATGGGTTATGTTATCTCTCCATTACTTTTTATATTGGTGATGGAGATGATATTACATAGTGCTGATGTCAACGCCAATCAAATAACTGGTCCATCTATGAAGGTTTTTATGGATGATGTAACTCTAATTGCAGAATCCAGATCACACATTGAACAATTGGTGACCCGCCTTCAAGAGTTCTTCAAATGTGCTACTATGAAAATAAAGCTTTCCAAGTGTCAAAGTTTTTCATTACTGAAAGGAAACTGTAAAGAAATAAAGTTTTCCGTTGATGGAAATGAAATCCCCACGATCCGCAAAAAAAAACATTAAGAGTCTCAGTAGCTGCTACTCCCTACCACTTACTGATCAACATCATTGGCAGGACCTAAGAAAAGAGCTACAAGATGGATTACGCTCCACTGATAAATGTGACCTCATGAACAAAGATTAAATATGGTGCATTTATTTTGGATTAATTCCTATATTAGCATGGTACAATAGTACTGTTGTATTATGTAGCATTTCAAGATTTAATGTAGTGATGTTATTCTTACAGAGTGTAATTTGTCTCTTCACGAGACCATGTCTGTTATTCTTACAGAGTGTAATTTGTCTCTTCACAAGACCATGTCTGTTATTCTTGCAGAGTGTAATTTGTCTCTTCACAAGACCATGTCTGTTATTCTTACAGAGTGTAATTTGTCTCTTCACAAGACCATGTCTGTTATTCTTGCAGAGTGTAATTTGTCTCTTCACGAGACCATGTCTGTTATTCTTACAGAGTTTAATTTGTCTCTTCACGAGACCATGTCTGTTATTCTTACAGAGTTTAATTTGTCTCTTCACGAGACCATGTCTGTTATTCTTACAGAGTTTAATTTGTCTCTTCACGAGACCATATCTGTTATTCTTGCAGAGTGTAATTTGTCTCTTCACGAGACCATGTCTGTTATTCTTACAGAGTGTAATTTGTCTCTTCACGAGACCATATCTGTTATTCTTACAGAGTTTAATTTGTCTCTTCACGAGACCATGTCTGTTATTCTTACAGAGTTTAATTTGTCTCTTCACGAGACCATGTCTATTATTCTTACAGAGTGTAATTTGTCTCTTCACGAGACCCTGTCTGTTATTCTTGCAGAGTGTAATTTGTCTCTTCACAAGACCATGTCTGTTATTCTTGCAGAGTGTAATTTGTCTCTTCACAAGACCATGTCTGTTATTCTTACAGAGTGTAATTTGTCTCTTCATGAGACCATGTCTGTTATTCTTACAGAGTGTAATTTGTCTCTTCACAAGACCACGTCTGTTTTCTAAAATGATGTCATATTTATGAGCTGCAGGATCCTGGCGTTTAAAATATGTATATATATACACAATACAACAGTATAAATGCTCATTGTTACAAAGTAGCAATGTACATACAAAAATTTCATCACTTTTGTAATACATCCTCTCCTGATGATGGCCCAAAGTTGGGCAGAAAGTACTTGGGAAATAACTAATTATGGAAGGTTTATCAACCAGTTTCCACTAAATATTTTAAGATCAATACGGCAATTCAAAAGGATTAAGAAAAAAATATATACACAAAAAATGTCTATTATGTCCAATCAAATATGTATCAATGAAGAAATGCTGCCAAAATTTATATATATATATATATATATATATATATATATATATATGTATAGTCATCCACAGACAGACTGTTTCCTTGTATCACAACTCTTCAGTGTGGCTAGGCACGTAGAACACCTGAAGCTGGGATCGAAACCCGCCTAATTTTACGTTAAACTTAGTATCTTGCTGCTCTGCCAACAAGTGAACCACGTCAGCTCAGGAATTATAAGGCATTATGTAGTAGCCTATATTTGTTTACATTTTTGCCTTACCAGATACCAGATTGCTCAATTATATCGAAGAGCTTTACCTTTTTCAAGTGGCAGCTTTAAATTCCTTTGCCAGAGTGCTCAGCCCTCATGGGGGAGATATATATATATGTATATATATATATATATATATATGGCTGTCTTGTATATATATATAGTTAGGTTGAACAGTGACCTCTCTGGAGCCTTTCTCATCATCAATGGTGTGAAACAGGGTTGGGTTCTGGCACTGATTCTGTTCAGCATCTTTTTCAGCTTTATGCTTAAACATGCCTTAGAAGACCTTGACCATGATGTTGCTGTATACATCTACTATCATCTTGACAGCAGTTTGTTTAAGCTTAGGAGACTGCATGCCTACACAAAAACACTTGAACAGCTGTTCCGTGACCTCCTCTTTGTTGACGATACTGCCCTAGTTGCCATCACCAAAAGAGCCTTGCAGCATCTAACTTCCTGCTTTGCAGAGGCTATCCAGCTCTTTCGGACTCAAGGTCAGCTTGAAGAAGACTGAGGTCCTCCACCAGCCTGCAACCCTAGAAGAGTACTGCCCTCCCCACATCACCATTGGTGTAACTGAGCTGATATCAGTTCACCAGTTCACTTACCTTGGGTGTACCATCACATCAGGCACCAAGATCAACTGGGAAGTAGACAGTAGACTGGCCAAGGCCCACAGCACTTTTCAGCAGACTCTGCAAAAGAATATGGAACAGCAAGAATCTGAAGAAGGGCACTAAGATCAGCATCTATCAAGCTGTTGTACTCACCATCCTGCTGTTTGACTTTGAGTCATGGGTAACCTACTGCCACCATCTATGACTCCTTGAGCGCTTCCATCAGTGCTGTCTCTGCCTCATCCTCAACATTCACTGGAATAACTACATCACCAATGTTGAGGTCCTTGATCAGGCAGAAATCACCAGCACAGAGGCCATGTTGCTGAAGTCAAAGCTATGCTGGGCAGTACATGTCTCCAGAATGGAGGGCTATCACTTGCTCAAGATAGCCCTGTATGGTGAACTCTCCACTGGCCACCGTGACAGAGGGACACCAAAGAAATGTTTTAAAGACTCCCTCAAGAAGACCCTCAGGACCAGCCACATTGATCACCACCAGTGATTGACACTTGCTGCTGACTGTCAGGTCTGCCGCAACACCGTCCACCTGGTTGTCTCCCTGTTTGAGGACTCCTGCAGGGCCAACCTCAGGAAGAAATGCCACAGGAGGAAAATCCAGGGAGCCTCAGCCGTCATATCAGACCAGACCTTTAACTTCAGTCACTGCATCCGAACTTGCCTGTCCCACATCGGCCTAGTCAGCCATCAGCATGCCTGCACTTGACATAGACACCCTCCTTCATAAATCTTTGTTCGTGAAGTCTAGCCAAGAAGAAGAAGAAGATATATATATATAAATTGTCATCCACAGACAGACTGTTTTGTTGTATCTCAACTCTTCAGTGTGGCTAGACATGCTGGATGCTTCAAGCTGGGATTGAAACCCGCCTAACTTTACACTAGACATGGTATCTAACTGCTCAGCCATTTCTGCTGTATATATCAGCTCAGGCATTATAATGCATATGTATTAGCTTTTGTTTGTTTATATTTTGCACTATCAGATACCAGAGTGCTCACTTTGTTAGAAGAGCTTTATATTAAAACCATTGTAGGTTATTTACTATCAAATCTCCACCTCTCTCTCTCTCTCTCTCTCTCTCTCCCTATATATATATATATATATATATGCTTTGTAAACAGATTTTGTTAATAACATTTTTAAATAAGTCTGAATTCATTTTTTTGCACATATTTAAATGGTTTCAAGTATTCCTACCTAATACAAATAATTTACAATTAATAATTTGTTTGCACAAATTTAAATGGTTTCAAGTAAGTAAGTAGTAAAGTTGGCAACCATAGTCGAGGGCAACCAGAAGGCTCCCTTTTCAATAGCTACTACACCGAGGTGTAGGGGAAAGCGCTACCCCTTTCCCTGGATTGCTCCACTTTACCCTTGATACATACCTTATATTGCTGAGCGTTAAGTAAGGAGGTATCAAGTACCATTTTTAAGGTCTTCCGGACCATTGGCAAATATTCTACCCACTAGGCCAATGAGCTGGTTATTTTACTATTAATCATTTGTTTGCACAGATTCAAATGGTTCCATTTAAAAAATTAACAATAGATAACAATTGTTCATTTGGGATGAGAAGACCCTGTGGCCTAGTGGCTAACATACGGGACTGCAAAATCATAATAAGGTGGGCATAGTAGATAATGTGCTGGATTAAGAAATCATAGTAAGCAGGCATAGGGGATAATGTGCTGGATTAAGAAATCATAGTTATGGAACAGAGTGAATAATGTGCTGGATTAAGAAATCATAGTAAGCAAGCATAGTGGATAATGTGCTGGATTAAGAAATCATAGTAAGCAGGCATAGGGGAAAATGTGCTGGATTAAGAGATCATAGTTATGGAACAGAGTGAATAATGTGCTGGATTAAGAAATCATAGTAAGCAGACAAAGGGGATACTGTGCTGGATTAAGACATCATAGTAAGCAGGCATAGGGGATAATGTGCTGGATTAAGAGATCATAGTTATGGAACAGAGTGAATAATGTTCTGGATTAAGAAATCATAGTAAGCGGGCAAAGGGGAAAATGTGCTGGATTAAGAAATCATAGTTATGAAACATCGTGAATAATGTGCTGGATTAAGAAATCATAGTTATGGAACATAGTGAATAATGTGCTGGATTAAGAAATCATAGTAAGCGGGCATAGAGGATAATGTGCTGGATTAAGAAATCATAATAAGCGGGCATAGAGGATAATGTGATGGATTAAGAAATCATAGTAAGCTGGCAAAGGGGGAAATGTGCTGGATTAAGAAATCATAGTTATGGAACATAGTGAATAATGTGCTGGATTAAGAAATCATAGTTATGGAACATAGTGAATAATGTGCTGGATTAAGAAATCATAGTAAGCGGGCATAGAGGATAATGTGCTGGATTAAGAAATCATAGTAAGCGGGCATAGAGGATAATGTGCTGGATTAAGAAATCATAGTAAGCGGGCAAAGGGGATAATGTGCTGGATTAAGAAATCATAGTAAGCGGGCGAAGGGGATAATGTGCTGGATTAAGAAATCATAGTAAGCGGGCATAGAGGATAATGTGCTGGATTAAGAAATCATAGTAAGCAGGCATAGGGGAAAATGTGCTGGATTAAGAAATCATAGTAAGCGGGCAAACGGGATAATGTGCTGGATTAAGAAATCATAGTAAGCGGGCAAAGGGGAAAATGTGCTGGATTAAGAAATCATAGTTATGGAACATAGTCAATAATGTGCTGGATTAAGAAATCATAGTAAGCGGGCAAAGGGGAAGATGTGCTGGATTAAGAAATCATAGTAAGCGGGCAAAGGGGAAAATGTGCTGGATTAAGAAATCATAGTAAGCGGGCATAGAGGATAATGTGCTGGATTAAGAAATCATAGTAAGTGGGCAAAGGGGAAAATGTGCTGGATTAAGAAATCATAGTAAGTGGGCAAAGGGGATAATGTGCTGGATTAAGAAATCATAGTAAGCGGGCAAAGGGGAAAATGTGCTGGATTAAGAAATCATAGTTATGTAACATAGTCAATAATGTGCTGGATTAAGAAATCATAGTAAGCGGGCATAGAGGATAATGTGCTGGATTAAGAAATCATAGTAAGCGGGCATAGAGGATAATGTGCTGGATTAAGAAATCATAGTAAGTAGGCAAAGGGGAAAATGTGCTGGATTAAGAAATCATAGTAAGCGGGCATAGAGGATAATGTGCTGGATTAAGAAATCATAGTAAGCGGGCAAAGGGGAAAATGTGCTGGATTAAGAAATCATAGTTATGGAACATAGTCAATAATGTGCAGGATTAAGAAATTATAGTTATGGAACATAGTGAATAATGTGCTGGATTAAGAAATCATAGTAAGCAGGCATAGTGGATAATGTGCTGGATTAAGAAATCATAGTAAGCGGGCAAAGGGGATAATGAGCTGGATTAAGAAATCATAGTAAGCGGGCAAAGGGGATAATGAGCTGGATTAAGAAATCATAGTTATGGAACAGAGTGAATAATGTACTGGATTAAGAAATCATAGTAAGCGGGCATAGAGAATGGTGTGCCGGATTAAGAAATCATAGTAAGTGGGCAAAGAGGATAATGTGCTGGATTAAGAAATCATAGTAATCGGACAAAGAGGATAATGTGCTGGATTAAGAAATCATAGTAAGCCGGCAAAGGGGATAATGTGCTGGATTAAGAAATCATAGTAAGCCGGCAAACGGGGTAATGTGCTGGATTAAGAAATCATAGTAAGCGGGCAAAGAGGATAATGTGCTGGATTAAGAAATCATAATAAGCAGGCATAGTGGATAATGTGCTGGATTAAGAAATCATAATAAGCAGGCATAGTGGATAATGTGCTGGATTAAGAAATCATAGTAAGCAGGCAAAGGGGATAATGTGCTGGATTAAGAAATCATAGTAAGCGGGCATAGTGGATAATGTGCTGGATTAAGAAATCATAATAAACAGGCATAGTGGATAATGTGCTGGTTTAAGAAATCATAATAAGCAGGCATAGTGGATAATGTTCTGGATTAAGAAATCATAGTAAGTGGGTTTAAACTCCGGCCATGCTATTACAATCATTTTTGGACAAACATACTTAGGAAAGGTATGACCCTTTTATTGCCTTTCAGTTATGGGTTAAATAGTACAATTACTGTTTTTTTTACAAGGATGTGTTTGGCATTAAATGACCCACAGAGTTTAATATACAATTAGATAAAGAAACCTATCCTATACTTGATCTAATTTAATTTATTATTATCACTAATAAATTTTACTCCTGATGATATTTTTGGGGTTCACAAAAACAAATATGGTGCCAAGCAGTTGTAAGAAAAATAAAGGATGAGTCTAAGGTTTAGATTTTATCTTCTGGCCATTCAATCAAAAATAACTGTACATAGGTGGGCTTCTTGAGATAAGAGGGGAGTGAGTTCAAGTCTTACTAAGAACTTAGTTTTTTTAATTTCTGATCTAGGCTGTTTACTGAATACCATAAACTGATACTCAGAATAGTTATGATAAAAAGTAACTGAAATTAAGATGAAAGAAAAAAATACTATTAAAAAAATTAACAGTTAACAACATTTCATCTAATAAAGAAAATCAAGATCATTTTATGACTATTCTATTCTATTATTCTGGGATTAATTTTGTTGGGGCCAAATGCATCTAGAAATTTTGATTATCTGCCCTTTCTATAGAAATGTCTTGGAGATGTAACAACTGCATTGCTATGTCAACAGGTTAAGATATATAAGAATATTTAAAAGCCTGACTCTTTTACCATGATGTCAAGATGTATCTACAGTCTGTTATCAGACCTTACCCCCAAGAGGCTCTGGCTAAACAACCATGTGAAATAACAATCACAGACAAATTTTCTTAACAGTTTCAAGTCGATATGAATCACAGTCATATCTCCTAAGAGTTAAACAGATCTGCTTTTCTTAAAAAGATTTTTCAACCTGACAGAGATGTCATAAAAAACTTGGTCATGACCAAAGAACTTTTTAAAAAAAACAAAGATCACCCAATCCATCCAAAAGAGCAGACCTAATGTTAATTAAAAAGAAGAAAAATGGTGGATTTTGCTGTTCTAACAGACCACCGAGTGAAAACAGAATAAAACAACATGATAGACAAATACTTGGATCTTGCCAGAGAGCTAAAAAAGCTGCAGAACATAAAGACAACAGTGGTACCAAATATTGTTGGTGTGCTTGGAATGATCCCCAAAGTGACTGGAGGAATTATAGATCAAAAGAAGGATCAAAACCATACAGACCATAGTATTGTTGAGATTGGCTAGAAGAGTCTAGGAAACCTAAGGAGACTTGCTGTCACTCAGTCTCTGGTGAAAGACCGCCAGCTAATGCCAGTATGAAAAACTCACAATCAATAAAAAAAAAAAATAATAATAATAATAATAATAGGTTATGTCGTGAGAGATATGGAGTGATTAATCACATAAACAGTGAATGCAGCAAATTAGCACAAAAGGCATATAACACTAGACACGACTGAGTGGGGAAGGTGATCCATTGGGAATTGTGCAAGAAATTTAAATTTGATCATACAAACAAGCGGTATATGGACAATCCAGAATCCATTCTGGAGAATTAGATGTTCAAAATATTCTGGTATTTTGAGATACAAACAGATCATATGATCTTGGCCAGACAACCAGACCTAGTGATAGTCAACAAAAAAAGAAAACTTACAGAATAGAGGACTTTGCTGTACCAGTGGACCACAGAGTAAAAATAAAAGAGAGTGAAAAGAGAGATAAGGACCAAGACCTTGCCAGAGAACTAAAAAAATCTATGGAATATGAAGATGACAGTGTTATCAATTGTAATTGGTGCTCTTGAAACAATCCCCAAAGGTTTGGTTAAGGAACTGGAAGACTTAGAAATCAGAGGACTAGTGGAGACCCTCCAGACTACTGCATTATTGAGATTGACCAGAATACTGAGAAGAGTCCTGGAGACTAGAGACTGTCTCTCAAACTCCAGTGAAAAACCACCAGCTAATACTGGTGTGAAAAACTCGCAAGGAGTGAAAAATGAAAATATTCAGTTCTAATAATCATAATAATAATAATCCTCATCTTAGGTTTTTTGGTGTTATTTAATATTTTACAATACTTTTGTATCAAAATATAATTAATTAATGCACATGTCAATCTTTTTTTTTTAATCTTAAAACACATTAGAAAGAAATGTATCGGCTTTGTTGGAAGCTGCTTAAATGATTTGTTGAAAAATTATTTCTGATTAATCCTGAAATTAGGAGTGAAACCACAAATTTCCTAATGTTCATCCCTGTTTTCATGTCTTTGGTATTAGCATATTAAAGCCTCCTTAGCATCACAAGTATTTTTGTGGTGTCTCATTGTTGAGCTGGGTGCCACAATTTTAGGATTTTATGCCAACACACAGGCACAAAGTTGAAATAATTGTTGTTCTTATTTTTCAAAGAAGAATTAATTTTTTTTCTTCCTTTCACCCTTCTTTCAGTACTTTGGTAACTTTTAGAAATTTATATATACTTATTATTTATATTTCTAGAGCCATGAAGGAATGCCCATCCATGCATGCACAGTAAGCTCCTCTCTAATTGGTTGCCAAGTTACATCAAGGCTGTTCAAGCAGTTCTTAAGATATTCAAAATTATTGAATCCATTCTTAACAGACCTTGTATAAAAGCTATAATATTATACATTTATTCTTGAGGACTAATTGCCTCAGCTTTATTGTTTCACATACCATTTCAAATGTTGTATTCTTCAGTGTTTTTTTATATATCTGTTATATTTAGTAACATTCCAAGAACTTTGAATGGAACCCTTCATTTGATCCATTGGCCATTTACATCTGATAAACTTACCTTGAAATTACTGAAATTGTAATTGATAGTTCTTGCTAATTTTGAACCAATGTGTATTTTTGTACTACCTGATCCAGGGATTGATCTCAAAATCGCCTGTGCTGTAGGCAAGTCTCACAAGTTCTTTTGTTTAATAATTTTCTCATTTTTGCTCAGTAATTTTTTTTTTTTTTTCATTTTTGTAAAAATTCCTTTTTTACATGAACAAAAGAACAGTTATTTCTGATTTGAGCAGAAAAAAAACTCATTGGCCTAATGAGTAGAGTGTTTGACAATAGTCTAGGAGGCCGGAGTTCAATCCCAGGTCGAGTTATACCAAAGACTCAAAAAATGGTACTTGATGCCACCTTGCTTAGCACTCAGCACTATAAGGTGAGGATCAAGGGTAGTGGAGCAATCCTAGGAATGAAGTAGTGCCCTTCCCTACACCTCAATGTAGGAGCTATTGAAAAGGGAGCTTTCAGGTCACTCTCGACTAAGGATGCCAACTTTTTACTTTATAATTGTATATTTTAGGTTTTAAACTTACTCTACTATGACAGTATAGAGCACTTTTCTTGATATTTTAAAAATTTCTTTTTCTTCTTCTCCTTCTTTTTCTTCTTCTTCTTCTTCTTCTTCTTCTAGATGATGATGGTGGTAGTAGTAGTAGTAGTAGTGAAAGCATACAAGTGCAGATATGATTGTGTAGCCAAAGCACTACACAGAGGTATTCTACATAAATGCAGGTTTGAAGTGAGCAGTAAGTGGTATCAACAGAAAATGCTATAGAGAATGATCAATTCTAAGATACATTGGGATTTCACTATACAAACTCATCATGGGATTTTCACATGATGTCCAGATATTGTAATCCTGGACAAGACTGCCAAAGAAAGCATCACTGTAGATATAGCAATGTCTGTCAATATGAATAGAACGTGTAAAGAGAAAGAAGAATTGTTAAATATCAAGACCTACCAAGAGAAATAAAAAAAATATAGAATGTCTCTACAAAAGTCATATCAGTAGTCATTAGTGTACTGGCTGCCATGATGAATAGAATAGTTCCTGACAGACATTGGTGTACCCAAATGAATTCCCATAATACAGAAATTACTTTTTCGTATTTAAAAAAAAAAAATTAACTTCAGGGTTAACAAGTTTTTTACCCTATCCTAGTTTGGATTTCTGCTTTATTGTCTTTTTGTAAAATTATTATTGATATTTAATGCTAAAAGCATTTTTAATCTGTTAAATCTTCACAGTGCTGTATATATGAAAAAGCAGAGCAATATTGCTGTTTATTTCAAGTACAGGATGTTTCAAAATAGATGCAACTCATTAATATGATAGTTCGTATTGCACCAAGTCATCTTTCATCTGAGTCTTAAAAAGCAATTATATCACTTCAGAAAAATCAAACCAGATGACAAGGGCAGAAATTGATTGACTTTATCCAACGTGAAAGACCAAGTTTTTGGGAATGTCTTCGGAGGGACTTTTTTGGATTCCTTCCAACAGAATCTCTCACCACATCCACATTGTCAAGATATCTTGCAGACAACCTCCTGCCAGATCTTGGATTTTCTACTTTCTTGTTGAGGTTATTTACTGACCCTGTGGCCTAAAATTTGTCTACCCAACGATCAATTTGACTTTTCTTGGGATTATAGTTAAGTTAACTTCCTGCAAAATTTTGCTTGATTTTGATTCCAAAGAAGTAGTGACACAAGATATTTTTCCTCTCTTGTCCAAAGCATTGTTATCGAGGATTAATAGTTGTTTCAGTATACTGTTTTTAAATCTGAAAGAAAAAAGAACACAGCATTATTATTAGTAGAGTTATTAGCTATCATGTGGGTCCTATATATATTGAGACTCCCTTTATATAATAATGAGGTATATATGCATATATACATATAATAATAAGATAAGATATAAACTCACAACTTAGAGTTTCATGTTGTTGATTCTCAGTTAAGCTAGTATATAATGCTATATATATATATATATATATATGGAGAAAAGGTAGATATTTTTGGTAGATCTGACAAGATGATGAAAAATAAATGGAACAGTGGATATACTAAAAACACAAACAACAGATTCAGTTCAGAATATTTTTCATTCTTATTTATTGAAATAACTTTTTCAATTGATAAAAATAGGTTTTTTCTAAAGTTTAGCAAAAAGAGGAAATAGATACAAGTTGAAAAAATTGAAAAAGGAAATAGGTAAGAGTTGAAAAAGTTGAAAAAGTTCTTTCAATAAATAAGAATGAAATGTTCCAAACTGAATCCATTGTTTGTGTTTTTAGTATATATACTGTTTATTTATTTTTCATCATATATATATTTACCAACCCCTGTGCTCGGCCAGGATATAACACAAGGTCAATTTTTAAGTGGAGTTTAACAGGTTTGAATTCAGAGTTTTCCTTCTCCCAGACTAGTTGCCTCACCAAGGCTGAAGAACCCAGTCTGTCCTACTGTTTACCCATAGCTGGAGGGAGAATAATTGGATTCATACCTTTCCCAAGGGTATTAGTGCGATGTGAAATGCAATCAGTCTTATGCAGGATTTGAACTTGTGTTGCCGTGTCCATTTCCTATGACGATAACCATTACACCATGGGCACCTTTATTTTTCATCATATATATATAACCATATACACAGAATTATATATATATATATATATATAATTATTCTAGATCACCTGAATACTAATTCATCTGAAGATCAACAGTGTGAAACTCCAACTAGTGAATTTTTATACTATTTTATCATAATCCTTAACCTTTCATTAGTCATTTTGTAACCCTTTGTGGTAAATTGGCTACACTTGTCCCTTTGAATTCTTTCATTCTTTTTCAATTTTTTCCCTTCTTACTTATTCTCTCTCTTTGCTTTCTTTCTGTTTACTAAAGTGTTTATCTCTATTTCAAACAAAGAACAGACTTAATCAGTTGGGCAACTGAACAGTGCTCAAGGATCTAGAGAATTTAAAATCTCATTTTTGAAGTGTGTGGGTGAACGGCATTCTTCTGATGTGGGCTAAGCTGGCTCCACATATATATTCATGAGTGAAGTTTCTCAGGGGGTGGGTGTCCGAAGGTAGTTCCTAGCCACATTTGTGTAATAGTTTTGAATTTAGAGTTTTCCTTCTCCAAGGCTGGTTACCATACCAAGATTAAAGAGTTCAGTCTGGCTTACTGTTTACTTATAGCTGGAGGGAGAACAGTTAAATGCATACCTTTCCCAAGGGTATTAGCAGTATATGAAATGCCAACAGCTTTGTTCTGGATTTGAACTTGGATCTCTTTCAGTTTTGAACTGGTCTCAAATAAATCAATGTGTCATTGCTGAAATGTTTAAATATGACAAATTAGTCTTAATTTTTAAGATGAAGTTTGATGATTTTTATCATTTAGAGTATTCAAACTATTGTCTTCATCTTTATTGTTATGTTCACAATATTTCAGCCAATGCATCCTTTGGCCTTCTTCAGGTGTTTTATTTTGAACTCATGAATCAACATAGAACTTCACACTGAACCCTTTATTTAATCCACGTAGTTAGATTGCTCTAATTCCATTAAACATAATAGGGGGTACAAGTGTTAAGCTATGGTAAATATTCATTGTCATTTACCTGAGTCAGGATTGAACCTGCAACTTCCAGATGATTTTACTTAGAAACACTCTTAACCAAATGTCTATATCCGTTGTACCATATTTTTATTGTTGGAGGTACTTGTGGTGTGTTGGTTATCATCTTCAGAAATGGTCACGGTGATCTGAGTTCAACTCCCGATCAAATCTGTTAGCATTTCTCATAGTTCTAATACCCTTGGAAAAAGTATGCATTTAGCTATGTGTAAATAGTAGGACAGATTGGGCTCTTTAACCTTGGTATGGCAACCAGTCTAAGAGAAGGAAAACTCTGAATTTAGACCTGTTAAACCCCATTTGAAATATTAACCTGGTGTTACTTCCTACTCATGCAGAGGGACTGGTAAATACATACAAATTCCTTCTATTCTATTGATATACTCTGCAGGGCCCACCTGGCAGTCGGTGGGTTGTATTAAGTAAAATTGCCTGGTTCCAGGGTGTCTTCGTTCCTGGTTAGAACGGCTGAGTTTATTACTGGGCACCTGAGATGCCTCAAAAGAGGAATGTTGAGGCGGATCAAGCAGGTTTTGTGATGGTCATTCATGAGTCTCAATTTGTGCATGTACCCCCTGCAACCCCACTATCAAATGACTTCACGTCAAATTTGGTCTGATGGGTAGTTCGATAAAATCCACACTTAGCTAGATATCTGCAGTAATGGTATTCTGGAGCATTGAAAATAAATACCCCTATAAATTTATGTATTTTTTTTTACTAGACCTTTAGAAATAAATATCTCATTAAGATTGTCGGTATCTGAGGATTTTATGATTTGAGCACCAAAAAAAAACATCATCAGAGAGGAACTAAAATTTTACAAGTTGAAAAATATTGGATTCAGTCATGAATAATTTTTACTTTTTAAAAACAAATTTTTACATCACATTTCAAACTTCTAATGTTTTAAATACAACTGGAAATCATCTGATTAAAGAATGCCATCATCATTCTTATTTCAGTCGTGAAAGATTCCGCATCATAATTTAATCTATGATCTTATGTCCCTAAAATGGAGGAATTAAAAGTGCCTATATCATGTTGTGGGAGATTAAGAATAACAAAAATGCAACGTGAACAGCCAAGAAAATTTGTAGAGTTTATGGCCAAGGTATCATTAATGACCACCAAGTCCAAAACTAGTGGGGGTGTCCTCGTGGTGATATGGTTAAAGCGTTGGACTGCGGAATCGTAGTACATGAGTTCGTACTCCAGTCGCGCTATTACATTCACTTTCAGGCAAATATCCTTGGGAAAGGTATGAACCCCCTTATCCTCCCAGCTATGGGTTAAATAGCACCACTAATGTGCTTCTTGGAGAATGGCTTTGGCATTAAATAACCTAAAAAGAGTTGATATGCCATTAAACAAAGAAACCAACCAACCAACCAACCAAAACTAGTTTTTTAAAGTTTTGTGTTGTTTTGGTGATATGTCATTGAGAGATGAACCTAGACCTGAAAAATACTCAAGAATTAACTTAGGACCTTAACACATCCCAATCCAAAATCTGTGCCTATTGAAAAAGATAAGTAAGCAAGCTGGGCATTTGGGTTCCTCATACTCTCAGGGAGAAGAATAAGAAAGGTCACATATTCATAATGACAAGTCTTCTTTCAAGATTGAAAAATGTCAGTTTTTCAAAAATATTATTACATTTGAAAAAAGAAATGGGTCATTTATGTGTTATATACCCACGTACATATACAAGCAGAAACATAATCAAACATAATTTACGACTTCAATGAACGAACGAACACTCTTCTTTATAAAAATATATCTCTCACACTATATTCTCGAAAAGATTGATGTTTCTGTGGTGTGTGAAAGATGGGTAGAGACAGGGACAGACTGCTATATTGACCCGACTTCTTCTCCTGACCATAGCACGCTGTGTTATCTTCAACAACCCACTTAGCACTTCTTCTGCATCTTGGCTGGGGTTGCTCGACTGGGGGTGGCTGAGGGCCACAGCACTCAGTCTGCAAGCTGGCTCTCACTCTGGCCTTCCTGTCCCCAACTAACTCAACTGCTGCCGGCACCTGCCTATATTCTTTCATAATGCCCATTTGCTTTCGCTTCTTCTTCCACTTATTTACACAGTTGCATCTCTGATTGATGGCTTGGTCAAGGGTCAATATATAACAAATGTTTAACAATGTTTAAAAGCAGTGGATTGACAAGGATGAATTTCCACAGCCTACTCCAAAGGCTAAACTTCATAGAAGAAAAATTGTGCTGTGTGTATGATGGGATCACTACATAATTATTATTATTCATTTTGAGACTTTAAATCGCAACCAGATATGTAATGCCAATTTACACTCTCCACAGTTGCAATATGTGCATGAAAATCTAAGAAAACACACCACACTGATCAATTGGAGAAAAATTATGCTTCTCCATGATAATGCAAGGTCACATTCAGCAAGAATTATGCAGGGAAAAATATTGAATTTTGGCTGTTCTATTATACTTCCTTCACTGTATTTACCAGACCTTGCACTAAGTGATTTTCATCTTTTTCATTCTTTACAAAATTCTCTGAATGATGAAAATTTTTTTCAAGACGATCCAATGAAAACATTTAGGGAAAACTTCTTGAACTAAAAACCAACTGAATTTTACTTGAGAGGAATCAACAAGCAACCAGATAAATGACAAGGAGTGATTCAAAGTTCTGGTGAATATACTATTGATTGATTGAAATTAATTCATTGTTGAATTATTTATGAACAAATTATATTATACTAAAACATAAATTATTTATGACTCAAGCCAATATTTCTAAATTCCAAGTTAATTTGTACAGATCATTTATAATAGATTAAGAAATATTGCAATGAGAATTGTTTTTAAAATGTTGCCAAAAATATCGAATTTCATAAACTGTAGGGAAAATCATGACTTACCTGACTAGTGTGTGGCTGCGTTTCGTACGTTTCAGTCGCTTAACAAGAAAAAAAAAGCTAAAATGGCGACACACAGTCGCTTTTGTATTTGCTTATCTCGCGTGAAGTAACGCAGACTCTCGGCTCTCCCATGCAAATGAGATAGTCAGGTGTTATAAAAAGAGCCGTTGAGGGAATGGGGATCAGTGGAAAGAAGGCGTGTTGCATGGACAGACGCATGCAAGAGGATTGTCTGTGTCAGTGACGTTATTAAAGTTGACTCTCAAACTACATAAACTTTAGAATGATATTGTCTTAATTCTTTTAGATAAGCCATTGCTAATATTTAATCAATCATTGATTGATTTTTAATAGCATATCAACCTATATTAGGGTTATTATATGCCTAGAGTTTAGGGAATCATAATCATTATACTTCATATTTACATTCTTTGTATTGTTGTGTCTTAAGTGTTTTTTTGGGGGGGTTGCACATAAATTTGAACAGAAATAATCTTTAAACAGATCTCTTTGACTTAAAGATGGGACCAGATAGATTCCCCATGGTGTAAAGGTTAAAGTACTGGACTCTGGCTTCAAAGTAAATGAATTCAAACTCAGGTTGTGCTATAATGTTTACTTTTGAACTGATACCCTTGGGAAAAGTTTGAACCTTCTTATACCCCCAGCTATGAGCTAAATAGTATCACTGCTGTTCTTCTACAAGGATGGCTTAAGCATTAAGATAACCCATGAAGGTTGATATGCCATTGAATAAAGAAACTAAATAGATGGGACCTCACAGATACTACTATACTGGGTTAGAGTGAACCTGGGAGTAATGGCAATGAACAGTTACTCTTGACTCCTCAGATCTTCAGAAATTGAGCTTCACCATCAGATGCAGTTGAGTGTCATACTCAGGATTTCCTTTTTTGAAGGGTCTTACCCTTATGCCCTGTATATAGTCAGGGTACTCTAAGCCAAGCCAGGGGTGAATATAAATTAAAAGAAAAATATCTCTAAAGTCTGAGATAAACTATAATCCTGAATAAAGTTGAAGAGTACATTTGTTTAAATATGATACAAAAAAGAGCATTGAGAGTTGGCGACTGTAGTTGAGGGCGTAGGGGAGGGCACTACTCCTTTCCCTGGATTGCTCCACTTTACCCTTGATATGTACCTTATATTGCTGAGTGTTAAGCAAGGAGGTATCAAGTACCATTTTTAAAGTCTTTGGTAGGACGCGACCTGGGATTGAACCCAGGTCTCCTGGACCATTGGCAAACACTCTACCTACTAGGTCAATGAGCCAGTCTGTAGACAGATTCAGTAAGCGACAACCTCAAAATAAAATTAAATTTTGTTTTTTTGTGTATAAATTATTAGTCATGCAGTAAAAACAGAAATATTTAACCTGAATGTTGCCCTGTTGTTTGAACTTAGAATACACTAACTATATTCCCTGCTGAGGGGTAAGACCCATCCCAAGCAATGTCCTGAGTGTGACACTAAACTGCATCTGATGGTCAGGCTCCAGCTCTAGAGATCTAGGGAGTGTGGATTACCCCTTCCATGCCATTCCTTCCAGGTCCACACTGACTCAGATTTGTAGTTCCTGTCAGGGTTCCCTCTATTGGATGAATAGATCTGTTTAAATTATTTGTATTTGAGAAAACCATTTGCAAAAAAGAAAAAAAAAAGAGACATCTATGCCAAAATATAAATTTAAATGTGATACCCAAACTTCTTGGCATAAAATAACTCCAGATAGATTGACCTGCTGTTAAAATCAATAAATCAATTCAATGTGAATGTCAAACAGAAAGTTTGCAGTATTTCTCTTCAAACATTTTTCTAAGATTCACTTGAAGCAAAGCCAAACTTGCCTCTAATCAACAAAGGGTTATGATGATATGGTATTGTGACGTGGTAAATGAATAGGAGAGCCAGGGATGAGTACAGATCAAAATACAAATGTATGGAAAGACAAGGAATGTTTTAGGCATCAAAGGACTAAGAAGATACTTAATAACCTTAGAGCTCAGTACTGTATTCTCTCAAAAAACATTCACATAGGAGTTTATTCTATATTCCAGCTGGTTGTGTTGAACTTGTGTTGAGAATGATGTATATCAAAAAACACTTAAGATATACAATATTGGCTGTTGATATTTGTCATATAATGTGTAGGAACATGTGCAATACACCAATCAGCGGTGATGCTACAGTTTCTGTGGCTAATGTGGTACTGCCACCCCTGATGCCACCAGCAGTTTTTGCCACCGGACAGGGTATGAAGATCAAAAGTTCCTCTTTGTAACTAAGGTTTATCATGATGTTAAAAGTGTTTGCTTTCAGATATGTTCATAAAAATTGTTATTAACAATGATTCATAAAATTTGTACAAGTGAAATGTGTACATTAGATTGTGGTGTTGCATACTTTTTATTTTTGTTGATTTGTTCATTTTTTCTTTTTCTTTTCCATCACTGGGCCAAACCACTCAAAGCAAATGTCATATATAGTTTTACAAAAAAAAAAATAAATAAAGATCTGCCATCTAATCAGATCCTTAAGATTGGTTGTAAGGGTAAATGAAAGTCCTTGGTCAAGATTTATCCAAATAGTTTTCTGATTACCTTTGGGTCACTGGATTCTTGGCTTGCTTAAAATTTCTCTGGGGCACTGTCACTTAACAATGAGATCCTGAACACTGTGGGTGTAATCCAGATTCATAACCCCATCAATTGATTTACGTTTTCCGATAGGAAAATTACATTGTTTGCACCAGCATGCCTTATGGATACGTAAACCTCGCAAACCGTTAAATCTGCCACAACCACATGTTGTAGCCGGGTCTAGTTCAAGGTCATTTTCTTTAAAATCAGTCTGATGGGTGATATATTCTCCCTCTCTGCTTTAGTCACCCTGAAGGCATTCTGTGTCTGTTGTGCTCTTCATGATTTGATGTAGCTTCTTGTCTTTCCAATATGTCACTCCAAATTTCTAGAGGGTCACTTTGTCTTTCCGAAGGGTCATCTTGCTTTTCAGAAAGTCTTGGTTTTCAAATTTATCATACTATAAGGTATATCAAAAAACACTAAAGATATACTATATTTTCTGTTGATATGCTTATCTAAATGTTTTGTTGTTTAGACACAACTTTATACAATAATTTTCTACTATTATATTTATGATTGTAACATTCTAAAAAATGAATGGAATGAGAAATACAATTTAGTTAGAAGATGTGATGATAATGTCCTGTTATTATTTGTGTATAACATGTGCTCAATTTAGGCACAATGAAATTCTAAAAAAAAATCTTGTATTTTATACATACTGATGTTTTAGAATTTGTAGCAACTAAATTTAACATTTGTTTGACTTTTTATCTGGTTTGTATAAACTAAGAATAAAAATTTATGAAGTTTACTCACATTTTGAAACAAAATATTTCCTGCATTATTCAGAGCAAAAACATACACTTGTTTACTCAAAAATTCAACAAAGTTGTGGCAAAATCAACTCACACTAGGCGAAAGAATATCAAAAACAATTATATTCTACTTGCTATTTCTTTGTAATATTTGTAACACATTAGTTAGTTTATATCATAGAAATAACTTAAATTCAGTCATACTGTCCTGAATTTGGTGATGCACATACTCGTATTAAAAGCTAATATTTAGTTCTAGTGTATACTACGCACCACTAACATTTGGGCTTAAAAATATAGGGAAAAAGTATGTGTTATACACAAATAGTTTTAGCATGTAAAGATTTTACCATAGCTTCTTAAATTGATATGGAAAAAAATAGAAATATTTTTCATCTTGTTATTCACTGGGAACTATTTGTAAATATGCTGTGGAATTTTATGGTATATCAAAAATAATGAGATTGATAAGTGCTAAATATTTTGACATGATGACACTTAAAAGTTGAGATACTTCAGAAAAGTAAGAAAAAAACAACTTTATTCTAAGTTGACTTTTCCCAAGGATAAAAAACCATGGAATTTCTTGTTTATGAGAATATTTAGTGTCTTTTAGTGCTTTTAGGGAACCTTTCTCAACTTTGAACTTTTCAGATAGCATTGTTGGCTTTGCTAATTAGCCTGTTTTATCTAAAGATGGATAATTATGACCCCAGTGGAAGTTTCTTTTAAAATATTTTCAGATATAGAAATCCAGTGTTTATTTGTCATCATCGTCAATGGATATAACAGCTATGGTTTTATTACTTGGTGTATATTTGTTTTATTCACTGATACTTGGAATTTTTGTTTACATTTTTGAATGACCATCATTAACAGCATCCAATTGTTGGGAAAATGAAATGTTTTTATTTTGAGGTAAAAAGTCATGAAGAATATTAAGTGTATACAGTTAATTTCATGCTAAAAACTGTTTTATAAAGACTCATTTAGAGGTGCATACTTTTTATAGAGATAACATACTTTTCCTTGATGTTACAGTTGTAAAAATCCCTGCTATGTATAAAATAAAGTCTGTTACCTTCTCTCTCTCTCTATATATATATATACTTGTGTGTGTGTGTGTGTGTGTGTGTGTGTGTGTGTGTGTGTGTGTGTGTGTGTGTGTGTGTTTCTCTGTCTATCTCAGTCTGTCCCATCTATCTATCTCAGTCTATTTCCATCTATCTATCTATCCCCATCTCACTTTATTCCTATCTATCTATCTATCTATCTATCTATCTATCACAGTTTGTGCCCATCTATGTACCTGTTTGTATGCCTATCTATTTATTTATCTCACTCTATTTCCATCTATCTCAGTCTGTTCCCATTAATCTATCCTTTGTCAGCTTTCACAAATCGTGATCACTAACAAAAATTAGATAATGTTATTTTTCTAAACAAGTTTCCCCGTTGATAACATTAGTGTTTATTTCATCATTTTTCTTGTATTTTTTGTTTACACTCAGCAAAATGATCAAGATTTAAATTTTTTTTCTGCTGTCCTTATCGTTGTTTTTAACTTCACAACATTTTAAACTGTTCAGTTTCTTGTTTTATTCAAGTAAAATTAGCAAAAGTTACTCCTCCCCACAAACATATACACAAAATGAATTACCAATAAATCAGGGAACATTCTGGAAAAAATAAACCACACTGTGGTATTTGTCTCTGCCTCCCACCAGACAGGACTTGATACAAGGTCAAATGACCTGAAGGTCAGATTAAAGTGGGGATTAGGGGGAAGGTCCGGTTTGAGCCTCAGATCAAACCCTGCTGGACTTTGCTGGTCATTGGCTCCCTTAGTGTACACAGCCTATCTTGCTGTATCCCATAATCAACACACTTAAAAGACCAACAACATTTCATGACCATCCAAAATTTCACCTGCTGAAGGCCAGTGAATGAACCAGTCAAAATATAAATAAACAAAAAAACAATAATAAAGATACAGTTAATCTAAGAAAAAAAAGGAATAATTGAATAAAAGCTGTTAATGCTATTTCATAATATAAACTTTCACTCTTTCTTTTTAAAAATTCTTTTTTCCTACTCTTCTTCAAGACATCATGTAGAATGTAAAGCTCATTTGTCTGATGTACATGTTTTTAAGAAATTGAAACGTATTATAATCTTAGAGATTTAGCCAGACTAACAGATCACTATTACTGAGTAGTGAATTTGATCCTCACTAAATGCCTCCATGCACAGCTTGATGAATTCTTGAGTTATAAATGAATGTATTTTGTATCTAAACCACGTACTGTAAATTGCAGTGTACATCAACTTTTTAAGCCTGAAAAAAATCTCTACAAAACTAAGAGTTGACTTATGCAGCAAGGCTAAAATCCAAACCTTAACCACGGAGTGGTCAATTTGTTTTTGTTTTTTTTTGGGGGGGGGGTTATGGCATATCAACCTTTGTAGGTTATTTAATGCCAAATCCATTTTTATACAAATAAACAGCTCTATTTCAAACAATTCAGTTTAGCTTAAGTACAGACTAATTGTCAAAAACATTTCTATTTCAAACTATTCAGTTTTGTCAAACAGTTCTATTTAGCATAACTACACAGATTAATTGTCAAAAACATTTCTATTTCAAGCTATTCAGTTTAGTCAAACAGTTCTATTTCAAACAATTCAGTTTAGCATAAGTTTGCAGTTTAAATGTCAAAACATTTCTATTTCAAGCAGTTCAGTTTAGCATAAGTTTAGTTCTATTTGATATATCGATAGGACCCTATCAGATGTTACCACTCTGGGTCAGAGTGGACCTGGGAGCAATGGAAATAAAGGAGTACTCCGCATTCCCTAAAGTTTCAGCATTACTGGAACCTCACTATCAGCTGTACAGCCACCTACCTCCCATCATGAAAACTATCAAAGATAAATAAAAACCAGAAAAACATTTTAGTTCTCAGAATTTCTGTTTACATGGGAAAAAAAAAAAACATACAAAAATTCAAATTCTCATTCTGTTTTTTCAGAAACTCAGAAATATAGAAAAAAATTTAATTGAATTTATTTTCTATTGTAACAGATTACAGAAATGATTAAGAAATTCTTCTAATTTGTTTGTTGGCAGGTTAAATTCTAAAATTGTTAAGACCAAAAAGCAAGAAGAAAAATTTGAATATTTTATGTCTAAAATAGAATTATCAATTAATTCTAGGAACTTGTTGAAATTACTATTAAATCTAAGTGCTCCGATTAGTTTGGCTTGAAATCATATCTTTGGTTTTGAGGAGTTTTTCTTTTTTGTATTTTTTAAAAAAATTTTCTGCAAATAAAATCAATCCATGTGTATATGGGTGGGACATTGGCTTCTTTCCTAATTAATAATCTATTGAAACAAAATATAAATTAAAGAAAATCCTAAAAAATCCTAAAAAATATAAAATTATGCAAGAAATATTTTTAATGCAGCAAATAATTTTCTACTTGGTTGATCTGTTTAAAAATCATTTCCATTTCAAAGGAGAATTTCTGCTAAAGTCTCACATTTTCATGTTACTTCCGTCTTTGTGATCTAATATTTTATGAATTCAGAAACTTCCTTTACAGCATATTTACTCAGAGGTGCTATATATGTAAATTTTCAAAAATCAATGCTCAAATTAATATATATTTTGTCATATGATATGCATTATACACACTTTATTCTGGAGTATTCTGGCGGCTATCATCAATATCAAAGTTTGTCAATTGCACAGATTCCCTTGACTTTCTCTCTTCATCCATCCCTATCACTCATTGCTCTTAGCGCAGAATTGATAAATGTAAGTTTTTGCTGGTTCGCCAACATTGGTGTATCCATGAATAGGAATCCATTGAGCATTGCTTATGAGTGCATCCCTTACTTCACCAGCAGTGACTAGAATGTCTTGCTTATCTGGATGGTTTGTGAGATGGGAAGTAAGTGTCAATACAATTATTTTGTAAGATTTCTTCAAAACAGTCATAAGCATCCTTGTGTAGTTTCTGCCTAGCTTTTTCTTAAGGTTTTCATTAAATTCCAAGAGGTGCAACTATATGATAGTACTGACACAGCTACAGCTTGGAAGAATTCCTGTTTTATTTTATCAGGAAGGCTGTAACTACCAACTGTTTCAATACCCTATCAGCAGTGATTAAAATATACTAACTGTATCCACTACAGAGCTGAAAGCCCCCCCCCCAAAGGGGTGCCCTGGATATGACACTAAACTGTACTTGATGGTGAGGCTTCAATTCTGGAGCCATGGGGAGTGTGGAGAACTCTTTCATTTCCATTACACCTACATCCACCCCCCTAACATTGAGTGGTAGGATCCCCTCTATCGGTCAAATTTATCTGTTTGAAAATTATTCATATTCACTTGGACCATGCACCAAAAAAATGCACTAAGCCTTTTTTTGATCTTAATTGGAGAATTATGTAGATTATATAGGAATACATGAGACCATACAACTGTGCAAATTATTTGTATTAGTTAGGAATACTTGAGATCAAATAACTGTATACAAAAGAAACTGTATAAAAAATGTAAATATGAACATACAATTCCCAAACCTCTCAGTTTTGAAATAACCCCAGACTCCACAACTATGGAAAGATAAAATTCTCAAGTGATTCAGTTCAATGTATGGAAGAACAAAATAGAAGCACATTATGGCCAGCAATGTGAAAAACATCAGAAACCTAGCAAATAAAAAGAATATATATATATATATATATATATATATATATATATATATATATATATTGTTATCCACAGACAGACTTTTGTTGTATCACAACTCTTCAGTGTGGCTAGACATGTGGGACACTTGAAGTTGGGATCGCAAACCCACCCAACTTTACGTTAGACTTCGTATCATACTGTTCAGTCAACAAGCAAACCACGTCAGCTCCAGAATTATAAGGCATTATAGTTGCTAAACATTAATAACTTGGGAAAGGCATGAATCCTCATTCCCCCACTGTTTCATTGCTAAAAATGTCTCAGAGTTGTTATGAAGAAGAAACTGAGTTGGTAAGTATGTGGTAAAACCACTTTCCCATTACTACTTTATTGCTCAGGCAATAGTAACAGTGAAAAGCTACAAACCCCCAAGTTATCCTGTCATTATCACCAAGCTCCCTGACCCCTGTATATTTCCAAGTTAAAATTTTTGTGCTGATAATGATTCTTTATGTATAATTCTTATCTTAATTCTGCTGATGACATTTTTAATACATTCCATTGTTGAAAACGGAAGTTTTATTTTACTTTCCTGTCCACAAGTGGTTTTGTCAGCTGCCCACATCAATTTTCATTGGAATTTGCAGGAGTGTGCAATGGAAAATTGCAAGATGGCTAACAAAAAATAGGTTATCATAATGCTAACTCAACAATGGAATCAAGTGAATAAACTTGTTTGAATGATAAAATAAATCAAACAATTGACTTCTGTTATGAAAAAAATTATCATCATTTCTGGATCTAAAACTTTAAATAGAAACTATAAAATTACAGTAAATGTTGTTTCATGGAAGAAATCATTATCTTTTTTTTTTCTACTTAACAATTTAATTCTAAAAACTATTTCTGATTCAATATCATAATGATTATTATGATGGTTGCAATAAAATTTGGTTATTTTATAATGTTCTTTGTTTTATCTCTCAAATCCAAATAATTAGAACCAAATTACCTATTTAAATACTTATGAACAGTATTATATATATATATATATATATATATATATATGAATGAGAAAAATTGGAATAAACCTGATAGTATGTAAATATAAAATATAAAAGAGCAAGATATTTAAAGGATGTATTTGATTATTTATTTATTTATTTATTTATTTATGAATAATATGCTAACATTTAATTGTTTTGTTGTTAAACCATCTTTAGTGTGATATTAATATGTGATGTTGTTTCATTCAAAAATTATATGCTAATTAGAAAAGAGAATGAAAAACTGAGAAAATTCTTAACGTTATATTATCATCAATAGCATTTTATTAAAATTTTCTATCATTTTGTTCATGTATTCATTTATTTTCAAAAAAGAGTAATGTATTTGCTGTAGATTTTTTATTTATTTATTTTTACATTAAATACAAGTTTAGAAAATTTTAAATTTAAAGTTTAGAAAATATTTTGATTAGAAGTCAAATCAAAACTATTACAAGTAAGTATAATTTATTTTATTTTATTTTATTTTATTTATTTTCAAATCTAAAAAAAGGGTAATGTAGTTGATATAGATTTGAAATATTTTTAGAACCCCTATCAGAATTAAGATATATATATATTTCAAGGGTGAAGGGTCCATGTATGCAGCATATGTACTGCATGCCTTATATTTTTTCTGGGAAAAATAATTTGTGTTATATATATATATATATATATTCATAATTTTGCCTATCATCTTTGTACTTGTATTTTTTGTTTTTCCTATTTCTTTATTTCTTAGGATAGTTGTTACAAGCAATATTATTTGGGCAGTGTAGAGAAAACACCCGCTGGTTTAGTGAGAAAAGATACAAGAAAAAACAATGAATTTAGTAGCTTCCCTATTGCTTTTGAGTAGTGAACATGAGTGACAGAACATAAGACTGGGTTGGTGAAAAAGAGAAACAGTCACAGAAAAACAAAAATATTTTTGCATGTGTTCTCACCATGGTCAAAAAAGGCTGTGGCTTTTGTCTTCCCTGTTTTATTATTCCCTTCAAGCTGGGTTCATGAAAAAGAGACACAGAATAATAAAACAGGGATGACAGAGAGAAAGACACTGAAAAGCAAAAACTCTTTTGCTTGCTTTTTTGCCATATTAAGTCAGCAACACTCTCTACTGAAGTTATATTTTTATTGTCTCATGCAACCGAAATCTAAGACTTGTCTATTCAAAGGACTTAATAGTCAAACAAATTTAGATGAAAAATTTTTAAATTTGTATTATTCAATTCAGAACAACATTTTGGATGAAATTATTGTTTACATTGAGCAAAGGCTTAAAATGATGGGAAAGTTCAGATTTGTTGAATAATTAAATTCAAAGCTTTTTCACATTTATGGGGAAAAAATTCCAGTATAAGCAATTTCAAGTTGGGATGTATATAAAAACAAATTGGATTTGGATGGATTAAAATGTGAACAGAAATCAGTTTACTCTATAGATTTTACAAATCAAGCATCAAGCATCCTAGAAGTCAAAGAGATAATACAGGAACTTGAAGTAAATAAAGTTCTGGCAGAAATAACCAAATTATTACGTCTGATTCTGACCATACCTGCCACATCTGTTTCTTGTGGGAGATTGTCTTCTTCACTAAAGTGTGTAAATGATGATATAAAGTGTTCCAAAGTGAAGAGCAATTAAATAATTTGGTTTTCATTTCCACAAATAAAGACCGTGGTGTAATGGTTATCGTCGTAGGAAATGGACACGGCAACAAATCCTAGATGAGACTGATAGCATTTCACATAGCACTAATACCCTTAGGAAAGGTATGAATCTAATTATTCTCCCTCCAGCTATGGGTAAATAGTAGGACAGACTGGGTTCTTCAGCCTTTGTGAGGCAACTAGTTTAGGAGAAGGAAAACTCTGTTTAAAAATTGACCTTGTATCATATTCTGCTCGAGCGGAGGGGTTGGTAAATATGGATAAAGACCTTTTGAAAAGATGAAGGTAAAGTGTGGTGCTGATACTTTTTACGACAAAGTGATCGATGAATTTGCCAAAAAGAAATGAAAAATTAAATTGATTTACAAATACATTTTAATAATTCATTATTTGTAGATTTTATCATTTTCTCTTGTAACCAATAGCAGTCAGCATTATCAGCAGGATATTGCTAATGGAGGTGGGGGATCAAGTCCAGTGGAGAGGGGCATCAAGTCTGAAGTGGGACCTGTTGGTAGAAGTGTATTCATTCACATCACATTCACAGATGGATGGGTAGAGAGGGCAAATAATTTTCTGGGGGTACAAAGTAAGGATCCCTTTCTCTTTTATTTCTGAGATGAGGTATTATGTACATTATTTACATTTTTCGGACAATTGTCCTCATCTTTGTCGCCATGTTTATCACAACATTTCGGCCGTTGTCCACTCCAGCCTTCTTCAGGTGGTTGGAATGTCAAACTTAGCCCTTTATTTTGCTTACCGGGGTAGACTGTTCTAGTTCCATGAGCCATGTTTAATGGATATCAGTTATCTCCTGCTAATTTCCCCTCTGAAAGTTCTCCACTGCCTTCACCAGGTATTGAACTCATACTCTTTTGGGTATGTCACTGGATCTTTTTCTTTCTCTCCACCTTGGCGATTA
This sequence comes from Sepioteuthis lessoniana, assembly GCA_963585895.1. Classification (NCBI taxonomy): domain Eukaryota; kingdom Metazoa; phylum Mollusca; class Cephalopoda; order Myopsida; family Loliginidae; genus Sepioteuthis; species Sepioteuthis lessoniana. Next base: position 10,345,767 of record OY757913.1, read on the forward strand.
GTCTGCATTATGAACTGCATGCCTTCGGTCCCAAGTCACTCTTGCCTATATATATATATATATATATATAAAATGCAAACAAGAAAAGATTTCATTAAAATAGTGATGAATACTATTATAGCAGACCAGATGTAAAACCTAAAAAATATTATAATTATGAACACTAGAAGTTTATTACTTGAAGTTTTATGTGCTGTACACAGTCATCAGATGGAAATATATAAATGAATATCTGGACAAAATATTTGACAGAATAACTGATGAATATGTAAACCAATTTGGTTGAATGTTTATTTAATAACTATGGTGTTTTACTTTGTAAGGTCTTCATCAGATATTGAATTTGAAAATATTTTTTCATTTTAGGAAAATTATTGAGTAATGTTATAATTGTCTATAATGTCATAGCAACATAATTAGCATAGCCGATCATTATAAAATTTTAAAAAGTGAGAAACAGAAAAAATGTTTGAAATTATGATGATTATTTAAGCTATTAATTAAATTTGAAAATATTACTGTCATATGCGATGTAAGATATTGTTGATAATAATCATAAGTAAATAGAACATTAAAATGATTTGGTCTGTCAATTGGGATTGATGAAAATGCTAACATTAACTCTTCTGAAGGGTAAGATCTTCCAACTAGTGTCCTGATGGTGAGGCTCCAGTGCTGGAGCTTTGGGGAATCTGAAGTACCCCTTCATTATCATTACTCCCAGATCCACTCTGACTCAGTGATAGTATATGTTAGGGTCCCATCTAGGGGTCAACTGGAACTATCCATTTGCTATACTTGAAATCAAATAAAATAGCAATATTTAAAACCATTTAACTGTGTGCAAACAAATGAATAATGTTGAATAGAATTATTAGTTTTAGATAGCAATACTTAAAACCATTTAACTGTGTGCAAACAAATGATTGATATCAAATAGAATTTTTAGTACAAGATAGCAATACTTAAAACCATTTAACTGTGTGCAAACAAATGATTGATATCAAATAGAATTTTTAGTACAAGATAGCAATACTTAAAACCATTTTACTGTGTGCAAACTGTAGTGATACTGGCAAATTAATCTGCCTAATTAGCATAAGTGTAAGAGAGCCAATATAAATCTCTCACTAAGAATAACTGAGGAAGCTTGATTATCCACTAACTAGTGCTAACCTCACAACATCACGACAATGGCGTCATCAATAGAATACCAATTGTCTCTCGAGGTTTCCGATATTGTCGATACAGGGCTACGATGTTTTGCTGCAAGTGCAAGAACTAAAAAGCTAAAAGATGATAACAAAAAGGGAGGAGAAAATGAAATTACACATCTATTTTTGGCTACAGCTGGATGTGAGATGATAATGAAAGTCTCCACCATGGTGTATCCCTCAAACCTTGAAGACTTGATTTTTGAAAAAAATTAGTCAAATCATAAGATACCTGAGACCTAAGGAAAGGTTACTCGTGGCAGAAAGAAATAAGTTCATGTCGATGAAACAAGAAATTGACTAACCAATCATAAAATAACTACATCATCTACAAAATGCAAGTAGATATTGCGAGTTTGAAAAACTTGCACTAGAAGAACAGACAACTGAAGAGGACTTAATTCAATTAAGGTTAATTGAAGGTATGTACAATGCATCTCACTGATATAAAATAATGGAACTACTACAAATAGGAAATATTTCTTTAAATACCTGCATTGACTTTATTGAGCAACAAGAATTAATTCAGAAATACAATGATGATTTAAGTCAACCCAGCGTACAAATATTCACCGATACTTACATATTAAAAAAGATTTCAAAAATTTTCTGTTGTGTACGTGAACATGTAATAAAAAAGAAAAAAATTCCCAGCATTTGGGAATATTTGTACAAATTGCTTTAAAAAGATCCATTTTCAAGCAGTACGCAAATTAAAAAAGAAAAACATTGAAAGAGTTAAAAACAAAACCAATATGGTGGAAGTCTTTTCAGTAAAAAAACAAAAACAAGAATGTATAAAAAATCTGATCAAAAGAAAAAAGACGTTATACTAAAGATTAAAATCAACAACTTTGATTTGGATATGCAAATAGATACTGGCAGTGAGGTAAAAATTATACAAAAAAATTTCTGGGAATGCATTGGAAAGTCAACTTTATGAAAGAACAGTTTACAACTCTGCTAATTTGATGGGTCAGTTATAAAAACTTTTGGGTACTTGGCAGGTTCCTTGGAGTTAGAAGATAAATTTGAAATAATACCTATAATTGTCACAATTTGTAAAAAGAACTACAGACTTCTTGGAAATGATTTGCTTAACATAAGTTCTACCAAATTAGTGAGATAAAAATGGAAAAAATTAGAAAGTTAAAAAACTATCAAGTGACTTTAAAATTAAAAGAAAATGTTACTCCCTCTTATTATGAGGCATAAAAATTACTAGTACATTTGTTGTCATTAGTAGTAGCAAAACTATGAAAATTAATTGAACAGGACCTTCTTGAACATGTTCCCTCTGGGGGTAGCAAGTGTAGTTTTAAGAAAGTCAGATGGAGACATACGTATATGTGGAGATTATAAAATAGACGTAAATCACAAAGTTTGCTCGGATTCATATCCTATACCTAATGTTGAAGTTGTATTTCATGCACTGGTAGGAATGAGCATTTTTACAAAAGTAGATTTGAAAACGGCATACCACCAAATACCAATAGACAATAACTTCAAAGAAGGAATGATGATAAATGTGCCAATAGGGTTACTAAAATGGAAAAGGATGCTATATGGAATAAAAACAGCTAGTGCCATATTTTAAAGGGCCATTGAATAGGTTTTAGGAGAAGATATGAAAAATATATGTAAAGGAGCTACTAATGAAAAGGAATTAAAAAGGAAAACTAACATCATTTTGAATAGATTAAAAAACACTAGAATGACAATAAATAAATAAAAAAT
>OY757913.1:10353717-10406217 GCA_963585895.1 Sepioteuthis lessoniana
GCTATGGATTTCTTCAGCCTTGGTGAGGCAACTAGTCTAGGAGAAGGAAAACTCTGAATTCAAACCTGTTAAACTCTGTTTAAAAATTGACCTTGTGTCATATCCTGCCCGAGCAGAGGGGGTGGTTAAAATGTGATAAAAAAACTTTTTTATGGGTAAAAATTAGTGTTCATTACAAGCAGTTTATTGTTTGTTTGTTTGTTTGTTATTTTAATGGCATATCAACCTTCATGGGTTATTTAATGCTAAATCCATCTTTTTAGAAGGACAGTAGTGGTACTATTTAACCCATAGATGGGAGGATAAGAGGGTTCATACCTTTCTCAAGAGTATTTGTTCAAAAGTCAATGTGTGACTGGAGTTTGAACTTGCGTACTATGATTCCACAGTCCAGTGCTTTAACCATTACACCACGGGGAGACTCTATGCAGTATATAATAAAAACGCCTTTTTTTGACTAAAAATTAGGGTTCGTTCATTAAATGAATTTATAATATTTTGGTTTGTTTAAACTAATTACCTTATCTTTGTTGTCTTCTTTTTTTATCTAAATGTTTTTGTTGTTGCACCTTCCATCTTTGGAAAAAATATCTTTTACTTTGGAATTGTAATGAAACCCCTGAACAATTTTTGATATTCCCCCAATACAAAACACACAAAAGCTAAAATGGGATAAAAATAACAAAAACAAATAGTCCAGATTAAAAAAAAATCACTTTGGGTAACCCGAAGCTAAGCTTTTTTTAGACCTTTTTCTTTCAATGCAGGTATCATCAGGGAATGAAAAAAGATTTGATAAACTGGCCATTTATCAAAAGTAAGCGAGTTCAAACTCATTTTTGGACAAACTTGGGAAATGTTTGAATTTCCTTATCCCTCTTAGCTGTGGGTTAAATAGTATCCCTACTGTTCTTCTACAAGGATGGCTTAGGCATTAAATAACCCATGAAAGTTGATATGCTATTAAACAAAGAAACCAAACCAAAAATGTTTGTCACTTGCTGAAAAAAGATGAAAACCAAATTGTCTTTGAGGAGGAACCACAGGAGACAGACTTACCTTCCACCTTGGAAAATTTACAATCTGTCATCACTCCAATATCATTCTATCTTCTTTACCCACTCAAGCGATCTGGGGTGTTAAATTCAGGAGTCAATTGGTAGGGAAATAAGACAAGTTTTCTGGCCTCATTCACAATGACCAAGTTGATGCAAAACTACGATTTCTCATTGGCTAGTTATTTTTTGTTTTGATGCCAAATCTTTAATATTTCTCTCTTTTTTTCTTCTAAATTACCACATGACAGTTTAATTACCATTGTTTCCAGTAATATTTCTAAGAGTCAGCTTGATAAATAGTTTCCTTTAAGGTTAGATTAATGATCAATTAGCCATGATTAAAATTTGGGTACTCGTCCTGAATATCCCTGTGAGGAAAATGTCTTTAGTAATGCGCAAACCAAATTATATTAGAATGTAAAACTTGTATTTATCATTTAGATTAGAGTAAGTTTCTGTCATTCTTTTCATTTTCTTCTCTTTTTTTTATATATATTTTTCTTTAAAAGCTATGTCTTCAACTCACCGCAATCCAGCCATTATATTTCTTTCGTCTTTTCCTCCCACAATCATTACGACTGAGAAAATAGCAACTTATGGATAATTGCCAATATATATCATTTTGGGGACTTAGATATAACTGTTCAATAAAAAAAAGAAGTGAAAGACTGAAATTTACTCTTCTCTGCATCCTACATGTATTTATCCCCGAGGAGGATATACGAGGTGCCTTCAATAGGTTTCCAGACTTTTTTTGTTCAGGCATTTAAAATTGTTGTAGACTCTTAAAAATTCACTATCTTATTGCTATACATCTTATGAGATGACTGACCAATTTTTATGATTTCAGCTTCAAATGAACAGCTACAGTAGGAATTGGAATACACCCTACTAAAGCCTGAGTTGTCACAGCTGGTGAATTTAAAAAATGCAATCAGGACGTGAGGACACTTTAGAAGAATGATCCCGCAGTTCTTGATGCTCTGGTGACCTGCGATGAAAGCTGGATCTACTGCTATGACCCAGAGACCAAAAGACAGAGTTCCCAGTGGAAGCATGCTGGCTCTCCCAGACCCAAGAAGGCCAGACAGAGCAAATCTTCCCACAAACTTTTGATGATCCCTTTTTTTGACAGCTCTGGCATGATCTACATGCACTGGGTTCCCACTGGACAGACAGTCAACAAGGAATACTATGTTGAGGTTTTAAGGGAGTTCAGGAAGAGATTCCATCAGAGGAGGCCAGCACTCTTCAAATCGGGTCAGTGGCATTTCCACCAGGACAATGCACCAGTCCACAACTCTATCCTTGTCATACACTATTTGAGCGAGATGGGCATCAACACAGTTCCTTAGCCTCCCTATAGTCCAGACATTGCTCCACGTGACTTTTGCTTATTCTCTAAGCTCAGAGGCTGTCGTTATGAGACAATTGAGGAGATGAAAGAGGCTGTGACAAAGGTCATTAACACACTCACACAAGAGGACTTCTATGGGGCCTTCCAGAAGTTGTTGGAACAGTACAACAAGTGTATTGCAGCTGGAGGAGATTAATTTGAAGGGGACTAGAGTTTCATGTGTGTACTATCAATAAAAGTGCCGATACAAAAAAAGTCTGGAAACTTATTGAAGGCACTTTGTAACACAAGGTCAATTTTCATGTGGAGTAGTGCTTGTTTCAAAACTAAAAGTCATCAGTAATATAATAATGTTACCCTATAATTTTAAAATGCTACACAGAATTTTTAATATAAGAAATTCGAATTTGCAAATGTGTATAAGCTGATATAAGATGGTTCGTGATTTTTAAAATATAGTTAATTAATAAATAATATAGTTAATTAAAAAATATAGCTAATTAATAAATTCAGATTAGTGTGTCAAATTTGAATATGTATTTATCCAAACCCTATACTAAGAGCAAAATGTGATGTAAGTTTTTAAGTGAAGTAAAACTGGTTTGAATTAAGATATTTCCTTCTCCCAGATTGGTTGTGCAAATGTTACCAAATGTGAGTAGGAGGATTGTATTGCACCAATCTTCAATGTGAAAGGACCTGCCTGTCATGAAAATCAGCTCAATACTTAAAATCTTAGCTGAGTTTTGTCATCGACTATCAGCACCAGTAGGAAATAGCACAACTACATCAACTTGAATACACAGCTTTTAACAAATCTTTCCGTAGTCTCGCATAAGTTTAAAAAGGAGAGAAGTTATACAGAGTAGGAAGATTGTGTTGCGCCAGTATTCCAAGTGAGGTGGATCTGCCTATAGTAAAAGAAAAGACGACAAGCAGTGCTTAAAAACTTGCTAAAGAGCTAGGAATTATTGAAAGATATTTTCTGTAAAACACTATATAAATATCTCTGTAAAACACTATATAAGTGTTTTATATAGTGTTTCTGTAAAACGCTATATAAAAATAAGAAAATTATGCAGAATCTCTTTGGAGATTCTTTGTGAATTCTCAGTTAGTTAAGATTTAAAAAAATAGACCCAACTTTTTATACACCTAACAATTCCACCATTTTTTTAATTTGTTAAACAGGAAATAAATCTTGTCTGTATGAATACGATAAACATTGATGACATGTCTCAAATATTTTTGTCATGAAATCATATATTTATGATGTTTTTATTTTCTAATGTTATTTCAGAATGACATTTAAGAAGTAGTTATTTTGATTTTGTATCCTTGACATTCAACAACAAAACTGGACTTAATAAATAGATAAAAAAAAGTAATGACAATTCAGAAATTATTTAATGAAGTAAAAAAACATTTTCAGCTTTTAAAAAGTCTTTTCTTCTTTTTCAGATAAAAGATTTTTCTTTAAATCCCTTTCATTTAAAATGGAGGATAACAAATAATGCATTAATCACTGAGCAATTAGAAAAAAACCCAAACAAACAATGATTTAATATGTTGCAAAGTCAATATTTAAACTGCATATTGATCTTAAAAAGCCGACAAAGTTCATGACATTTTATTGAGAATGATTTGCAGATAAACTGGTTGGAATTTACCATAAAGATTAAAGATTATTTGATTTGCAAAAAAAGATAAATAGATAAATAATATAAATGACTGTTATTTAATATGTAGAGAATTCTTTCCTTTTAGATGAGAGAATAAAGCCAAAACAATTATTTTACCAAATATTTAGATATTCTTCAAAACAAGATTAAGCTTGGAATGGAAACCAATGCTGATACATACTGATAAAAAAATTAGATGTTTATCTTATTTTGCTGTCAACTTTTTTTAATGTTAGTTAAAAGAAAAAACTTCTACGAATAAGTGAGTTTAACTCTTTAATGGTTCAATAAAAAAAGTTTTTTGTGAAGCTTGTTTTTCTGTTTTTAAAATTTATAACCCTCTGAGACTTTGAAATTTTCTTGTTTATTTAGTTAATCATGAATGAATTTCTTTGTATTATACATCAAACTCTGGGTAGTGAATATATTTTTACAAAATAAACTTAGTTTATATGTTTTAGTGATAATTTATATCTGTTGCAAGTGAAACGTGTATACTAAACATTTTTCTTTTTTGCAAGTACATGCAAATTTGCATATTCTTACCTCATTACAAAATATATTCTCCTTTGGTCTAGTTCAGTATAAAGAATCTCATTCATGAATCTTTAACTGGACACTTAATATTGAAGGTTGTTAAAATATCATTTACATATACTTGTTTTCAATTTTATTAATGACTTTGATATCAGAAACCATTAAAGATTTTGAGTTGGGTGAGGAGGATTAAAATTAACTAACTACTTTTAGCAACTCTTCTAAATTACAATGTAAATGTAGGGTTACAATAAATGATTATCTCCCTTAAAGAAATGTCCATAAAGGTCCTAATAGTGTGTCACATGACAATCTCAGAAACCCATCTTTTTTGCCTCTGGTATTTGATCTGTTGAAACATTATTTTTTATTCTGCTGGGGAATGGTAAAGCTGCATAGCCATTTTTTTCTACACTTAACAAGTCAACTATTTTCCATTTTTGTACCCCTTCCATATACTGCTTGTTCATGAAACAATATATGTATAATTCTAGCTATTGGGACACATTTGTAACTTCTTTCTTTGTAATGCTACCTGCATGTATATCATGCATATAGAATATTAAACATTCTTGTATGTGTAATTGTGTTATTTTGTCCTTCTTTCTTTCTGTTCTGTTCTTTGTTTGTATATCACAGATATACTTATGCTAATATTGGCCCTTGGAGAGGGAGAACTTGACTTAATATCTTTCCTACCACCAAGCTTTCCAATAATTTTGTCCTTTCAATCTCATTGATCAATTTTGAACAAAATTTTAAAAGAATAGGAAAAAAAAATTTTTTTCAACTTTAATTATTTTATTAAAAAAAAGAAAGAACATTTTTCAGAAATATAACATTCAGAATCACAAGACATGACTTGATAAAACATAACTTATTGTTATTTACAAAGTTTTCTTTAGTCTGGCATCTTCACTGGTGGACAGTATCTGTTGTAACTAAAGCAGACAATAAGTTGATAACTGAACAGGCTGATTTCAGTCTGGTAGGAACTTGTGCTTACATCAGTACTTTACCATTAGTTAATACCAAATTCTGTTGATTACAATAAAATTTACTTCTTCCTATGTAGTGTTCCTGTTTATAATTCTCAAAACCAAGTGATCATAAGCAAAATTAGAACACTTTTGGTTGAGAAGGTATTTCACCAAGGGCCAATATTAGCATGAATGTAGCCATGATATTCTAACACTGAACAAATGGAACTCATTTACTGAAACAAGAACATTTCATATCCAATATATACAATTTGCATAACAGTGGTATTAAAAGAATAAAATAAACAAATGTGTCCCAACAGATAAAAATATGTACTGATTTTTCCACGAACAAGCAGTATGTAGAAGGGGTACAAATATTAAAAAAGGCTGAATTCATTTTATGTAGCCCAAGTTTTCCTTCTTTTTCTCCCTTTCTTCTTGCAACCCATCTTCCCGTTTTATAGGCCATGTTTTTTATTTCTCCTCCTCCTCTTCTTCTTCTTCTTCATTTTCTTTTTGTTGCCAATATTCTCTTCTTTTTCAATGATTTCCTTCTTCTTCTTTGCTTATGTTTTTCTGCTTCTCTTCCATGTAACCCCTCTTTAGCATTTTGTAGCCTTTATTTTCCTTTTCTTCTCGCGCTTCTTCATAAGACCCTTTTCCTTTTTTTTGTAGCCAATATTTTCTTCTTCTAGCTCATGATTTCCTTCTTCTTCTTATCTCACGTTTTTTCTATTTCTCCTTCATGTAACCCTTCTCCATTCTTTGTAGACCCTGTTTTCTTCTTCTTCTTCTTCTTCTAGCTCATAATTTCCTTCTTCCTCTTTGTTCATGTTTTTCTGTTTCTCTTTCACGTTATCCTTCTCCATTTTTTTGTTGCTCATGTTTTCTCCTTCTAGCACATGATTTCATTCTTATTCTTATTCTTATTCTTTTTCTCTCATGTTTTTTTGCTTCTTCTTCATATAAACCTTTTTCATTGTTTTGAAGCCCTTGTTTTATTCTTCTTCAGAAGGCCCTTCTCCATTTTTTTAGCCTATGTTTCTTCTTCTTCTTCTTCTTCTTCTTCTTCTTCTTCTTCTTCTTCTTCTTCTTCTTCTTCTTCTCTCTACAATAAATTCAGACCTACATATTGCTTATATTCTTAACCATAACAAAAACAAATACAAAAGTTTTTATGGATATTTTAGACTGTTTCCCTGGAAAAAAAGAGAGGACAATCTCACATAAAGAGAAAGAAGATTATGGAATGGATGAAGGGCAGTATTTTATTGGGACGCAGGAGTAATGGATGATGTCTGGAAGTGAAATTCATACAAAAGGCTGGGAAGAGAGGAGCATTATCAGCAGTATTTTTATAATTTATCATTCTGACATGTGTCCATGTTATCAAAGATTTATTTGAAAGAATCTCCAAAGAGAAACAATGCAACCATTATTAATGATGTGATTTAATTTATGGTGTGTGCATAAATGTATATATACATGTAAAAATGTGTATATGTATTTACATGGCCCTCTTTCATATTTGTGTGTGTCCATTCCATAGAATGATAGACAGAGAATTAATACTTTGCTAAATATATCTCCATACTTTGATAATAGTAGCTATGACCATAACACAAAAGTTAATTAACTTTCATTGAGGAAATGTTACAACAATGTTTAAAATGAAAAGTGTTCAATATTTGAATTTAGCTTTATTGGAAGCAATTAAAAATCCAGAATATAAACCTTAAAAGTGAATAATTCATATAAGGATTGATATTTTGTGTAGACATTTTTTTCTATCAAAAAGAATCAATTTCATAATTAAAAAAGATGTTTATTATTATGATTTTTATTCTTTATTAGGAACACATTTAATTAATGTTTAGAAAATAAACAAAGTTACAATTAATAATGTGTATATATTTTTGTGAACAACTTTTAGTGGATATATATATATATATATATATATATATATATATATATATATATATATATATATATATAGAGAGAGAGAGAGGGTGGCCTTCTGGTGTAACGGTTAAAGCGATGGACTGCGAATTCGTAGTAAGTGAGTTTGAATTCCAGTTGCACTATTATGTTCCCTTTCGGACAAATACCCTTGGGAAAGGAATGAACCCCCTTATCCTCCCAGCTATGGGTTAAATAGTAGCACTACTGTTCTTCTAGGAGAAAGGCTTTGGCGTTAAATAACCTACAAAGGTTAATATGCCATTAAACAAAAAAACCAAACCTTTATATATATATATATATATTATATAGGCAACATCAAGTACCATTTTCTGAGTCTTTAGTATGACTCAACCTGGGATTGAAGCCCAGTTGTCTGGGCCATTGGCAAACACTCTACCCACCAGACCAATCAGCCAGTGTGTGTATATATATATATATATATATATATATATATATATATATCCACTTAAGAAAGAGAAAAGAAGATACATTTACCAGATGTATATGCATGTTTGCAAATGTATATTTGCACAAACACACAAAGGATATACTTGTTAATACATACATAAAAAAAATAAATAGAATGAATAATTTGAATTAAAAAGAATCACACCCCATCAAAACAAATACGTTATTAGTCTACTGAAGAGGACCATGAAGTCCAAAACACATGTGGAGAATACTTATGTGAAATAAAACACCTCAAGTACCACATTCAAATTCATTTGTGGACCTATTCATTTTGAAATATTTACTTTTCACTCTTGACATATATATATATATATATATATATATATATATATATATATGTCAAGAGTGAAAAGTAAATATATATATATATATATATATATATATATATATATATAAATAGTACATATATATATATATATATATATATATATATATATATATATATATATATATATATATATATAAATAAATAGTACTGAATTAATTCAGAGGGCTGTTACAATACAAAATAATAAATATTTGAGTCGAATTAATTTTAAAGTAAAACTTCTACGTCAAAGACTTTTTTTTTATAAATGAACACAATGTTGGAGGTTCAGATTTTTTTTAACATTGTAAACATGGTGTCACGTGGGGTGTTAGAATGCCATGTTGGATCTTGTAACCAAGCAAATTACAATATACTTATATATATATATATATATATATATATATATATATATATATATATATATTCAGCCCTTCTACCATGAGCAGGAGTGACACAAGGACAATTTTTAAACTGAATTTGATAGTTTTTCCTTCTCCTTGGCTGGTTGCTGTACCAAAGTTAAAGAGCCTAGTTTTGCCTCCTGTTTATTCATAGCTGGAGGAAGAATAGTCAGATACATACATTTCCCAAGGGTACTATGGGAAATGCAAAGAGCCTCATCCAGGATTTGAACTCAGTTTGATGTGTCCATTTCCTTGGATGATAACCATTATGCTATGAGTGCTTCCTAAATATATATATATATATATTATATATATAAATCTACTAAACTTTAATTGAGGAGAGTCCCCCATAGTGTAATGGCTAAAGTGCTTAACTATTGCCTTAAAGTAAGGGAGTTCAAAAATTCTAGCCATTTTATTACATTCACTTTAAGACAAAATATTCTTGGGTAAGGTACAAACTCCCTTATCCTCCCAGCTACAGTTCTGCAAGGATGGTTTTGGTATTAAATAACCCATGAAGGTTTATAAGTTTAATTTAGTTCGGTACACAAGCAGATGAGGAATAAATGGAATAAGGTTGCTTTAGCTTTCTGCCTTGACAAATTTTTTGGCAATAAAAGAAATAGAATTGAGCTTTAAATTTCTCTTTTCAAACTGATCTAAATATTCATGTACATTAAATATAGGGCCAATTTGAAAGAAGTTACCGCAGCAAATGCTAATCATAACCTTCTCAACATGGTAACACCATTTTTATTAACATTCAGTTGATGTAGAGAACTTTTTTACTTATTGTACACAATAATAAGCTTTGATATAATGTTAATCACTTTGATAGCATTGAATCAATTAATGCTAATCTCTGTCACTCAATTCAAATTTCCAATGGAACCAATTTATCAAATTTTTTACTGGTAATTAAATGGTTTAAAACAATTTTAATCAATAGATTGAATTTTGTTGTAAGTTCTCTGATTGAGGTTTTTGGATAATTTTTTATCACAACTTTCACATCTTCATTGATTGATGGTTTTTGCTGCTCTCTCTGACTCTCTGTATTCTAAATTGATATCTCCCTTTGGAAATATTTCAAACCAAAATCTTGCCATTTCTAATAGCATTGTTTCAGAATGTACATTGTATATTCCAGACGATTATGCCTTATTTCCTTTCAGATAAAATATTCAGTAAATAATATAAAAAAGTTTTGAAATATAAAATTCAAAAATTATAAAATCTATAAAATGGTTCTCTATATTCAACTTGGAAAAATAAATAAAAATTAATAACAAAAATTATTTTTTTAAATTTTTCAATGAAACATTTTCATTAGTTTTATTTTATTTTGACCGTTACTCCATTTTGTTATTTTTGCTTTTTATCACCACACTCAGATGTTGTGGTTATAATAACAACTTTGTTTGAGGTAGGGAGTCCTCATGGTGTAGTGACTAACATTGTTGTAAGCAAGTTCAAATTCCAGTAACGCTATAATGTTCACTTTCTGACTAATAACTTTGGGAACTTCCTTACCCCCCCCCCAGCTATGGGTTAAATAGTACCACAACTGTTCTTCTACAAGGATGGCTTTGGCATTGAATTACCCATGAAAGTTGATATACCATTAAACAAAGAAACCAAACCAAACCAACAGTGGTTGAACAGTTTATCAAATTTGAGTATTGTGATAAAAAAGCAACAATAATAAGATAGAGAGAAACTAGTGATAAAATCATACCACCTCTCTCTTATAATAGTTGTTATATTGACATATAATTTCCTTATAATAAAGGAAACAGCAGTAATAGCAATAATGAAATGTGTATTGATTTAGATTGATTGATTAATTTTAACGGGGTTATTCTATGTGTAGAGTTTAGGGAATCGCATTCATTGTACATTCACATTATTGTGGTGTGGCAAAAGAAAGAAGCAGAAGATACCTGTACAAACAATTATGGATGCGGACTACGCGGATGACAGAGCAATTCTGGCAAATACACCCGCCCAATTCAAAACCCTACTACGTAGTCTGGAACAAGCAGCTGCTGGCATAGACTTCCATGTCAATGCAGACAAGACGGAATACATGTGCTTTAATCAAAGAGGTAGTTCTCTAAAACTAGTGGACAAGTTCACCTACCTAGGAAGCAGTGTCTCATCAACTGAGAAAGACATCAACATGCAACTAGCAAAGGCATGGACAGCTATCGATAGGCTATCGGTCATATGAAAGTCAAACCTGACCGATAAAATAAAACGCAGTTTTTTTTCCAAGCAGCAGTCATGTCAATACTGCTATATAGATGCACTACATGGACACTAACTAAACATATGGAGAAAAAGCTTGACGGCAACTACACATGCTGTGAACAATACTGAACACTTGGAGGAAACACTCCACAAAGCAGTAACTGTACGGCCACCTACCACCCATCACAAAAACTATCCAAGTTAGACGAACCAGACATGCAGGACACTGCTAGAGAAGTGGGGATGAACTCATAAGTGACATACTCCTGTGGACACCTTCACATGGATGATTAAAGGCAGGACGACCAGCTAGAACCTATATACAACATCTCTATGCCGATACAGGATGTAGCCTTGAAGACCTACTGGGAGCGATGGACAATAGAGATGGGTGGTGAGAGAGGGTCAGGGAGATCCGGGCTGTCAGCAAGACATGATGATGATGACAATTATGATGATGACAATTATTGTGTTGTTGTTTCTTACGAGGTTGTTTTTTTTTGTATTGGGTTCTATTTGATATAATTTTAAACAGATCTATTTCACCCATAGATAAAATCCTAATGGGTACCACCACTTTCGAGGTCAGAGTGAACCTGGAAGTAATGAATGGGTACTCACCATCCAAAAAAGGATGTCCTGCTTAGGACACTAAACTGTCCTAAGCAGGACATCCCTTTTTTGGAAGGTTGGGGGTCTTATTATGCTGCAGGTGAAATAGAGTAGACCTGGAAGTAATGGTAATGAACGGGTACTCATCATCAGATGCAGTTTAGTGTCATACCCAGGACATCCCTTTTTTGGAAGGTTGGGGGTCTTATTATGCTGCAGGTGAAATAGAGTAGACCTGGAAGTAATGGTAATGAACGGGTACTCATCATCAGATGCAGTTTAGTGTCATACCCAGGACATCCCTTTTTATGGAGGGCTGGAGTCTTATCCTTCTGCAGGTTAAACAGAGTGGACCTGGAAGTAATGGTAATGAATGGATACTCACCATCAGAAGAAAGTGAATACTGATTCTGCAGTCATTATATTCTAAGCCTTGCCAACAGGGAAATCGATTCAGAGTGTTGTAAAAAAAGCATCAACAGTAAAATGGAATAAGATGATGATAAAGCATGATATTAAATTCTATGAAATTATGAAAAATGATATTTCAAAATATGAAATACCTATTAAAATATCAAGCTTAACAATTTGTACTCTTAACCTCTTGGCCCTCAGATAATTTGCACCTGATCTCCAATGATTCTTTAAAAATTAAACACAAAATACATTCAAACTTTGGTTCAGTATGCAGACATCTTTGTTTAAACTGTTCTATCAATCTGTTAAAAGAATGGCTGTGATTGGTTGCTATACTAAACCTCTTATTATTGCTATCTGACATGATTTTCCTTAGTTTTTGAATATCGGGTTTACACTGTATCATAAAATTATCATGCTCATGGGTTCAAAGGGTTAAAACAAAATTGGTGATTTTATATTGAACAATATAATGTATTTGCATGTGTGTGTAACTATATGTGTGTATGTTTTAAAATCAAAAGCTTGGAAATTCTACTGAAATTTGGATACCTTCAAATCAAAGAACACCCTTCCTAGTCACAAACGTCTTCCTGTCTGCCATGTTTATATTTAGTCCTGTTATCTTAACATTTGACTTGGCATTTCCTTCTTAACAAAGAAGCCAAAAGGAAACAACAACAAAAAAAGAAAGAAAAATTCAGTACAAATTTTAAAATTCAACCCAGCAGAAATCCTTATCTTAGATAGGGTTCATTTGCCATCAGCTACGAGCCTGGTAACTTTTAACAGAAATTTAAATTCAGAAATTTATTACTTAATTTTTGACTTCTTTATTTTCTTTTTGATCGTATTTCTATAATTTTTATTTTCTTTTCATTGGTAGTTTGTCCTATCAAGACAAAAAAAAAAAAAATTTTAGGTAATGTTTTGTTTATTTTCCCAGTGAAGGGTCTCTCCTTCAAATGTTATCTTGGACCAAATTATTCCCCCTCTTCTTTTTCTCCACTTGAGTAACAGCCATTTTGTTTTGTCTTTACCATTTGAAGTGTCTGAAAGTAGAGTTTTTCATGTCTGAAGTTCTTCCACTTTAATGAATCTAAAAAATCTTGTGCTAAAAATAAATTAAACAAAGATTATGAGCTCAACATCAAATAAATATATACTTAGGACAGAAATTTAACGTAATTTTCACTCCCACTCAAATGTCTTCATTAATAAAGAATTATTCAGAATATTATAGTAGCTTGCAAGCTGCCTTCACAGAAACTGAATTCAATTTTCATTAATATAATTATTTGTGTATTTAATGCACAATTTTTTTCAGATTTTTCAGCTAAAAGTTGGTGGTGGAGGGCACATATTATCCATGAGAACTAAATAATTAATTTTTTTTTCTGGCTACATGCCTCATCACATTCAGAATTGGTTGACCGAAAGTAAGTTATATCTATAGTCCAATTCGTCAATGGTCTGTGAGACAGGTTCAATCCCAGGTCAACTCATACCAAAGACTCAAAAAATGGTACATGACGCCGCCTTGCTTAACACTCAGCACTATAAGGTGAGGATCAAGGGTAAAGTGGAGCAATCCTGGGAATGGAGTAACGCTCTCCCTTACATCTCGGTGTAGTAGCTATTGAAAAAGGAGCCTTCAGGTAGTCTTTGACTAAGATTGCATTGTTACAAAAAATATCCTTTGGAATATTTTCTAATTTTGTTTTTCCTAATGTGAGTTTATTTTCGCTGCAGGTTTGTTGCATTTTTAGGTGAACATGTCTGTGTATTTGTCCTAAATATTATGTCAATTTTGTGTTTTAAAGTATAATGAAAACTGTGAAAATTCTTAATTTTAATCAGTAAAAACTAATGAAAGGTTGAATGAATGCTAATGAAGGTTAAACTAAGCTGCTACAAATTCTATAAAGTCTGTGATATACATGAGAATTTTTTTCCCTAAATTTCATAGTCCAAAGTTGGGGGGAGGGGTTAAACATGAATGCATGTTATACACAAATAAAAAAGTAAAGTTGGTGACCATTGTTGAGGGCGACCAGAAGGCTCCCTTTTCAATAGCTACTACACCAAGATGTAGGGGAGGACATTACTCCTTTCCCTGGATTGCTCCAATTAACTCTTGATACATACCTTACATTGCTGAATGTAAAGCAAGGAGGTATCAAGTACCATTTTAAAAGTTTTTGGTGTGACACAACCTGGGATTGAACCCAGGTCTCCCGGACCATTGGCAAACACTCTACCAATTAGGCCAATGAGCCAGTATACACAAATAATTATGTTATATACTGATAAACTATTGACAAGCATTAAAGTTGGTTTTTTCTTAATATCTATTTCTTAATAGAAAACACAAAAAATTATTTGATATCATCAAGTCATGCTGACAGTACGGATTTCCCTGACTCTCTCTCTCTCTCTCCATCCGTCCCTATCATCTATCGCTCCCAGCAGGTTCTTCAAACTACATCCAGTGTCTGCACAGAGCTGATATAAGTTCTTGCTGCTCAGACAGTACTGGTGTGTATAGGAGTTTATAGAAGAACATCGCTTATGAGTTGGTCCTTGCTTCTCCTGCAGTGCCCTGCATGTCTTGTTTCTCTGACTTGGATGGTTTGTGAGATGGAAGGTAAGTAGCCGTACAGTGACTGTTTTATGGGTTGTTGCTTCCAGAATTTGTTCAAAACAACATGTAGCATTCTTGTGTAGTCTGAATCCAGTTTTTTTCTCGACATTCTGTTAGCATCCATGTAGCGCATTCATACAGTAATATTGATGCAGCCACGGCTTGGAAGAAATCCTATTTTATTTTATTGGATAGATTGGACTTCTATATGATTAATAAATAACCTGTTGATAACAGTCCATGAATTCATTAGATGTATGTTGACATCACTTTCAGTAGATGAGATACTGCTGCTGCAGTATGTGAACTTTACAAATTTTAGAGGCTTGCCACTTAAAGTGGAGATGGCTCTTTTTTTTGTGTTTAAAACATGAACTTTCTTATATTTGTGTTCACATGGAGACCAATGCCACCTGCTGCTTGCTGCAGGCTATGTAGTAGGGATTCAACTTGTGCAGAAGTGCTAGATCATCTGCATAGTCTATATCTCTTATAGTTTCTGCAGGATATTGTCTGCTTCTTGCTTTTTTAAGTGTAATGCTGTTTTCTTTTATTAGCTCTATCAATGTTTAAAATATGTAGTCTAAGCAGACTATAAATAAATATGGCACTAATGTATCACCTTGCGAGACTCCAGCAACAATGTCAAAGAAGTCAATGTTGCCACCAGGTGAGCAAACCATTGCTTTGATATTTATTTGATATATATTGTCTCAGTAGCCCAAGGTATTCAGACAGATGCTTGCATCTTTCATGCTTTTACATTAACATTTTGGTTGATATGTTCTTCAGCCTTCCAAACTGCCAGAAATTCTAAATTTTTTTCATTGCCATTACTACTTACAGTATATATATTATTCAGATTTATCCTTGCTGTCATATATTTTGTAGATGTCTGTTTTTGTCTTTCTTGTTGTGGGAAATTTTGAGATTTTCAATATTAGATGAATTATTTGAAGTAGATTCTTATCTGTACTGTTTTTAGTTAGTTTGTTCTTTACCTTTTTTTAGATGTATAATGCATCTGGTATTTCTTTTTCTTTTTTTTATAATTTTAGATAGTATCAAAATGATGATGATGATGATGATGAATTTTTTTTTTTAAATAAATATTTTTTTTCAATTTCTAAAATACATACATAGACATTATTTTTGTAAAATTTTTAAAAACTTCTTCATTCTTATAAGGCTTCTAAAGATTTTAAATTCTATAGCAAATAAATTATCCTTTATTAAAAAATGAATGAATATATAAAAAATTTTTATTTAAAAACTAATTTACAAAACAGAAGACTATTAACTTACTCATTTCATTTTTTCATTAAAAAATAATTTTTTGGATGATTCATAACATCACATTCTTACATCGCCCTGTAGATGGTTTATAAAACCAAAACGTTAAACATAAGAGGATCATTAAATAAGTTTCTATACTTTTTCGTATGGGCACTTTTATTGATAGTATATACATGAAACTCTAGTCCCCTTCGAAGTAAGCTCCTCCAGCTGCAATGCACTTGTTGTACCATTCCAACAACATCTGGAAGGCCCCATGGAAGTCCTCTTGTGTGAGCATGTCAATGACCTTTGTCACAGCCTCTTTCGTCTCCTCAATTGTCTCATAACAATAGCCTTTGAGCTTAGGGAATAACCAAAAGTCACAGGGACCAACGTCTGGACTCTAGGGAGGCTGAGGAACTGTCTTGATGCCCATCTTGGTGAAATAGTCTGTGACAAGGATGGAGTTGTGAACTGGTGCATTGTCCTGGTGGAAATGCCACTGACCCGATTTGAAGAGTGCTGGCCCCTTCCGACGGAATATCTTCCAGAACTCCCTTAAAACCTCAACATAGTAGCCCTAACCCTAGCCCTAACCGTTTGGCCAATCAACTCTGGTCTATTGACCTCCTTATTCCTCCCACACCTTTCATCATCCCTCACAGACTCCCTGCCTTCCTTGAATCTCTTATGCCACTCAAAAACTGATGCTCAATTCATGCAAGATGGTTGAAAAGCAGTCTGAAGCATTCCATACATTTCTGTGGCATTATTTCCAAGTTTAAAACAGAATTTTATTGCATATCGTTCTTTTAAAGTGTCCTCACATCCAGATTGCATTTTTGAAATTCACTAACTGTGACAATCAGGCTTTAGTAGAGTGTATTCCAATTCCTGCTGTAGCTGTTCATTTGAAGCTGAAATCATAAAAATTGGTCAGTCATCTCAGAAAATGTATAGCAATAACATACTGAATTTTCCTGAGTCTATGACAATTTTAAATGCCTGTACAAAAAAAAGTCTGGAAACTTATTGAAGGCACCACATATTATTCATATCTGAATAAATACATCCTCAGAATATCTTTTTTCATGTCTTATATTCACACACACACACACTCATATATATATATATATATATATATATATATATATACACATATAATAGATAGATAGATAGATAGATAGATAGGGAATTTGAATAGTTGAGCATTCTATTGATCAAATCACTTACAGATTTCCATATATATCACACATTTTTCAAAACCACTCCACTGAGAAATAAAGAACTTCCTTTTTTTTTATCATTTTTAATCTTTCTTTAAGGAAGTCATTTCATGCATTAAGTTTCCTGAAATTTTCTTTAATACCTCATACTTTTCATGTACACACACAAACGCATATATCTGTTTACGGCAAGTGTATACTCCTATGTATAAATACAGACATTTGTGCATATGTGTAAGTGTGTTTGTGTTAATGCATGCAGTCATATATGTATATAAAGAACACACCTATATTTGTATCTATAACTATTTGTAAGACATTATATTTCTGAACATGTGTCTGTCTCTTCTGATAAAAGAATATTATCTGTAGAATTACTGAATCAATCTCACATATACAACTATCAAAGATTTTCCATCATCCAAAGCACAATAATGATTCTTTATCAATTCCAACATTATTTCAAAACTACAAAATAAGATTCATTCTTTGCAAATTTTCAACAACTTAATTTGCTTCTTCACTGACTCTCCATACCTAGCCCACATTTGTCTTCCCCCCCCCCCCTGCGCCTTCCACCAACAGAAATAATGACAATAATTCCTACATCTCAAAACCTTACTTTCCTTTCAAGAAGAAGTTCCACTTCATACTGAAAAGCCTCTTTTAAGAAAAACTAATATTCATGTTCTTCAGACATAAATGTACCCTTAGAATATTCCAGACCCCTTTCTTTCTCAATTATAATAACAGTTGTATTCACCAAATCACTAAAAAGCTCTTTTCTTTCTTTTCCTTATTCAGGATGGCCAAACTCTGATTAAGACCTGGTGCTTGTTGAAAATATTCCCACAATATCTTTTTGTTCCTTCTCAGGTGCAGCATTTATATAGCAATTAGTTCTCAGTTATTGGTGCACACAATATCTGTAATCACCTACTTCTTTTTATGTGCATTTGTTTAGCAAGTATTATTTCTCTGTGTTTAAAGTAAGCACTCCTTATCTGATTCATATCTTATCTGTTTCAAACTATTTTTTTTTCTTCTTTTCTTTTTTAAACATGTGTCTATCTAAAGAAAAAACACACACACACCAAAAAACAAAACAGAACAAGATATAAATTGGTAATAAAAACAAATATTAATATCCTAATATATATGTGTGTGTGTGGCACAAACTCACTAATAATAGTCATCTAGCCAAGCTCAGTAACTATTACACTACACAAGGCATATCCAAAGCAAACTAATTGTAGTCATCTATGATCAGCCATATTGCTAAATTCTTTATCTCCTTGAAAACTATATACAGCCATTTTTGTATATTTACATCTTATATGTGCTTCAGCATGCTGATCATGATTCCTGTTTTTATAGGAATGGAATCAGTAACCCAAGTTCAAATCCTGAACAAGGCTGTTTGTTGTCTGAATTTCGGAGATGAAACTTCATGATTTTTATCATTCAGGGTTTTCAGACTTTTGTCTTCATCTTTATTATGTTTATAAGTCCCAAAAATTCACTCTGAACTGTCTAGCAGGACACATGGCGTTGGTTCCCTAAGCTTCTAAGTGACAATCATTTGGAGGTTGCAGGTGTGAGGAAAATTCTGAGTTAAAACCAGCTTTATTCCACCTAAAGATTAACCTTGTCTCGTATCCTGCCGATTGTGGTGGGGTTGGATAAATACATACATACGTTCTACTTGATGTAATAGTGGACAAAGTTTTCCAAGCTGGCAAGGATGATGTTTTATAAGAAGCAGGCTGCATAATACATGGCCCATCATCAAGCAGGCCCACCCTATTAAAAAATTCAAGGCAATTTTTCATTGAAGGTATCTCAGCTATTTTCACTACAAAAGACCATTAGAAATGGGAAAAAGTTGGCAGGGTTTTCTTCAATAAAAAGATTTTTTTTAAATTGAAGTATTACCACAGATATAAAAGTGATTAACCCATGCTGCTACAATGATATAATTACTGAATGATTAAAAGAAAAAATACTTGAAAAATCAATATAATCAATATAAATATGAGTTGTGTATCAAAGAAAAAAATTGAATATTTTCATTATACATGAATCAAAATTTTATTCAAATTAGTTTCTTTAAATTACTGGTACATATTTAACACTCTGACAAATAATTTCATTTCTCACTTTTAAATTGAAAGATAATGTTAATATAAAAATGCATGATAAAAATGTACATAAAAGTAGTTAGATTGGTTCTTAATTTATTTAATTGACTATGTGAAAAAAATTTCCAATGGGGAAAAAAACGTCCTCCTCTCAAGAAAAAATTAACATAAATATATCTTGTTTCTAAAACAAAAATGTGAAAATCCACCAATTTTTTAAAATGCTAAAAACTTTTCTTTCTGTGAAAGGTTACAAAAAGCAAGGAACACCATAATCATTGTTATGAACAAGAATAATTCAAAAAGTTTTAAGCCTCACCCAGATTTTTGGTACTAGGGTAAATTTTTAATGAACATTATTTTCCTTGTGAACATTCAGAAAGCACTACAGGCCACTTGTGACCTGTGGGGCACAGTTTCCCCATAACTGTTTAAGAAGAAACACTGTTATTTTTCATTAATTTTAAAATTATTTCTCTTCCCTTAATTTTTGTTATTTTTTCCTCACCAATCAATGTTATTAAGTATTCATTTATATAAAAAGTGTCACTCCAAAAATGTCTATTCACTTTACCTAAAGATATAGACAAATTTTGTTAGTAACTGTTGATGCAGCTAAATTTTGTTTATATTTTCAGAATTTTGGGATAAATTTCAATTGTTCTTTGTTGAAATTGCACTTCATTTCTAAAAACAACTTTAAGTTGAATAAAAGAAAAACAAACAGCAAAGTATTAAAAAAAGTGCCTGAAAATATTCACTGACTCCTATTATTACATATATAGTGATACAGAAAATACTGGTTTGGTTTGGTTGCTTTGTTTAATGGCATATCAACCTTTGTAGGTTATTTAATGCCAAAGGCATTCTTCTAGAAGAACAATAGTGGTACTATTTAACCCATAGCTGGGGGGATTAGGGGGTTCATACCTTTCCCATGGGTATTTGTCTGAAAGTGAACATAATAGCATGACTGTAATTTGAACTCGCTTACTACGATTCTGCAGTCCATCGCTTTAACCATTACGCCACGAGGACACCGCCACAGAAAACACTTAAAACGTTAATAGAAAGTAAGAAGATGCTAAAATGTCCAGAGTATATTTAACAAGTAACTCATCA
Organism: Sepioteuthis lessoniana; assembly: GCA_963585895.1. Lineage (NCBI taxonomy): Eukaryota > Metazoa > Mollusca > Cephalopoda > Myopsida > Loliginidae > Sepioteuthis > Sepioteuthis lessoniana. The sequence continues at coordinate 10,374,178 of OY757913.1, forward strand.
TCATTATAGCATGCTGACAACACAGATTCCCTTGTCTCTCTCTCACCATCTATCCCTATCATCTATCACTCTTGGCAGGTCTTCTCCGTGGCATCCAGTATTCACACAGAACTGATGAATGTAAGTTTTTGCTAGTTGACCAAAACTGATGTGTCCATGCATAAAGATCCATTGAAGGACATTACTTACTTCCCCAGGAGTGTCCCAGTGTGTCTTGTACCTCTTACTTGAATAGTTTGCAAAATGGTATGTAAGTGGCCATACAGTTGTTGTTTTATTGGATGCTGCTTCCAGGATTTCTTCAAAACAGCATGTAGCAGCATCCTTAGACTTTAATAAAATGCCTGGAGAAAAAGCTAGAACAAATAAATAAAAGAATTCAAAAAGTTGATTTCATTCTTATCTATTTTCTTTGAAAATACTTATCTAAGTACAAACTGCAGAGATATTCCTGGAAAGCAACCAGGATAGATTTTGGCACAACTTAAACAAAAAATTATAATTAGCCAATATTAGTAAGTGTTAGTTTTGCTGCAAGAAGGTAAAAGCCATTTATATCACAATCTATAAATGAAAATCACTATCATAGTACTTACACTTGAGTAGAATTTGATGATTTAACTACTGGCATTTTTTTTTTTTATTCTGAATTTCTTTTAGCAGAATTTCACACTTAGTTTATACATTGCTAATTAAAGATTAGGAAGAAAAGGATTTTCTCTGTCATTAAGGCAAAATGGGGAGTCACCATAGTGTAGTGGTTAACATAGCACTGACATATTAATAAGCAAGTTCAAACTCTAATTGTGCTATTGAGCTCACTTCCAGATTAATACCCTTAGGAAAAGCATGAACTCTCTTTATGCCCCTTGCCAACAATGATTTAAATAGTACTACAACTGTTCTTCTACTAGAATGTCTTTTTCATCTGATAACCCATGAAGGTTGATATGCCATTTAATAAAGAAACAAAACCTAGAAAAATAGGGATATTACATGTATAATGGAAATGCATTGCTAATGATTTACCCTGAGAAATTTATTGAAAAAAAGGAAGAAAGGAATTGTCAAGGGTCAGGAATTAAGCATTACTGACAAAATTATATATATATATATATATATATATATATATATATATATATATAATCATTGTGATTTTTTGGATGAAAATTCAGCATTAACTCATTCTTTTTCTCTTTCTTTCTCTCTGTGTGTGTGTGTGTGTGTGTGTGTGTGTGTGTGTGTGTGTGTGTGGTGATAAGTCTAATGATACAAAAGAAAAAGAGAAAAAATGATAGAGAGAATAGAATTAGTTGAAATCTTTTTTCTTCCATTCTCTCTCTCTCTCTCTCATTTTCAACCACCTTTCTTAAAATTAAAAAAGAATTGTTCTCTTCCATTCTCTCTCTCTCTCTCTCTCTCCCTCTCATTTTCAACCACCTTTCTTAAAATTAAAAAAACTTTTTCTCTTCCATTCTCTCTCTCTCTCTCTCTGTCTCCCTCTCATTTTGAACCACCTTTCTTAAAATTAAAAAAACTTTTTCTCTTCCATTCTCTCTCTCTGTCTCCCTCTCATTTTCAACCACCTTTCTTAAAACTAAAAAAAAACTCTTTCTCTTCCATTCTCTCTCTCTCTCCTATTTTTAACTACCTGTTTTAAAAACTCATTCTCTTTGATTTTCTCCGTCTGTCTGTCTCTTTGATTTTAAACTTCCTCTCCTAAAATCTCATTTTCTTACTTCATATTTCACTTTTAACGTTACCATTTAATAGCATTCAATGAAATTAGAAACAAAAAATTAGAAATGAAGATTTATTTTTCATCAACCACTTTCAATCGTTTTTGTCCCCTTTGCTTCAGGGTTATTTCAAAATCTGAAATAAATTATTCTCTTAGCAATTTAACTCATTGCAAAAATAAAATATGGAAATTATATTTCATTCATTTTTTCTAAAAATTCCTGCTGTTTTTAGCAAATATTATTAAAATTTGTATGTCTTTTATCTTTATTTCTTCTTATCTTAGAAATAATGTTTTTATGGTTAATTAAAATAATTGTTATGAAAACATAAAAGGGAGCAAAAAAATGGCTTATAAAAAAAATATTAATTTTGTAATACAAAGGAAAGAACATAAACATTTTAAAATTACATGTTAAAAACCAGCAGTAATTGTCACGTTTGATACATCCAGATAACAATTGGAAAAATACAACAGTTATCCATCACTAAATGAAGACAATATTGCATAAAGCTTTAATATTTGTATAATTAATTAAGCCAAATATGCAGACATACGATATTTGATATTTGAGCTTCAGTAACAATAAAGACACGTCCCGATTTTTTTTTTATTGGGATTAATATCCAGGGATATCCTCATGACATGGAAAATGAGAGAAATTTTTTGAATGTCAGTTATTAAAGAAAAAGAAATAAGAATTTTTTAAAAAAGTAAAAGAAAAATGCAAAGAAAGAAAGAAGAGGATAGATGATAGAGGAGAAAGATAGTTGAGAGAGAAAAAAGAAAGAAAAAAAGAAGAAAAAGAAAGTTCAGAGAGAAACAAGAGGAAAGAAGGAAGATAAAGAAATGAGAAGAAAAAAAGAAAGAAAAGATTAGACAATAGAGAAGGAAAGTAGAGAAAGAAACAAGCGGAAAAAGAAAGAAGATAAGAAAAAAGTAGAAAAAGAAATGAGGAAAAAAAAAAAAAAGAAAGAAGAAAATTGATAATAGAAGAGAAAGAAAGCAGAGAGAAAAAGAGTGAGAAATAGGAGGTATCATCATGAAAGTTAAGAAGAAATGAAAGAAAAAGATAAGAAAATGAAAGACATGAAAAAAAGAAGATAAAGAGAAAGAAGAAATAAAGAGGAAAAGAAAGAAAAAGAAAAAAGCATAAGAAAAGGATAGATATAATAAAGGGAAGAAAATCAGAAAAAGTAATGAAGAGGAAAAAAGAAAGAAAACAAAAGGAAGAAGAAGAAAATAATGAAAAAGAAAAAGAGAAGAAGAGTAAAGATGACATTGAATTCAAAACAAAAAGGTGATTATAAAGAACAAAAAAAAAATCCAAATTTTTTTTAGGAAAAAAAAACATGCCAAGTAATATGAACATGGCATCCCAAGTTCAAATCTTGGACAAGACTGTTTGTATTTCACTTAGTGCAAATATTATTCAGAAAGGTATGAATCCAACTATTCTGTGTAGCTATAGTTGATTGATTGATTTTAAAGACATGTCAACCCATTGAGGATTATTTTTAGAGAGCCTTACCATCAGATACAGTTTAGTATCATACACCCCTTTTTGAGGAGTCTCGCCACTCTACAGGAAATACAGTTGGTATATTCTAAGTTCTGCTGACCAGGTGGCACAAGGTATGGGTAAACTGGGGCAGACAGGGCTCTTTGAAATTAGTATGGCAACCAGTCTGGGAGAAGAAAAACTCTGAATTCAAACCTGTTGTACTCTGCTTAGAAAGTGAAATTGTGTCTCATCTTGCTCATGAGAGAAGTGGTTGGTAAATATACACACACATACTCACATACATATATATATATATGTGTGTGTCTGTGTGTGTGTAAAGTAAAGTTGGTGACTGTAGTCAAGAGTGACCCAAAGGCTCCCTTTCCATTAACTACTGTACCTAGATTCCCTGGATTACTCTACTTTTCCCTTGATCCATATCTCATAACGCTGAGTGTTAAACAAGGAGGCATCTAATACCATTTTTTGGGTCTTTGGCGTGATTCAACCTGGAATTGAACCACGGTCCCCTGGGCCATTGGTGAGCACAAATATATACATATATACTCACACGCGCGCACACACACACACACATACATTTTGAGGTACTTGTGGTAAAATGGTTATCATCAAAGGAAATGGACACTGAACCAAGTTCAATTCCTGGCTGAGGCTATTTGAATTTCACATCGTGCTAATATGATTCAGAAAGGTATTAATCCAACTCTTCTCTCTCCAGCTATGAGTAAATAATAGAGCAGAGTGGGCTCTTTAACATTGGTTTAGCAACCAATTTAGGAGAAGGAAAACTTTGCATTCAAACCTGTTAAACTTAATGATTGGTTGAAAAAATTTAGTGTAAATTTTCTGCAATCCAAAAAGGAATTCAGGTATGATGTCTACCCCTTCCCATATAAATATTTTCTTCATTTTTTGTTTCCTTTTTTTATTTTATTTTATAGGACTACAATGAATGTCTCAAGTCTTTCAACTTTGACATTTTTGTCACATGAGCAGACAGGCTAATAGACAGAGACTGAATTGAATTAATAATTGACCTTATATCCTATCCTGCTAATATGGAGGGGTTGGGTAAATACATATATATATATATATATATATATACTTTTTGAATACCTCTATGAACTCTTAACAATCATGAAAGGACTTTATTATAAACACATATCCTTTATACTATTCTAACAAGTAAGTAATTAATTTAATGGTTTTTTGATTCATAAATCATGATTTCTTCATTATTCTTATGCATTCATTTGTTTAGTCATTGCTGTACATTTCAATTGTTTTTCTTTCTTCCTTCCTCTCAAGCCACCAGCTGGTATTAGTGTTAAATCAGCTGGTCACTTACCAATTCAAGTGTGATATTACATTGCCATCTTGTTCTCTTTTGTTCTTCTTGGCCCTTGGTCATCTTCTTGCCATCTTTTTCTTTTCTTGCTGTTTCACACAGTTTGATCTTTTTTGCTGGGATGAAAGATAATGAAGATGACATCTTTTTGTATACTCATAACTCTATTAACATAGATGTCTCTTCATGTACGTCCTACCCAAGTTGAGAATATAGAGAAGTAGCCATCTTGGATTATAGATGGAAATTAGGTCCTCACCATTCAACCGTTCCAGGCTAACTAACTAAAGTTGAAATCTATCACCTGACTGAGATTATCCAATCACAGCAAGCTCTCAAATGATCTGAGGATCATCTCCTGTCAATTAAACATTAAGATTTCCACTTGGAATGACTGTTTGAATCTTTTTAGATTGTCTACACTACCTCTCAAATAATAGATACAGTTAATATATTATCTAACGTTAAGAGAGGGAAGGAGCATATTAGTGAGATGACCTAACTTCACAACTATGAGAGAAAGTTTAGGCCTTTATTTTTTCTAGTTCCTCAAACACTGCTTCCTATAAATATCAATATTCGTACAATCTAAAAACAAAATTGTTTAATAGTGTCAAGATGGCTGCTGACAATTTCCTTTTTTTTTTTTTTGTTTGATTAAATTATCTCTGAAAATAAATTCTATTTTTTGTTATATTTATTAAACGACAAGAAGTTTCTTTTCTTTTTCTTTAGATGAAGCTTTGACAACCATTATTATTGTTAACCTCGACTCCTATTTTCTTTCATCTTGAATTTTTAGTTGGTTTTCAATGCAACTCATTCAGGTTATCAACAACAACAGTGAAGATTAGAATGAATAAGAAATGATGTGCTCTAAGGCATGAATTCAAATCTCCCTAAAAGTTTATTCTTTATTATTTTCAGTTTGCACCATTCTTTGCTATCATAGACCGTGATGACTCAAGTAAGTTGTGATAAAAAGATAAAAGGCAACTAAAAATTCAAGATGAAAGAAAATATTAGTAAATATTAATAATAAAAATGTTTGACAATGCTTCATCTAAAAAAAAAAAAAGTGAAAATAAATATAACAAACATGAGAGAATAACAAAGACAGAAAAAAATACTAGTAAAAATTAATAATAATAATAATAATAATTCCAACTCTAATAATGTGTTGGGACAATTGGGTCCTGAAGCTGGGGAAACTCTATTCTGCCTTCAGGTAATGAAATAGAAAACTAAAAATAAGATGAAAGTCAAAGAAAAATGATATTTAAGAAGTAAAAGATGGTAACTTTGAAGAAGAAGAAGAAGAAGAAGAAGAAGAAGAAGAAGAAGAAGAAATTTTTAAAAAAGGATGGAAAGATACCAAAAATTCTTTTGACAAAACCATAAAAAGGAAAAATTTACAAGAAAATAACAATGAGTATTTAGGAAGGAAAGCTGGAGAAAAATGATAAATCGCAATAAAATGAAGGAGAAACAAAAATTTAAAAAAAGGATAAAATACATATTGTCTGTGTTGATCAACTTTTATTTTCCAATATCATAAGAAATCCAATCCTTAAATGGGGTAGAAGCAAAAATAATGCAGTCCAGTTGCAATTTAAATCTCTCAATTTCAACAATTATTCCAGAATCATTTAGGTGTGGATACACAGGAAATTAATTGTAAAAACAATTTAAAATTTAAATTGTCCTGTTTAAAGTGGATTATGGTTGATATTGGAATCAATTAATGCAAAGACTGATGATCATTGGTTAGATGAGAAAGGAAAAAAGAAATGTTGACTGAGATGTGGAATCCATCATTGCCAGAGGGAAAGGAACTTAGCTATCCATCCAAATACAACAAAGGATTCACTCACAGTTTTCGATTTCACGCTAATAGCACAAAGCCTTTCTATTGATTAATTATGATATAATTTTGAGTAGCAGGAGCCTCAACATAACACGCAAATAACCCTTTAGGGCTTCTTCCACAAGACGAAGAAAAGAGGAAAGAAAAAAAAAAGTTTTGGAACAGAGGGAGGAAAAAGGCTGGAAGAAAGGTTTATGTGGAGTCAGAATTTGGAAAGAGAGGGACAGAGAGAGAGAGAGAAATATGAAGGCTGATAAGTCTGTGAAATAAGAACTTTATGTCAAAGGTCACGTTTCCTGTTTATACTTATTTATATGTATTTGTGTCATATAACCAGGTATCTGTTTCTTCTTACCAAATCTGTCTCTTTAGCACCATCAACTGGAATGCATCTTTCACTACCAATCATTTTATTTCTCTTTTTTCTACTTTAGTTCTCTGCTTTCTACTCAATTCAATTCAGTCTCTGTCTATTGGCCTGTCTGCTCATGTGACAAAAATGTCAAAGTTGAAAGAGTTGAGACATTCATTGTAGTCCTATAAAATAAGATAAAAAAAGGAAACAAAAAATGAAGAAAATATTTATATGGGAAGGGGTAGACATCATACCTGAATTCCTTTTTGGATTGCAGAAAATTTACACTAAATTTTTTTCAACCGTTTCCTCTTTCATTTCTTTGTTTGCAACTTGTCAGCCATTTTGTTTTATTCAGGAAATTTTTTTTATTTTCATTGTCTCTTCTGTTTATGACTGGAGAAATAAATGGCCGTTTTCTTTATTTCCTGGCATCATTTTCTTTTTTTTTTTTTTACTTAATCCTTTCTTTTTGTTATTTTTTAAAATTAGAATCAGCCATCATAACTTTTTATCAATACTGTCTCTTTTATCTATTTCTTCCACACCATTTTTTCTTTCTTACATTATAAGTACAGCCTTTGGAAATTTTATACTTACATCATAATTCTATTATTTCTCCTAAAATAGCTGTAAAGATATCAAGTTTTTAACCTTAATTATTTGTCTATTGGCAAGATTTCACAAGAGATCTGAAATTCTTTCTTTTTCTTATCTGTCCTGTTAACCCTATAGTATTTATTTCTGTTTATAAACCCAAAAGTTCATCCGAATATTAAAATCTAATGTTGCACTAAGATTGGATTTAATTCACAAGTCAATTCATTTAACATTCTAATTTTGGAATATCTTGTTATGCTTGCTATTACCACAACTAATGCTGTTACTGTGATAGATATAGTCAGTATGTAGCCGAGAGTGTTATTGGTTATTTAAGCAAATTCTTTCTTTTTGAAATAAGTAACTTTGTATTATAAAGATTCTAAATAGAATTGGTCAAGCAGAACATTGCATTTATCCAGCCATTATTTATATTCCTGGAAATTTATATTCTTTGTAAAAAAAAAAAATATTCCTTTTACCATTTTTTTTTTACTTTGACTCTTTCAGAGATGCACAAAAAAGATCAAAGCTTTTTTCTTGACTTTATTCATACACTATTTCTGTTTTTTGTTTCTGTTCTTCATTTATTTATTCATTCTATCTTTTTCTTTCTTTCTTTCTTTCTTTCATGTATAAGTTTGCATTCTAAGCATTTATTTAACACAATGAATATTTTTCAACATAATTTCCTTGTTTGTCAATGCACTTAATTCAGTGGTGAATATTCATCATATAAAGAGTTGTCAGTCTCTGGACTCATTCATTTTACTTAAAACATAATTTTTATTTTTCATTTTTTTATAACATGCCTTTATATCTTTCCTAATGTCCTTTCTTTCTGTTGTTCTTTCTTCTTTGTTTCTTTCTTTCCTTCTTTGTTTCTTTCTTATTTTTTTCTTCCTTTTTGTCTTTGTTTCTTTTTTTGTCTTGTTTCTCTTGTTTTTTTGTTTATTTGATTGTTTTTCTCTCTCTCACTGTTTTTGTCTCTCTTTTTTCTTTCTTTCTTTCTTTCTTTCTTTCTTATTTGTATTTTATTTCTTTTTTCTTTTTTGTTTCTCTCTCTCTCTCTCTCTCTCTCTCTTTTCCCTTCTTTGTTTCCTTACTTTTTTTATTTGTTTATCTTTTCTTTTTCTTTGTTTATTTGTTTTTCTCTCTCTCCTTCTCTCTTTCTCTTTCTTTCTTTCCTTGTTTATTTGTTTCACTTTTCCTTTTCTTTGTTTCTCCCCTATGTTTCTCTCTCTCTCTCTCTCTCCCTCTCTCTCTCATTTGTTTGTTTCTTTTCATCTTTCTTTCAATCAGTTTCTTTGTTTCTTTCTTTGCAGTTACATCAGTACATCAGTAAATCTGCAGCCTAATGAGGAAAAAGTATTGATTTCACATAAGAGAATATATATTTTTTCAACATAATCTTCTCTCTTGTAGATGCAGTTAATTATCTAATTAAAAGTAAATCACATATACTAGATATTCTGAAGTGAAAAGTTCAGAAGAAAATTCAGCTAATGTCAAACTATAGGACTTCTTGTTCCAACCTGATGCATTTTGCAATGCTCATTTTGCTATGCCTTGTTTAAAATGGCTAAACTTGAAGAAAATATTTTCTTACCTTATGAAAAATTTAATCTTTTATCCATTTTTTTCTTAAATTATTTAATTGTATTAATAGGATTTCTTTTATTTTAATAAAATCAGTGGTCTATCAAGTGACCTATTCTAATAGTCTACATGTTTTCAGGGTTTTTTCATTGGATATGAACTACATTAACATGATGGTGACAAGTTACTTACACCCACATATACACATTTATTGTCATATCATCAAAACATTGATAACCTGTAAGTAAATGCTTTTCTAAGCAAACATTATTCTTTAGGAATAATTGAATTGTCTCAATTTTTTAATTGCCCAGTCGGCTGGGGCTATAGAATACACCAACTGCACCTTTGGAGAGGGGTAAGACCTCCACCACAATGAGTGTCCTGGATTATAGCACAAAACAATCTGGTGGTGAGGTTCCAGTAATACTGGAGCTTTGGGGAATGCAGAGTACACCTTCATTGCCATCACTCCCAGGTCCACTCTGGCCCAGAGTGGTAGTACTTGATAGGGTCCTATCTATGGGTCAAATAGAACTAAACTGTATACTTATGCTAAACTGAATTATTTGAAATAAAACTGTTTTGACATTTAACTGTGTGTGGGCAAAAACTATACTTATACTAAACTAAATTGTTTAAATTAGGACTGTTTGACTAAACTGAATAGCTTGAAACAAATGTTTTTAACAATTAAACTGTGTACTTATGCTAAACTGAAGTGTTTGAAATAGAACTGATTATTTGTATAAAAATGAATTTGGCATTAAATAACCTACAAAGGTTGATATGCCATAAACCCAACCAACCAACCAACCAATCAGTTTTTTTAAGAAGTCTCCTTTAAAGTGTTTTGATTTTTTATTATTATTTCTAGTCTCATAACAATATGACCAATTTAATAATGAAAAGCCAACATTATAATGACATGATATTATAATAATCTGACCATTGAAATAATTGGCGACCTTAGTTGAAGTTAACTTGAAGGCTCTCTTTTCAATAGCTACTACATTGAATTGTATGGCAGGGCACTTCTCCATTCCCTGGATTGCTCCACTTCACCCTGGATCCTTACGTTATAATGCTGAGTATTAAGCCAGGAGGCATCAAGAACCATTTTGAACCCCGGTCTCCTGGATCATTGGCAAACACTCTACTCATTCTGTTTAATCTTCAGTTATTTTTATTGCTTCCAGAAATATTTGTTTTGTTTTGTTAGCACTGAAAATAACTTATGCTAAATAGAAAAATATGGAGTAGTGTAATGTCAGAGGGCATCAATAAGAAAAGCTGAATATAAGATTGAAATGCAGTTGGCAATAAATTACAACCATGATTACTGTTTTATTTTTTCCCCAGCAGCAAGAAGTTGACATGTCATTAATCCCCGTAAAGTGAATGAAAGTTTTAATTTATTTGTTTAATAAATTCTACTTAGTATATCACTGTTTATGTAAACAGCTTAAAGGTTATTGACACAAAAAATAGAATTGGTTTAAAAGAGCTCAGATTGCTTGTGTTCACTTAACATAAATGTCTTGTTTCTTGTATGCCACAATGTTAAAAAAGAAGAGAGTGTGGATTTTAGAAAACCACCTCCTCATGACTATATTATTTATTAACTACCAGCAAAAAGTTTTTTATCCTCATTTAATCAACCCTGACAAAGGTCAGACTTATGGTTAAGTCATACTAAAGTTACTAGTTTCCACCATGTCATCAAAGTTAGTTAGCAATGAACTTGCTTAATACTTAGATGGATTTGGTTTTATGGCATATAAAGCATTACAGGTTATTTAATGCCAAATCCTGTCTATAGATATTTATTGAATATATGATTTGTAAACACATTTTGTTAATAACATTTTTAAATGAGCCTGAACTCATTTTTATTTTTGGCACTCAGTTTAATAGTTTCAAGTATTTCTATCTAATAAAAATAATTTTATTAACTATTAATCATTTGTTTGCACAAAGTTAAATAGTTTCAAGTATTGCTATGTAACAATAACAATTTAACATTAGTCATTTGTTTGCACACATTTAATTGGATATACATGAAATCATTTGTAAGTTATTTAATTTTCAAATGAGTAATTTGAATAATAATGAATTATTGCCATTTAACTCTTGCACACAGGGAATTAGTTAAAAGGATTGCTATTTAACACTAATCATTCTATTGAATATTATCCATTGATTTGCACCCAGTTTAATGGTTGCAAGTATTGCTATATAATACCAATAATTCAATTTAGGTATGCTGTTAAAGAGTTTCAAGTATTGCTATTTAACATTAATAATTCAACAATACTCATTTGTTTATTCACAGTAAACGATTCCAAGTATCGTTATGTATAACTAACAATTTAGTTAAACATCAGTCATTTGTTTACATGTTAAACACTTCTATTTGAGCCAGAGATAGGACCCTATCAAGTGCTACCACTCCAGGCCAGAGTGGACCTGGGAGCAATGGCAATGAAGGGGTACTCCACATTCCCTAAAGCTCCAGGACTAGAGCCTCACCATCTGATGATTTTTCGTCATTTTCCGTTGAAAAGTCTTACCCCTCTGCAGAGATACAGTCGGTGTATTCTACATCCTCAGCCAGCTGGGATGAGATTGTTTATCGTGACAACAGGATACATGCTGGGGTGTCTTACCCCTCTTCAGAGATGCAGTCGGTGTATTCTACAGCCTCAGCCAACTGGGATGTGATTTTTTATCGTCACAACAGGAGACATGTTGGGGTGTCTTACCCCTCTGCAGAGATGCAGTCGGTGTATTCTACAGCCTCAGCCAACTGGGATGTGATTGTTTATCGTCACAACAGGAGACATGTTGGGTGAGTCTTACCCCTCTGCAGAGATGCAGTCGGTGTATTCTACAGCCTCAGCCAACTGGGATGTGATTGTTTATCGTCACAACAGGAGACATGTTGGGGTGTCTTACCCCTCTGCAGAGATGCAGTCAGTGTATTCTACACCCTCGGCTGACTGGGCTGACTTAGATGGGCAACCTTTTAGCAACAGCAGATACTGTAAACAACATGATGTCTGTTTGCTAATCTAAGCAAATGCTTCATTGATTGATTGCTTTTAATGGCATGTTAATCTATCAAGGGAAATTTTATGCCTAGAGGTTAGGGAATCTTATTCATTGTATTTTCATATTTATATTTTTGCATAGTTGTTTTTAATATTTTTTTTTGTGGACACGTTTCTATTGAATACAAATAATTGTTAAACAGATCTATTTAACCTATAGATAGGATCTCAACAGGTACTACATCTATGGGTTAGAGTTGACCTATGGATAATGACAATGATGGAGTACTCAACAGTCCCCAGATCTCCATTGCTGGGGCCTCACCATCAAATGCTGTTTAATGTCATATCCAGGGTACCCCTTTTTGGTGGGGAGTCTTATCTCTTTCTACAGGGGATATAGTCAGTGTATTCTAAACCTTACCAACAGGACTATAAAATAAGTTTTGCTTAGTAAGTAACAACCCCGATGGATGCCATTAAGAGGGAGTCCCTGTAGGTGTAATGGTTAACGTGCTGGATTGCAACATTGTAGTAAGTGAGTTCAAACTCTAGTCATGCTATTATGTTCACTTTCGGGATAATATTCTTGGGAAAAAGGCATGAACTCCCTTGTCCCCCCCCCACTCAGCTATGGGTTAAATAGTACTACTAATATTCTTCTCATTGGTCTAGTGGGTAAAGTGTTCGCCAATGGTCCGGAGACCTGGGTTCAATCCCAGGTCATGTCATACCAAAGACTTTAAAAATGGTACCTGATACCTCCTTGCTTAACACTCAGCAATATAAGGTACGTATCAAGGGTAAAGTGGAGCATTTCAGGGAAAGGAATAGCACCCTTCCCGACATCTCGGTGTAGTAGCTATTGAAAAGGGAGCCTTCTGGTCGCCCTCAACTAAGGTTGCCAATTTTACTTACTATTCTTCTACAAGGAGGGCTTTGGCATTAAATTACTCATAAAGGTTGATATGCCATTAAACAAAGAAACCAACTAATCTAATGCCAATAAGGCAAAAATAATAAAGTTAATACTATTTGTTTTAACTAAATTATTATTCATATATTAATAACAGCCTTCTTTGAATGTTGATATATTATATTATCACTGAATTATAATATTGATTAATATTACTGAAAATATTAAATAGCTTTTTTGACAGAATGATATTACACAGTAATGTCAGCTATAATATTGATGATGTAAGGGAACCTTCCAGATGGTGGAATTATGACACCATAATAAATTGAAATTAAGTAATATTATTCCATGTCTTGTACCTTTTTGACATTTGCTGTCTTTGCCAGCACAATGAGAGGGAGACATTTAGATTTAAACTTCACCATCATTCACTCATTTTTTTTATTTTTTTTATGTAGCAGACAATTTTTTTTCCAGTTTTGCATGCAGCAGACGCCATGCCACACGCTTGGAAGAATTCATTCATATCCCTCTGTCACTTCTCCATCACAGGAAGTTGAAAGGGGAAGGGGGAAAGACAGGAAATTGTGTAGTGGGAGTATTATGGACAACGTGGACCGCAAGACAAGAGAAGGGAAAAAACTCAAGTATTGTCCAATTTATGTTAGGAATTCTGCGAAGACAATGTTGATTCTTATCTGATTTAGATTTTCTTTCGGGATTTTAAGCAACTGACAAAAATCACTAGAGTACTGAGATTTACATAGAGAAGATAGTTGAGTGTTTACTCACCATGGTCCAATATTAGCATTAGAATATCCAATGATACTCAGTCGAGTCCCCACTCAGCAAGATCCAATATTAGCATTAGAATATCCAATGATACTCAGTCGAGTCCCCACTCACCAAGATCCAATATTAGCATTAGAATATCCAATGATACTTAGTCGAGTCCCCACTCACCAAGATCCAATATTACCATTAGAATATCCAATGATACTTAGTCGAGTCCCCACTCACCAAGATCCAATATTAGCATTAGAATATTCAATGATACTTAGTCGAGTCCCCACTCACCAAGATCCAATATTAGCATTAGAATATCCAATGATACTCAGTCGAGTCCCCACTCAGCAAGATCCAATATTAGCATTAGAATATCCAATGATACTCAGTCGAGTCCCCACTCACCAAGATCCAATATTAGCATTAGAATATCCAATGATACTTAGTCGAGTCCCCACTCACCAAGATCCAATATTACCATTAGAATATCCAATGATACTTAGTCGAGTCCCCACTCACCAAGATCCAATATTACCATTAGAATATCCAATGATACTTAGTCGAGTCCCCACTCACCAAGATCCAATATTACCATTAGAATATCCAATGATACTTAGTTGAGTCCCCACTCACCAAGATCCAATATTAGCATTAGAATATCCAATGATACTTAGTTGAGTCCCCACTCACCAAGATCCAATATTAGCATTAGAATATCCAATGATACTCAGTCGAGTCCCCACTCACCAAGATCCAATATTAGCATTAGAATATCCAATGATACTTAGTCGAGTCCCCACTCACCAAGATCCAATATTAGCATTAGAATATCCAATGATACTCAGTCGAGTCCCCACTCACCAAGATCCAATATTAGCATTAGAATATCCAATGATACTTAGTCGAGTCCCCACTCACCAAGATCCAATATTAGCATTAGAATATCCAATGATACTTAGTCGAGTCCCCACTCACCAAGATCCAATATTACCATTAGAATATCCAATGATACTTAGTCGAGTCCCCACTCACTAATGTCCAATATTCATATTAATATTTTCTTGATGCACTAACACTGACTAAATGGACAGATAAGGTCATTTACATATATAGAAACATTTAATACATAGATAATATGCATATAAGAAGTATTTCCAAGAATGCACAAACATGTCCCCACAGATAATATTATATAAGAAGTATATTAAAGGGGTCGAAAACAGTAAAAATGCTGACTTGATGAAGTGGGTATATAGCCATCGCTAGATTAGACAAAGTCTTTGCTGTTTAAAGAACAGAGGCAAAAGAGACTGAGATGGATTCTGGTAATCTCATGTCACAATGAGGTGTCCAATGAACATGCCTCTCAATATTCAAGGGAGACAATTATTTATTGTTTCCCTACATTTCTATCAATTGGATACAACACCATGAAATAATGATTAGTAAATCAATTTTACAGATCAATACAGCTTTAATGATTTTGATTAATATTATCTGTAACCTATTTTTATTGATTCCAGAAATATTTGTTTTGTTTTGTTAGCACTGAAAATAACTTATGCTAAATAGAAAAATATGGAGTAGCTGTAATGTCAGAGGGTATCAATAAGAAAAGCTGAATATAAGATTGAAATGCAGTGGTGCCCGTGGTGTAATGGTTATCATTGTAGGAAATGGACACGGCGACACGAGTTCAAATCCTGGACAAGAATGATTGCATTTCACATAGCACTAATACCCTTGGGAAAGGTATGAATCCAATTATTCTCCCTCCAGCTATGGGTAAATAGTAGGACAGACTGTGTTCTTCAGCCTTGGTGAGGCAACTAGTCTAGGAGAAGGAAAACTCTGAATTCAAACCTGTTAATCTCCGCTTAAAAATTGACCTTGTGTCTGCCCGAGCGGAGGGGTTGGTAAACAGGATAAGATTGAAATGCAGTTGGCAATAAATTACAACCATGATTACTGTTTTATTTTTTCCCCAGCAGCAAGAAGTTGACATGTCATTAATCCCCGTAAAGTGAATGAAAGTTTTAATTTATTTGTTTAATAAATTCTACTTAGTATATCACTGTTTATGTAAACAGCTTAAAGGTTATTGACACAAAAAATAGAATTGGTTTAAAAGAGTTCAGATTGCTTGTGTTCACTTAACATAAATGTCTTGTTTCTTGTATGCCACAATGTTAACAAAGAAGAGAGTGTGGATTTTAGAAAACCACCTCCTCATGACTATATTATTTAATCACTAAACTTAATATATTAGGCAAGTGCACCAAATTCGTTTTACTTAAGAAATATGTTGAAAATCTGGATGAAAAGTTTTGTCAAGTTTCAATAATTAATGTACAATAGAATTTGATTATATTCATTATAGAAATCCATTGCTAATGATTTTTATAGTCCTCAATTTTTTTTATTATCAAAATGAACAGTTTTTTTGCTATGTTTTCAGTTTTTAACTTTTTTAAAAAGTAGATGGAACTTTTCTATAACCTTTTACATAGTATCCAGGCTTATTAAAAGTGGGTCAGTTTCCAGTATTTAATTGTCAAAATATTTGACAGAAAAAGTTGCTTAACTTTAGTTGTATTTTATTATACTATTTGTATTTTATTATACTAACTTCTTTAATGTTGGGATGAAGTTTGCTTTGTGAGCTGATGACATGTCGAAATCTGTTAAATAGTATAAGAGGTTTTGGGTATGTCAGTCATGGGTAAACTATGACTTACAAGCCGCATGCATTTGTGGTGTTTTCTGAATTGCCCATCTCCCATTTCACAATGAAAATAATTTTGTTTGTCTCATTTCTTTTTCACTTGTTAACTTTCTTGTATTATCAAATGAATATGAATCAGAATCCAATCTTCATATTTTTATGTACATTTCTTTTTTATATTAACATGACCTTTGATTTTTAAAAGTGACAAATCAAATTATTTGTCTGATTCTTAAATATGCACCTGTAATTATAGAAAATTGTTTTCATAATATTTTGATTAACATATTAGGAAAATATTCAATTTTTTCTTCAATACATTGATCATATTTATATTGAATACATTGATTTTTTTTTTTCAAGTATTCAGTTTTTTTTCTTTTAGATATTCCATAATGTATCATGGCAGCAACATGTGTTAATCACATTGATATCAGTGATAAAGTTATACTAAGACTTTAATTTTTTTTATAGAAAACATCTTTTTACTGAAAAGAAAAGAATTGACTTCTCCCTATTTTTAAGACAGACGTTTACATGTATGGTTGAGGTACTCTCAATGAAAAATTACCATGAATGTTTTTAGTACTGTGGCCTGCCTGTGAATGGGCTATATCTCTCATGACCCACATGGTGATGAGCCATGTTTCATGTGGTCTGCTTCTGGAAAAAGGTTACTCATACCTGATTTAATTGTTGTGGCACTAAAGTTTGGTTTGGTTTAATGGCATATCAACCATTGTAGGTTATTTGATGCCAAATCCTCTTTATACATATATATTAAATATATAGGATTTGGTTTGGTTGGGTTTATGGCATATCAACCATTGTAGGTTATTTGATGCCAAATCCTCTTTATACATATATATCAAATATATATGATTTGGTTTGGTTGGGTTTATGGCATTTCAACCATTGTAGGTTATTTAATGCCAAATCCTCTTTATACATATATATCAAATATATATGATTTGGTTTGGTTGGGTTTATGGCATATCAACCATTGTAGGTTATTTAATGTCAAATCCTCTTTATACATATATATCAAATATATATGATTTGTGAACACATTTTGCTGATAATATTTTTAAATTAGCCTAAACTCATTTCTTTGCACACAGTTAAATGGGTCAAAGTTTTGCTATGTATCACTAACAATTCAATTAAACGTCAGTCATTTGTTTGCATACAGTTAAATTTAAGAACAGTTCTATTTTTAATAATTCAGTTTGGCATGTCATTTATTTAGACATTTAAATGTTAAACAGTTCTATTTGACCCATGGATATGGCCCTATCAGATGCTAACCACTCTGGGTCAGAGTGGACCTTGGAGCAATGGCAATGAAGGAGTACTCAGCATTCCCCAAAGCTCCAGCATTACTGGAGTTTTACCACCAGATTATTTAATGTTATATATAGGACACTCATTAGGTTAACCCTCTGTAGAGATGCAATCAGTGTATTCTACAGCCCCAGCCAACTGGGCTATGTGGCACTAAATCATTCTTGTTATATTGTGAGTTAATTCAATCTTTGTAAAGGTTTGTGTCATCATGGACTCTAATCTGTTATGTATGCACTATAATTACTATGGAAAACAATCACACAAAATATGGAGGAAGTAAATAAGTCACTGAACAATTATCGAGTCAGTTCAATTTTTAAAAACTCCTAAACAATGAATTAATATCAAAGTTTATTGCTCTGAGATAAAAAGAGAGAGAGAGAGAGAGAGAGAGAGAGAGAAATTCTAGCTAAATCTATTGTATTTTATCTTCAAAATGAATCAACAGAATTATTCTGCACTGTTCCCCAACCCCAAAAAGGGGGCAACATTCACAGATTGCTCCCTGACTTCCATTTAGTTTACAGTCAATTCTCTCAAGTCAAACCTCTTTGCGAGGAGACCCTGTACCGTAAAGACTAAAGTACTAGACTGCAGCCTCAAAGTATATATTTAAAAACACCTTCACCCAAACAGGATGTGACACAAGGTCAATTCTTTAAGTGGAGTTGAACAGGTTTGAATTCAGAGTTTTCCTTCTTGACCAGTTGCCATACCAAAGGCTAAGGAGCCAAGTCTGCCCTACTGTTTACCCATTGCTGGAGGGAGAATAGTTTGATTCATACATTTCCCAAGAGTATTAGTGTGATGTGAAATGCAAACAGCCTCATCCAAGATTTGAACTCGTGTCGATGTGTCTCTTTCCTATGAAGATAACTATTGTACCACTGGCAGCTCCTCCTGCAGCCTCAATGTATGAGGATCATTAAATAAGTTTCCAGACTTTTTTCGTATGGGCACTTTTATTGATAGTACACACATGAAACTCTAGTCCCCTTTGAAGTAATCTCCTCTGGCTGCAATACACTTGTTGTACCGTTCCAACAACTTCTGGAAGGCCCAATGGAAGTCCTCTTGTGTGAGCATGTCAATGACCTTCATCACAGCCTCTTTCATCTCCTCAATTGTCTCATAACGACAGCCTCTGAGCTTAGGGAATAAGCAAAAGTCACAGGGACCAACCTCTGTACTATAGGGAGGGTGAGGAAGTGTCTTGATGCCCATCTTGGTGAAATAGTCTGTGACAAGGATGGAGTTGTGGACTGGTGCATTGTCCCACTGGAAATGACACTGAGCCGATTTGAAGAGTGCTGGCCTCTTCCCAAGGAATATCTTCCTGACCTCCCTTAAAACCTCAACATAGTAACCCTAACCCTAGCCCTAACCGTTTGGCCAATCAACTCTGGTCTATTGACTTCCTTACTCCTCGCATACCTCTCATCATCCCTCACAGACTCCCTGCCTTCCTTGAATCTCTTATGCCACTCAAAAACTGATGCTTGATTCATGCAAGATGGTCGAAAAGCAATCTGAAACATTCCATATGTTTCTGTGGCATTTTTTCCAAGTTTAAAACAGAATTTTATTGCATATCGTTCTTCTAAAGTGTCCTCATGTCCAGATTGCATTTTTGAAATTCACCAGCTGTGACAATCAGGCTTTAGTAGGGTGTATTCCAATTGCTGCTGTAGCTGTTCATTTGAAGCTGAAATCATAAAAATTGCTCAGTCATTTCATAAGATGTATAGCAATAAGATACTGAATTTTCAAGAGTCTACGACAATTTTAAATGCCTGTATGAAAAAGTCTGGAAGCTTATTGAAGGCACCACGTAAGTGAGTTTGAATTCCAGTCACACTATTATGATTCCTAATTCCCTTGGGAAAGGTATGAACTCTCTTATCCCTCTAGCTATGGGTTAAATAGTACCACTACTACAAGGTTGGCTTTGGTATTAAGTAACCCATGAAGGTTCATATGCCATTTAACAAAAAAAAAACAGTCTATCAAAACTCTTTTTATAATTCAACTATCTTTTTTTTTATTCAATTAATATGCACAAGGTGATTTCCACTCTTGTTTATTATTAACTATCAACCACCCTTTTTTGATATCTTTCAATTTTATAATGCAACCAATGCTATGAACACATACATTGCCCAACAAAATGGATTCATGTTTCAAAAATAATTTCTGAAATCATCCTTTTCAATCACTAGCAAATGTACAAAAAAAGGATACTTTTAAAATCTACAATATTATTCCACACTAATCATATAATCCATGATATCACTGGTAGGATTTATAAAACAAATGTTAAAATTTTCTTTTATTCTAATGAGACAGTAAAATCTGATGAAAAGAGAAAACTATGAAAGCATAATGATGATTGTATTTTTAGTGCCAATTGCATTTAGATTTAATAAGCAAGGACACATTCATAAGGAACATTCACTTGTGGACTCCTACACAAGGACACAACAGTGTTGGCA
The DNA here is from genome assembly GCA_963585895.1 of Sepioteuthis lessoniana. Taxonomy (NCBI): domain Eukaryota; kingdom Metazoa; phylum Mollusca; class Cephalopoda; order Myopsida; family Loliginidae; genus Sepioteuthis; species Sepioteuthis lessoniana. Next base: position 10,394,535 of record OY757913.1, read on the forward strand.
GACCAGCAAAAGCTTACATCAGCTCTATGTGGATAAAGATGCAGCCTAGAAGACTTGCCAGGAGTGATGACCACTAGAGATGGATGGTGAGAGAGAGTTAAGAGAATCCATGCTATCAGCATGACTTGATCTTGATGATGATGATGATACAAGATGAAGATGTGGGTTGTGTAATAGTTATTGTTGTAAAAAAGTAGGCTTGCCAAGCCAAGTTTAAATTCAAATTAGGAAAGACATGATCCATATCTTTTTTCTATGGATGAATAGAAAGGTAGTCATGGTAGACCAACTGATGTAGAAAAAACTCTGAATTCAAATCATGACAGAGTAACTCACCATGATGAAGTGGAAAAACAAGAGCTGGAGTCCCTAAGACAGTCTGACATGTTCAACCTCATTCTGGCAATTCCTGTGGTTATGTTAATGCCTAGCTGTATGACATCTTACCCTTCCCTTGGATATTAGTGTTGTGAAGAAGAGAGACCACCAGATGTTCCACATAACATTGCCCGAGGCTATGTTGAGATCCAGGCATGGATCTCTTGAGACTGAAAGACGTCCTATATAAACTGGTTTTTAGCATTCTTGTAACTACCCACTGTCTTTATTGCTTCTCCACTACTCTTTTGCTTTATAAGTAATTAGTAACCTAGATATTTCAGGCAGTAAGAGTTAAAAATGAATGATTAAACTTAAAACTTTTGCCACTTTTAATTTAAATTTGTTTTAGTTTCAGCAACCAACCTGTATGATGTACATTGAAAATGATGAAAAAGGTATTATTACTGGTATGAGGTAAGAGAAAGAAGTAAAAGTAAAGTTGGTGACCTTAGTTGAGGGTGACCAGAAGGCTCCCTTTTCAGTAGCTATGACACAGCGATGTAGTGGAGGGCACTACTCCTTGATACCTACCTTATATTGCTGAGTGTTAAGCAAAGAGGTATCAAGTACCATTTTTAAAGTCTTTGGTATGATGTGACCTAGGATTGAACCTGGACCATTGGCAAACTCTCTACTCACTAGGCCAATGTTCAAGATTTAATTCAAGCATTATTGTCAGAATAGGTCTATTATCACGTGCCATTGGCCTAATGAGTACAGTGTTCACCAATGGTCCAGGAAACCAAGGTTCAGTCCCAGGTCAACTCATACCAAAGACTCAGAAAATGGTACTTGATGCCGCCTTGCTAAGCCCTCAGCTCTATAAAGTGAAGATCAAGGGTAAAGTGGAGTAATCTAGAGAATGGAGTAGCAGCCTCCCTTACACCTCGATGTGGTAGCTGTTGAAAAAGGAGTCTTTGGGTCACCCTAGACTAAGGTCGTCAACTTTATTTACTATAAAGGTTTGTGAAATTTTCAATGTTTTCTTGATTTTTTTTTTTCATCAGCTTTCATCAAGTCACACTGACAGCAGGAATTTCCTTGACTCTCACTCACCATCCATCCATCCCTATCATCTATTACTCCTGTTTGGTCTTACAGACTGCATCCGGTATTCACATAGGGCTGATGACTGTAAGTCTTTGCTAGTCTGCTCACATATGCACGACCCTGTGTAAGAATTCATAAAAAAAATGTTCCTTATTTGTTCATCCTTACTTCTCCAGCTGTAACCCCTATGTATTGTTTGTCTGACTTGAATGGTTCCTGGGATAGGAGGTTAGGCAGCCATACAACTGCTTTCAGTATTTATTCAAAACTGCACATAGCATTCTTGTATAGTTCCCATCTAGCATTTTTTCCATACATCTTTTTAGCATCCACATGGTGCATCCATGTAATAGTATGGACACAGCTACAGCTTGGAAGAAATCTCATTTTATTTTATTTGAGAGATCAGATTTCCATGGTATATTTGTGTTTCAATCCGAAGTGATTTATTGGCAGAATAATGCAATAGACACTTCAAATCCCCATACTAATTTTCATTGATAGCAGATCAGTCTGTACCCTCCTCATTAAAGAAGACTTTGATCTCATGGGAGGCAGTAATTGTCACCCCCAGGACCTGTGTAAATATTTTGAATCTTATACAGATTATTTACAACCAGATGACTTTTAGAAGAGTATACTTTCAATAGTAATAAGTAAAATTAACACGGCAGCCAAAAGTTGAGATTTTGAGATTTTGTCCAGCAAACGTAGAACAAAAACAGCAGAAGCAACCCCATGGACTACTTAGAGTGATTAGCTGGTTTAAATTCAAAATTTTTCCTTCTCCTAGACTAGTTGCTGTACCAAGGCTATAGAGACCAATCTGCCATATTATTTATTCATAGCTAAGGATCAGGAAAGAGTAATGACTTAATGCCTTTCTTAAGAGCATTAGTATCAAGTGAAATGCAAAAATATGTATCCAGAATTTGAACTTGGTTTTTATGATTCTATTTCCTTAGGTGATAACCAATATGTTACCAGTGCCTTCTTTCTTTCTTTCTTTCTTTTCTAACTGAAATAATTTTTTTAGTGTATATAAAAAAAACTGTATAAGTATATATATACATAGAGAGAGAGAGAGAGGAAGTAATTTTATTATATATAAAAAACTGTATATATATATATATATATATATATAGAGAGAGAGAGAGAGAGAGAGAGGAAGTAATTTATTATACATAAAAAAAAACTATATATATATATATATATATATATATTAGGTTGACAAGAAAGTTCTTGCGGTTTTTAACTTTTAAATTCAGACGAACATATATCGGCTCAAAACAAAAATTTATTGATCGAAATAAGCACCATCAGAATCAACACACTTTTGTCAACGCAAAACAAGTGTATTTATGCCAGTAACGTAAAAATCTTGTGTTCTGGTGGTGATGAAGTCGCTGAAGGCGTTTTTGATATCGCTTAGGTTTTTGAAGCATTTCTCACGCAGAAAGTTGTCAAGATACTTGAAAAAGTGGTAGTTGGTAGGTGAGAAGTCTGGAGAGTATGGCGGATGAGGTAGAGTTTCGTAGCCCAATTCATTCAACTTCTGCAGGGTCGGTTTAGCAACGTGCAGTCGGGCATTGTCATGGAGGAGAATTGGGCCTTTTCTGTTGACTAATGCTGGGTGTTGTTGTCGAAGTTTCTGATGCATTTCATCCATTTGTTGACAGTACTTCTCTGCCATAATGGTTTCGCTTGCATTCAAAAAACTGTAATGGATGAGACTGGTCACAGATCACCAAACAGTCAGCATGATCTTCTTTTGGTGCAACTCTGGCTTCGGGAAGTGTCATGGAGCTTCATCAGCGTCTAACCACTGAGCTGAGCGTCGCCGGTTGTCGTAAAGAACCCATTTTACATTGCAAGTCACAACCCGATCGAGTAACGGATCGTTCTTGTTGCGTAAAAGAAGGGAAGATGACACTTTATAATGGCGTTTCTTTTGGTTGTTGTTCAATTTGTGAGGCATCCATTTATCAAGTTTTTTTGTCTTTCCAATCTCTCTCAAGTGGTTGGAAATTGTTATATAAGTTATGTCAAATTCCATAGCAAGTTCTCAAACAGTTGTGCGTGGATTGGCTTCGACTAAGGCTCTTAATTGATTGTTGTCAACATTAGATGGCCGACCACTAGGCTCATCATCTTCAAGGCTCTTGTCACCACCATGAAATTTCTTAAACCACCATTGTGCTGTGTGTTCAGTAGTGGTTCCTGGGCCAAACGCTTCGTTGATATCACGAGCTGTTTCAGCAGCTTTTCGGCCGAGCTTGAATTGAAATAAGAAAATTGTGTGAATTTGCTTTTTTTCCATCTTGTATTCAACGTTCTGAAAAGAAGACATAGTTGTTTTAAAACGATTGTAATTTAAACGATTAGATAGAGCGAAAAACGCTCTTTAAAATGATATATAAAGTAAAGGTATTATAACGAAAACTTATTTGAAAATACATCATTTGAAATCAAAATTAAAAATTCCGCAAGAACTTTCTTGTCAACCTAATATATAAATATATATATAGGAAGTAATTTTATCATATATATAATACTGTGAATATAATGTCCTGGTTTATGATACTAAACTGCATCTGATGGTGAGGTTCCAGACTAGGCTCTTTAACCTTGCTATGGTAACCAGTCAAGGAGAAGGAAAACTAATACCCTTAGAAAAAGTATATATCAAACTATTCTGCCTCCAGCTATGAGTAAATAGTAGGGCAGACTGGGCTCTTTAACCTTGATATGCTAACCAGTCTAGGAAAAGGAAAACACTGAATTCAAACCTGTCAAACTCCATATAAAAAATTGTCACATCCTGCTCCTGCAGAGGGGTTGGGTTAATACATATCTATCTATCTATATGTATATGTATCTTGAAATCTGGTTAACAATCTGAAATATTGGAGCAAGTTGATTTTGTAATTGTGTAAGTTTGACTTTTTGATATCAGAAGAAAATATACAGATGTTGAACTGAGTGAAAATATACATATTTATATTTAAGAACATATATATATATATATATATATATATATATTGATAACAAGGTAAAAAAAAAAATCATACCTACCAGCATGTCCAGTGTTCCTCGTCCATCCTAACATTTTCCTGGATTACATAAGTCTGTGCCTTGAGGCTTTTATTCGTATCTTCGAATTTTCCGAGGCATATACATTTGAAAAAAAAACAAACTTATAGGATTTGAACTTCATCGAAAACAAGGAATGATTCAAAATCTTTCTCGATGAACGAACAGAATGTGGATTCTGCACAATGTTTCTAATCGGTCAGGTGACGTAGTTTAAAGCAACAAATGCTGATTCATTGATCAAACAGCCTTTTTCTTGTCATTAGCAGCCAACTTTTTCTTGTTATACAAATTTTCCAAAGTTTTATATATTCTTTACACTTTTTACACATCCATCATTAACTTAACATCACTAATATAGCCCCTCATAGTCCTGATGATGGTTCAGTAGAACCGAAACACTATAGTGTCGACTTTGTTTCTCAATAAATCTCTCCTTCTACTTGGATTGCTTTGTCATCAATTTTTCTTTACAAACTGTCAGATTACAATCCATTATTTTCTTCCATATATATATATATATATATATATATATATATATATATATATATTATTCTTAAATATTGAACTGGTTAAAATTTTAAAAAAAAACAAGAAGTATTATGATAGTGATTTAGTTTCCATTAGACATTAAATCTTATTGTTAGCTTAAAAAATAACTTTTAAAAAATCTTATCTTGTCATTTTGGTTTTATTTAGACATTCATAATATTCATCCAGCATATCAAAAAAACCATTTATCTTTTATTATCATATTTACCAACCCCTCTGCTCGGGCAGGATATGACACAAGGTCAATTTTTAAGCGGAGTTTAACAGGTTTGAATTCAGAGTTTTCCTTCTCCTAGACTAGTTGCCTCACCAAGGCTGAAGAATCTAGTCTACCCTACTATTTACCCATAGCTAGAGGGAGAATTATTGGATTCATACCTTTCCCAAGGGTATTAGTGCTATGTGAAATGTAATCAGTCTCGTCCAGGATTTGAACTCATGTCGCCGTATCCATTTCCGATGACAATAACCATTACACCACGGGCACCTCACCTTTATCTTTTATGATCATTCTCTTCCTTAATGAGTACTCAACATTATACAGTCTTTAAAAAAAAGTCTTTCTTTTAACATTGTCCTTACAAGCTTTCTATGCCAAACAATTCGACTTGATCATTAAATTCATAAACTGTATAAATCGCCTTCATCATGAAATTACATCAACATTTGGTTGAATATCAAATATTAACTTAAATGTTAGGTCATAATTATGTCTAAGCCGTTATGTCAGAAAATGAATAAAGTGGAGGTTTGATTTTCTAAGCAAGAAGTAAAAGGTGGTAAAAAAATGAGATTTTATCTTTTTAAAGCTTTCCATGCAAAGCTCTTAAAAAAAAAACTTGGTTATTATAATGGGTTGCTACTAAAGGACGTACAGGCAAATATTGAATGATTAGACTGTTAAAAAATAGAAAATGAAAAACTAGAAAATTGGTAGTTCACACACACACACACATACACATATAAACATAGTCAAAGGCACACAAACATACGCACACACACACACACACATACATATATATATATATATATATATACATATATATATATATATATATATAATGTCATATAAAGAAAATATCATATACCATCATCATATGAACATATATAAAATCAGTGTCTCATTAGTTAAAGTTAGACAGAAATCAAAATAATGTATTTCTAAGATAAGAGTTTAGTTTTTGTTACAAAGCAAAATCATATGCTCATATATATATATATATATATATATGAGCATATGATTTGTATATATATATATATATATATATATATATATATATATGAGCATATGATTTGTTTTTTTATCTAATTGATCTGATGAAGTCCTGTTAATTTTTTCGTGTTTTTGAAAATTTCAAAAATGCATAACAGGATGGAAATAAATTTATAATCCTTTGTGATTGGTTTCGTTGTTTTTTCTTAAAGGAATATATATATATATATATATATATTGTAACAGTGTTGGTTGTCACTAATTCACTTTGTGGGTTTGTGGCGAACCAAGTGCGATATAATTTGGAGTTTTACAAACCACAATCATGAGGCAGATGATTGTTGTTTGTAAAACTTCACGTAACCAAAGGTCGCAGACAAACTTCCATGGCATTAAATATATAAAATCTATTATATATTTATTTATTATTGTTATATAAATCTTTATACATACATATATATATATATATATTTTGAATTACCATGACCAGAAAATCCAGCAAGCACTGCACATGACATGAGAAACCACTGGAAAGCTGTTTCGGCCTTATTAGGTCTCATCAGCTGTGTATACCCTGATCTCCTCCCCAGGAGATCAAACCAGCAACCACAGAATGCAGAACTTAAACTCTACCAAGGGATAGAGATCACGGTATACACTGCTGATGAGACCTAATAAGGTCGAAACAGCTGTCAAGTGGTTCCATATATCATGCGCAGTGCTTGCCGTATTTTCAAATCATCGTTATTCAATTTATAATATAATTCCTCTATTTAAAAGATAAAAAAATGTATAAAGATTGTTGTTGGTTCAATGAGAGAAAAGAAAATATAAATGATTTCAAATTTTGTATTTAGATTCTTTATTCTTTTATCTAACATTGTAGTAAGCAAGTTTAAACTCCAGTCGTGCTATTACATTCACTTTTGGACGAATGCCCTTGGGAATAGTATGAACCCCTCTGTCTCTCCAGCCATGGGTTAAATAGTACCGCTGCTGTTCTTCAACAAGGATGGCTTTTTTATTCGATAATCTACAAAGGTTGCTATGTCAAAGAAAGTGTGAAACAGAATTGAGTAGACTTTGGTATCGACGACTTGAAGGTTGGTCTATATATATATTTGTTGTATTTAAATATCAAAACTGACCCCCACAATTATCAGACAAGGAACACAATTTAGATACTTGTTGCAGATTTTGAGACTTTTTAATGTCATACAAAATTGAACTTTCATTACACTAATTATTCACTAATCCCATAATCTAGTTTGGTTGTGAGGGTGCTACTCATATAGCCTGTCTTTGGACAGGAAATCTATAACTAGTTTGAATTCAGAAGTTTCCTTCTGTTAGACCAATTGTCATACTAAGGTTAAGGAACCTAGTCTACTCTAATAATTGCCCAGTATTACATGAAATGCAAACAGCCTTGTTCAGGACTTGAACTCTAACCACCAAGTTCACTTCCTATGAGCAATAAGGTCATGAATGCCTGCACTCATTACACTATAAAATCTTTCAAAGAAAACAGTAGCTATTATAGAAATATAAGATCATTATAAAAATATATGATTCAATAGAAATTATTTAATATTATCTCTTAGCTGTATTTTTTAAAAAATAACACATTTAACTAAAAATATAGTGAAAAATACCCTTGTTTATTGTATGTGTCTGTTGCCTGTAAGCTGAGTTCAAAGGTTAGATTTGTATTCAGTCACCTTTTTTACTAAATGGTGATGAAACCATGCTTAAATTTATGAGTGTCTTATAAGACAGCTGCAATATGAATATTAGAAGATAGAAAAACCTTATATTTACCCTCTATGATAGAAAGTATATATTCCCAACATTAAACACTGTCATATGATAAGCAACAGTCTAGTAAGTTTGATAAGTACGTTTCCACATTCCACAACAAAACAGCTTATTTATAATGATTGGGGCACATTATTTTATTTCATTGCTTCAAATGCACTTGCAAAAGATTAAATATATATCTATCTACTTCATTTTTTTCATGGGGTGGGGGGAAAGAGATGAAAGAGAAAAGAAAAGGCGCCCCCATTGCTCTCTACCAAATTGGTTAATGATTTTGAATTTTTGTTCCTACATTTATCAATATTGATTATCCGTTTTTTTTTTTGGTAAGTAACTTTGGAAGAGATTAATTTTCAAGAACATGAATAAATCTGGGCAGCAATGACAGACGTTTATTAAGGATTAAAGCAGAATGAATTGTATAGAAAAATCAATAAACAGTCAATCGTTTAAAGTGGCTCGGAATTCAACATTTTCTATTTTTTCAGTTCTTTTCGATTTACAAATGATAAATTCCTTCTGCTTATTCAGATTATTTTATCAACACATTTTATCATGTAATTTATTTATATATTATCAAGCCTGAACAGAGGAAGTTGTTGGCATGGGCATACAATTTTGAAGGGGCCTGCTGCACTTATGGAGGCACTCATGGCATAATGGTTGTTGTTGTTGTAAGAAATGAAGTCAGGGACCAGAGTTCAAATCCTGGACAAGGATGTTTCCATTTCATATAGCACTAACACCCTTGGGAAAGGTATGAATCCAACTATTCTCCTCCCAGCTATGGGTAAATAGTAGGGAAGACTGTACTGTTTGACCATGTGATGGCAACCAGTCTAGAAGAAGAAAAACTTCGAATTCAAAGTGTTGTACTTCAATTAAATATGGACCTTGTTTTGTGTCCTGCTTACACTGGAGGTGTTGGGTAAATAGATTTTACAATTGGTAGAAGCAAACTGTTTACTAAAGAATATTGATATTGCAAAGAGAATCAAAAGGGAATATATTTCCTGTTGGTCTGGGATTATTACCAACTTTGCATGGGTCTCTATATCATTGTTATTTATCATTTTCATATTTTTCATTTATGTTTTAAAAGTTATTTCAAGCATTCAGTTTATAAGTATTACTATTGATTTATTAGAATCTATTTATTTATTTATTTATTACTATTATTACTATTAACCGGCTCATTAGCCTAGTGGGTAGAGTGTTTGCCTATGGTCCAGGAGATCTGGGTTCAATCCCAGGTTATGTCATACCAAAGACTTTAAAAATGGTACTTGATACCTCCTTGTTTAACACTCAGCAAGGGTAAAGTGGAGCAATTCAGTGAAAGGAGTAGCACCCTCCCCTACACTTTGGTGTAGTAGCTATTGAAAAGGGAGCCTTCTGGTCACGCTCGACTACTGTCACCAACTTTATTTTTACTTCTTTCTCTTACTTCATACCACTGATAATACCCTTTTCATCATTTTCAATGCACATCATACAGGTTGGTTGATGAAACTAAAACAATTTTAAATTAAAAGTGGCAAAATTTTTTAAGTTTAATCATTCATTTTTGACTCTTACTTTATTACTATTACTAAAACAGGAATTCTTTCAAGCTGTAGCTGTGTCAGAACTACTGTATGGTTGCACTTCTTGGACTCTAATGAAACAAATGGAGAAAAAGATAGATGGGAATGACATGCTATGTACTGTTTTGATAAGAATTTACAATTCTTATTTTCATCATAAGAAATAGTTTTACATAAAATTAACTAATGAAAATATTAGTAAAAAATAATGTTTTTAATTGATAACTTTTATAAAAATGTGATATTAAGAAGATTAGCCTTAAAAACCCACAATAACAGAAATATCTTCTATTCTCTCTCAACCATTTGGGGGTCGTAACTAGCTGAGTTCATGCCTACAAATATGCCACGGTATAAAATAGATACATATGTACTTGGTACTTGGATATTTCACAATCTGAAAGTACCTTCCATTTTCTTTTGGCTCCTTTTAGGGACTTGTGAGTTTGGCACTTTTGTTACTGAGATCAATTTACCTTTACCCCCCATTTAAGCTGACACCTTGTGTGGCATAGAGATTATAATCATAGGAATGGACTTGGCAATCTGAGTTCAAACCCTGGCTGTGACTAATGTCCTTGAGAAATGCATGAATTCATCTTTTCTCTCTCCCCCCCCACCATCAGTTACGGGTAAATAGTAGGGCAGATGGGTTTTTTAAACCTTTGTATGTCAACTAGTTCAGGAGACAGAAAATACTGGATTTAAACTATCTGTATTCTGCTTAAAAATTGACCTTGTGTCACATCCTGCTTGTGGCAGAGGAATTGGATAAATACATACTCCCATGTAGGCATGTGGACTCCCACATTAAACATGCCCCTATGTAAAACTGTCTTCTCAAATACATGCATTTTTGTTGTTTATATCTATTACATAACAAAATTTATGCCATTATTCTACAAGAGAGAGACATTAGGTTCATGGCAAGCACCAATTTTTTACCCATTTTATCACTAATATAACTTGTCTGATTACATAGGGTCATTGCCGAATGTGGGGGTTATTGCTTGACAATAAAAGAAACCGTCATTAAGTTATCAAAGGGTTCTTTGTTCTGATTGGCTAAGCCAGGATGTCATTCATCCTTAGCCAATCAGAGCTCCTTTCCTCAGGCCTGCCTTTTGCATTAGCTAGTCTACTTCAGTGAAGACCAAATTTATTGCTTCAAGGAAACAAAATGAGGCACTTCACTACCAGAGCGTATCAAATTATGGGCCTTTCACACCAATGATGTTCAGCTGTTATTACAATCGAGAAAATTTGAATGTTTGATGAAGGCAATAGTGAACGTGACTATTTTATTTGATTCAAATAAAGTGATCCTACCCATCCTGACCCAAACAAACCAGCCGCTTGAAAATACGGTGGATGGGCTAGCATAATGTTTTAGTTCCTGCCATCATGTCTTTGTGGATTTTATTTGATATCCAAAATAAAATAGGATTTTAATGTGAAAAAAAAGAAGGGTTTTCACAAAACTGGGATTTGGTTATTTTACTCTTGATCAATAAAAAATTCTGTGTGTACTGGAGTAAAAAAAAAAAGAAAAAAAACACTATAATTCTTTAACTGTTTATTTATATAACTGTTCTATATATATATATATATATATATATATATATATATATATATATATGTGTGTGTGTGCATGCATGCATATGTATATATATGTTTATAAATATGTGTGTGTGTGTATAAATATTTATGTGTGTGTGTGTGTGTGCATGTGTGAATATATATGTGTGTGTGTGTGCATATATATATATATATATATATATATATTACAAAATTTGAGTACTTTATTTCCAAATGAAATAAGAAAAATTTTATAAATGCATACATACATACAAATATATATATATATGTTCCCCTACCCCCTTGGTGTTGAGCTCTCTAGCAAAGGAAATTACGGTTGCCACTCGCATAAGGCAAGGTTCTTCGAATGAATTGAGCTCTCAGTCACAATTAAGTGGATATATGTAAA